>WIPJ01023983.1:410558-432018 GCA_018155075.1 Cassiopea andromeda | reverse complement strand
ATGTATATATATATATATATATATTTATATACACACACACACTTCCTCGTCAAAAGTATTGGAACGACAATGGAATCTCATTCCAAAACTTTTTGACGTAAGATGAAACGTTTACCTAGCTTTCCACGCGAATAATGCAAATATTTTTGTTGGGCAGTCACGGTTAGATTTTGCAGTATGGAAACGAAGTAAAATTGAAAAGTGCAGTTTGGCTGTTATATCGCATGGAAACCCTGCACACACCTCAAAACTTTTGCCAGCTTTTTGTTGTTTGTTATTTGGGGAATGTTTACCAATCATAGTTTTCAGGTATTGTCAGACATATTCATGTATACTGGTATCCAGGTTCTGCTATGGTCACCTATTACTACCTTTAAAACGTGTAATTGTTTAAGCAGATGCATGACATGGAGCATTGTTTTGCTGTAACAGAAATAGCCAGTTACCATTGCTTTGACTTTCTCCAATATTTTCAGTGAGCTTTTCTTTTGCAAGTTTTGGATATTTTTATCTCATCTTGTAGCTCATTGAATGTGGCATAGCGAAAAGTCTTATATTTAGCTTGCTTTTTTCAAGATATAACCTTGGTCGAACAGCTCGTATATTTCGTAGTTGCGAACCGGCCTTTTATATATCTGAATAGTTTTATGAGGGTTAGATACTGTGTAGCCAATTTTTTGAACGATTCCAGCATACGGCTGGTCAACTTTTCAACACTTATAAAAGGTTACCCTTTCCCAAGTAATTCTTGATATTTCGTTGTGCCTTCTTTATACAGATTTACTGGCTACCTTTTCTCGAATGCCGTTAAATCAATTACTTCAGCAAAAACTTAGAAAATTTCTGCTTGTTTATGTACATTTTCTGGCGTGGCAGAGTCCACTTCTCGCCAAAACGTAAAGATGAGGCTTTGTTTACCAGCCGGGTAAGAAAACTAGGCCGCCATTTTGACGCTATCGTTCCGTTACCTTTGATGAGGAAGTGTGTATATTCACTCTTACCTTATTTGTAAATGTCCCCCCTCAATGCCCTCTACTTATATGCAAAGCCCCCCTTGATGAACGTGCCATCTACTTGTTTATATATGCCTTGCTCCTCATGATCGCGAAAGATAGATGATGGTGATGATAATGAGAAAAAAATCTGATAATGAAAGAAGAAGGATTCTGTGTGAGGGGGCAAAGAAACATTTGTTAAATTGGGGGCTGCCTATTATTGCAGTGTTTAACGTCTCAATTGTAAGTCACCTAGAGATGACGCCCTGGTCTTTAAATAGGTGGGGCTAGTTCCCCGGCTCCACCCTAATAAGTAGTATAATTTTAGATGGGGAAAGTTATGACGCTAATTAAAGAGAGTTGGTGCTGAGATAAATTTAGCCACTTTTTGTTTCAATCCTAAAGAAAAGAGATATTAGAAATATCACGAGGAAATAGCCGGTGATCAGCTGTATCCTTTTCAAAGAATAATAAATCTTGTACTTCAATGCTAATAGGCCTTATCAAGGAGGCTGTACCTTGGAAATGTTTTAAGTACTCTGATTCCACGGGTTGTTTCCTGGTTCAAATTATGTGGTTTAACTTCCTTCAACGTTTCTAACATACGCATATCTATGTATAAACTTAGTTAATAGCATTTTTCGATGCCACATGGACGTTTCTGCTGGTAGGATAGATTAAATGTAACTGTTTTGTAAAAATAATGAAAGACCGCATAGAAATAGGAGTAAGGAACGTTGCTGCATTGACTGTACGCCATGCTGGTACGTCATAGCTTCATGTACTTCATGTATGATCAAACCTTCTGCGTTTCATGTTCAAATTCAAAATGGCGACACTTGTGAAACGATTTCGACCAGAAGAGCATGGGTTGTCTGTTGATTTTCGGCTAACAAACTTCACAAAACTTAAAGGATGAGGGTGCAAAGTTCCTCAAGATCAGCTAAAGAAGCTTCTTGGGGGACTCGGTTATGTAAACTCTTCAGAAGAGTCAAATTCACATGAGCACAATGGGCCTAAGACAGCAAAATTGGATGTTTTGTTAGGAGTTGGTCTTGACAGTTGCATGATAGAGACTCGGCATAAAGGAATAAATATTGTGCAGACAACTGATTTCTTTTATCCATTAGTCGATGATCCATATATGCAAGGGAAGATTGCTTGTGCGAATGTATTGAGTGACTTGTATGCAATGGGAGTGTCTGATTGTGACAACATGTTGATGCTTTTGGGGGTCAGTAGTGAAATGACGCTGAAAGAAAGGGAAATTTCTACAAATTTGATCATTAAAGGATTCAGTGACTTAGCATTAGAAGCAGGTACAGCAATTACTGGAGGACAGACAGTCATAAATCCCTGGTATATCGTTGGTGGTGTGGCCAGTAGCGTTGTAACAAAGGATGAAGTGATTATGTTAGTTGCATTTTTGTCGATAAATCTTACCATAAAAGTGTACGGTAATGAAAGAAAGAAAATACCAGTTTTATTTCTTCTAGTAAAAATATGTAACCTAGAGAGAGGTATTTGTTCATAAATTTATTCAGTTGAGCACCAGGTGTTGTTTTCATATTTGTATCAGCTTCAGAAAAGTCAGTGGATTTTCCACATTGATTTCCCAAAGTAAGACACAAAGACTGGTTATTTCGCAGTAGTTTTTTTATCATGGGCAATATCTATACTGCTGGCTGGAAATTTGGTTAAGAACTGGCATTGCAATTTCCTTCCTTTCAAGAAGGATAAGGAGGAAGTTCATAAGCACATTTCTTGCCTTGTGATAATTTTCATATCTAACTGCATTAACACATAATTGAAGGGGTTGTTAAATATTTTGTTAATGGTTATTAAATACATGTGAGTTTGATGTAGAGCATATTGGATTATAGTTACATCATCACTTTTTGCCATTGGAGAAATGTATCAGTATGGTTAATATCATTTTTATTGTAGGCCTGAAAATGCTACTGATGGAGATGTCCTTGTTCTCACAAAACCTCTTGGCACTCAGATTGCTGTTAATGCACACCAATGGATTGGACAGGTATTTGTAGCCAGATGTAATGAATGTCTTAGACTTCATTTTCTAAGTAATTAAATTTCAGTGTGCCAGTCTTTTTCATGTTTTCTTTTGTAGAGTTACTATAGCATATCAGATATACATTTAATCTTTTTCATTTCAAATAGCCAAGATGGAAGCAGATAGAGCATCTCATCTCAGAATCTGAGGTTGTAGATACTTATAATAAAGCTATGTTGCTGATGGCACATTTGAATCGAAATGCTGCAAAGCTGATGCATAAATACAATGCACATGCTTGCACGGATGTGACAGGATTTGGAATTCTTGGCCATGCACAGAATCTTGTTTCCAATCAAAAGGAATCAGTAACATTTATCATTAATAAGCTACCAATTTTGGCCAAAATGGCAGCAGTCTACAAGGCATGTGGTATCAATTTCAAACTTCTGGATGGGTTTTCAGCTGAAACATCAGGTAAATAGTACTGTGTAGAGATAAATTTTGAAATATATTTCTGTTGGGTAGAATGGTGAATGAATGAATTGAATGAATGGATAATAAACAAAAGGAATAGGAAAATGAATGTAAGAAATCAAGTACTTAACTCATTAAGTAATTGATGGTGACAGAATTTCTAGATTAATATTATTTTTTATTACATTTGATATACAGAGATAAATCTAAGTAAGTAATCCAATGAGCAGCTAAATCAGTCACTACAGTAATATATATCAGACACAACAATATGACAATTGTTTTTAGTTTGCAAAACATGTTTTGGATCTAACTTAAGTCATCTTCTGTTGCTGAAATACTATATTGTTTTAATAGAACACACTAATAAACATTGTAAAATAAATAGAAGGTATAATGAGAAATAATATTTATCAATTTAGAATTTTACTTTTGAGGTTTTTTTTCTTTAGGTGGCTTATTAGTTTGCATGACAGCTTCTGATGCTTATGCATATTGTGAAGAGCTAGAGAAAGTTGATGGTAGACAAGCATGGATCATTGGTGATGTCATCAAGGGACCAAGGGATGCTAAACTTTCAGAAAATTTTGAAATAATTGAAGTATAATGCTTTGTCTTTAGCATTGTTTTGAGACAAGCACCTAGGATATATTTTTGCAATTTTTTTTGAGCAATATAGTTCTACCCTTGAAAGGGGGCACCTAGATCTAGTTGGAAGCACATATGAACTTGAAATTTCATCTGATGCAAAATGCTGCTTAGTTGTTAAAGGATAAAACAGTTAAACAGTTCTTTTTTCAATTTAGCCATGCAGGTAGTGGTTTTTTAATGTTGAATAGGGGGTAGTACTTTATAGTAGGCAAAGCTAAATTCAGTTGATTCTAGACTAAATTTTTCACTGCTTTTTATAAAGTTTAAGGTAGCAGCTTTTATGATGTTCATCCAGGAAATTTTGTTTAGAAATTTGGATGCACTGAATACTTTTAACGATTGCTACTTCTGACTGTGGATTGTCTTTTTTGATTTTTTTCTGACTTTACTAGTTTCAAAATATTGTGCTGGCTATATTTCATTGTTCTCAATGAAGAAAAATGCCAGGACAGTATAACAATTTTCTAGGTAGAAAGATTCGATAAATGCCAGAACAGCTTATTGTTCAGTGGCTTGCATTATTATAATAGAAACCTACACAAGTGCAAAATACCATCAAATGTTAGATACATTATAGCAAAGTCAATTAAACCAGTCCTTGCCGTGAGCTTTTTCATATTGGAATTTTGTACTTGTTAGAGGTCTTGCTATCTAATTCCAGCGCTCTCAATTGTTCTACTTTTCGGCGCTTTCCATTATTGTGGTTTCAATCTTTTCTATCGTCGCTTCCTCGTGCCTTTTTCTTTATGCTTTTGTTTACCGCTAATTCTACTGTTCTGTGTGCGTTTTTCTACTGAATAATCTTGCGTAGTATGCTCTTCTAGCTCACAAGCTTTCTTTGATGGGTAGATGATTATTGCTAAAATGCAGATCAATTGAAAGGCTGCTCCTAGCCATAGGCCATATCGCATTATTGTATCACTCCACCCTTCTATAGACGCCATGTTTACGTCTTCTGAATTCAAGAATGTAGTTGTTGTTGTTGTTGCACTGTCCAGTGGTGATGAGGCAAGGTCAGAAGCTCGTTCAAAGGAGAAGATTACTAGGGGGAGGGTCTAGGATTGTAGTTGGTGTTGAGTGCCACACCCTTCAGATGCCTAGAAAATGGAAGCCACACACATTTACACTTTCATTTTTGGCCCATCATAAGAATTTGCCCTTTGTTGTTAGAAACCTCAAATCCTGACGAAAAGCAACCGTATTACAATAAAAACAGTTTAAAATATTGAAGTTTATCGAATTGTACGAAAACTTTGCTGAATTTACCGGATAGTATGATAAAATTGGGGGTATCACACTCCCTTCACCCCTCCGTTAAAATGCTTCTTTTGAATTGAGAAAGGGGGAGGTGGTGTAGGTTATTTGAAGTAAGCTGCTTTTTCTCCTGTTTTCGTCCACCTCAACATGCTATGGTTGATTCTGGGCTTGTAAATCGATTTCGGAGGCCTTGGCTGCATCTAGAGGACTTAGAGACCCTGTGCCCCTCTGCTACTTAGTAAGTAATGAGGTAAGTAGTGAAGTAACTGATGGTAAGTATTGAGGGGCTTGAGCCCATATACCCGTGGGTTTGACCATCATTTTCTCATTTGGATTCAATTTATTATTATGAGTAGGAGCGTACGCCTAGGTAAATCCGTTTCAAGGAACTGCATAGTGTTAGAGCACTAGTTTTATCTTTTGTTTCCTAATTACGTAATGCTGTGTAGTGTGTCATTCATTTCTGTTGATTCCTGTTCTTTGTAGTCATCCACAGTTCATGTTCTCTGATCACCATCGTTGTTATCATCACCTCTGCATTTAAGGGAATTTCTATTGTCAGTGTGTTGTTAATTTGATATCAGTATCTGTACCTGTTTGTGAAGTCAGTCGAGTTCAAGTTGCCGTGACGTGTAGTTGTGTGAGTTGGTGTTATTGAAGTAGAAATCCTGTTATAGTCTAAGCTAAAGTATATATGAAGTGTCCATTATTGTCCATCGATAGTTACAGTTGAGCATTTGCAAATTACCGTTCTATGTGACTAATACCATGTTTCAGTTATAAACATTAAGTTGCTGTTGTTTATTTAGTGCTGCCTTTACCTTCGTACGATCTGCAAAGAACTCACGCATCTATAAAACGAGAATTGTTTTACAATAGCTTGCAGCTCATAAACATTCTAGTTCAAAAGAATACCTCTTCTTTCACCAAGCCTCGATATTCTTGAATTTTTTTTTCGAAACCTCAAATTTTTCCTATGCTGTTGTGCGATGAGAGTGTTATTTTGGTTAAAAACTAAGGGACAAAATTTCTTCCTTCATTATGTACTAGATTATCACTAAAACAAGCAATAAAAAGAACAAGCATTTAGTATGCATCTGTACAGGCATTTGCGGATGGGGGCGTGGGGGTGACACATCCCCGATGTCTTCAAAATTGCAAGAAAGTTGGTCAAAAGTCAGCAATGCTGCAAGAGAGTTGGCCATAGTATTTTCCGTGATCTTTTTTAAATAACAATAGTTGGTTAAATGGTTAAAACGGCCCTCCCCCCAGCGCAAAGTGTCTCGGCACATCACTGCATCTGCAATATAATCTAAAAAGTATTCAAATAAGCAACAGTCTTCATTCATGATGAACTCTTAGCCTTTAATCATTCGTAAGTTATTCTTCATTGTCGTCGAATCTTAAGAGCTAGTTCATACGATGAGCCATGGATTACCCGAATCTATTACAGCATTGGTTCAGCAATGGCACAGCCGCTGGGGAAGAGCCGGTGTTGAACCAATGAACTGCGTGAATATGACTTGAGCCGATGTGTTTTTGTGGTTTCATACGCTGAACCGAAGATGAACTTAACTATTAAATTGCTAAATCCATAGATTCGGGTCATCTACGGCTCATCGTATGAGCTAGCTCTAAGTGTCAATATTTATAAAATTTATCATTGCTTAAAAAGGTCTGCAGAAGGTACTATTTTGTAATATGTTTTAGTACTTTTTAAAAATTACTTAAAGTTTGATGAGGATGCTTATCAAGAAGATAGAGCTAGATAATGAAAGATTTTAATAAAATTTACGTAGATGTAATATAATTTTAGCGTCAATTCAAGTGTTTTGCTATGTTTCATGGCAATTATGAATGAATCAAAAACAGCTTCTAAGGAGCGATATATTGATTGATGTCGAATTTATAATTGATTTATAATTATCAGAGATTGCCTTGGTTAAACTTTTGTAAACAAGCCATGGCTAATTAAAAATGATGTTGAAGCTTGTGGAACAACCAGTGAAGTTATCATTAAATTTAGTGCTTCATGAGAGCGGGGTGTCACTAGGGGAGGGCTAGGGAGCTATAACCCCCATTTGAACACACTAGTCCCCCGTTGGAAGGTCAAAAAATATTTTCCTGGGGATTTCTAAAACTTTTAACAAGGGAGACTCTAGGCACAACCACGCCCATAGTTTGGGTGTAGCCCAGCTACAACTACGCCCATATATTTTCAAAGATGGAAACATGATAATTTAGTTTAATACTGATATAGTATAATCAACAATAAGAAATGCCTCAGTAGCCATATAGCAGTGCACAATTGATCATAGCACTTTGGAAGCAAGACTTATAAACTCTGAAAAGCTAAGCCAATGCAAGAATTCTAGGGGGACTGAGTCCCCCAAAATGAGCAGAAATTTTAACAAGGGGGTTCCGACCCCCTGAGCCGCCCATAGAAATCACTCCTGCCGCCACTCCTACATCAGAGAAACTGGCACTATTGCTTTTGAATGCAATATGAAATATCAGTAGAATTGGCCAGCTAGAGTTGATATATTATGCAGATTCTATGCTTGCGTAATGCTTGAAAAATGTAATGAAAATACTTGGAAATCTCGTGGAAAACTGTTTGGAAAAGTGACTATAGCAACCAAATTATGTAGGTACCCATTATTTCTATGGTACTGATTATCAACTAATGCCTTCCCGGTTTCTTTATTTCATCAAAGTTAAGTCTACTTTCGTCTTCTTCAGTGATGTGCTGAGACATATTCTGTTGGCTGGGGGGGGGGGCGTTTTAACCAATGGACCAACTATTGTTACTAAGAAAAAAAGGTCACAGAGAATTTTGTTGCCAACTCTCTTGCAGCTTGGCTGCCTTTTGACCAACGTTCTTGCAAATTTGAATATATTGGGAAGCGTTAAAGCAAGGAGTGAAAAAGTAGATGTCTGGTTTGAGGGAACGAGGAAGGTGTGTACGTCAGTCAAACATCGATTACGAGGTTGCATGTGGCGCCCTTTGATGAGTCACAAGCAGTGGTCGAGATTAATTAGTGACGCTTTAAGTATTTGTGAAATTTTGAGAAAGAGCCAAACGTGGAACTTATTGGAAGCCCTTTAGTTTTGCTGTTTTAAGTGATCGATAATCTAACTTTCAAGTGAAAATGAATTCAGGACAGTTGTCAAGCACAATTCGTCCTTACTTCAGACGATTTGGCTTCCATGGTGCTCGGCGCGTCTTATCTTCAAAGCCTTATTTGAGCAAAACCAAAGTGGAAGATGGTAGAATACTTGCATTGCGTAGGGAGGATATTAATGTGTGGGAAAGACGTGCCCCTATTGCTCCACAACATATCAAAGCTTTGAAACAGCAAGGTATCACAACATTGGTGCAGCCCTCAACACGACGGGCCTACACTATGCATGAGTACGAAAATGCAGGTGCTATTATCACTGAAGACCTGAGCCCAGCATCCATGATAATTGGCGTAAAACAAGTTCCAATTGACCTCCTTCTACCAGATAAAACTTATGCTTTTTTCTCCCACACAATTAAAGCGCAGGAAGCGAACATGCCCCTGCTAGATTCAATGCTCGCCAAGGTACATATGTTTAATCTTATTGGAAGTTGATATACTCATTTAAGCAAAACATGTGACTTTACTAGGATTTTTTTTCTTTTTTAATATAGTAATTTAGTTTATCTTGTTAGATATCTTTATTTTATTTTATTGGAGGGCCCCTTCAAAGTCAGCATCTGTACTGAAGAGCTGCCCTCCCCTTAGCTATTTGAAATATTAACTACATGAAACTATATTTTGCAGAATTTATCATAGAATAAAGCTCGTTTTATTATTTTATGAACCTTTAGAGCGATGAACTATTTCAATGCGTATTTCATAAATAATTACTAGCCATTTGTCTTTTCTCTTTGAAGAACATTCGTATTATTGACTATGAAAGAATGGTCGATTCTAAAAATCAAAGAGTTGCTGCATTTGGAAAATTTGCAGGAGTGGCAGGCAGGTTTTTATCTGATGTTTAGGCTGCTCTAGAATTCCATGTTTGTTAATTATGTATTTAATGCATTTGACTTAATCTATCATTTGTCTTTTCTTTGCATTTCAAGACATATATTCACATCTATCAGGTTTTGCCATAGCTTCAAAATATTCATAGACAGGAGGTGGGATAAATAGGGAACAAGAAACCCTCACATTTTGCAAATATGATAAGTGGTCTCTTATTTCTTTTTGAATGAGAGGACCAGAATCAGTATTGCTTGTCAATGAATTATTTCTTTAACTTATCCACAGGAATGATTAATATTCTACATGGACTTGGATTGAGATTTTTGGCACTTGGCCATCATACCCCATTTATGGTATGGTTTTTCCTTTGATTACATTCCCTATCTATCCAGTGTACCGTAAATCCTCAAATTAGCCCCACTCAGATAAGCCTCCCCTTTGAGTGAGCCCCCTTCAAGCAAGCCCCCACCCAGAGCTACAAATTGTTAGTAAGCCCCCTCAAATATACCCCTACCCACCTGTACCTATTTGATAGTCTGTTAGTGCTTTATAGAGCTAGGAAAGAAAAAGCAGTCAGTAATTAACAAAAATCTACCTGTCCTTTAAAAATATCCTATTGCTTGTATGTGTAGCATCAAAAATTTCAACTGGAATATGACCAACTATCAGGAAATGTTTAAAGCCCCCCTTGAATAAACTCCCCTTCAAATAAGCCACCTTGCAAACATTCAAAAAATAAATAAGCCCCCAAGGGGCTAATTTGAGGATTTGCAGTTTGTGTAATGTGTGCAGTGTGGATCCAGAGCTGGGCTTTGGTGGGCCATCTGATTCATTTTCTTGCCTTTTTCATGTGGGAAGTTTCTTAACACAGTTGTTTGCTATGGGAAATATTATTGGTTGTGGAGAGGGGGGACATGCCCCCTGGATCTGCCCCTGTTTGTGTGTATGTTCCTGCATGTACCTATCACTGTCTGTATTAGTTTGAATTGAAATGAAGCCAGTTATAGCCCATGAAAGAATGTTTTGGAACTCTGTAAGCCATGTTTATCCCTGCATTTTTTAACAATTTCATCCAAGAGAATGTTTCAATATTGTGTTGTTTTAAACAGTATATTGGTGCAACACATAATTACAAGAACAGTCGTCAAGCTAAGCTGGCAATTTATGAACTTGGTGAAGACATAAAGGCAGGAAAGCTTCCAGCACATTTTGGCCCACTAACATTTGTATTCACTGGTTCTGGAAATGTTTCACAGGTAAATAGTATTGAATGTGTCACATTTCATATAGTTAGTATTCACTGGTTCTGGAAATGTTTCACAGGTAAATAGTATTGAATGTGTCACATTTCATATAGTTAGTACTCTTTTGTGCTCAATTGTAGGGGGGTCATATTGCACTTTTTGAAATTTTTGACCCCTCATGGCATTTTATAATGACCCCCCATTTTAGTAAAATGTGGGGATTATCACTATCAGCAAAGTTCTCATCCCATTAGTCATGAGTGAACTCTCCATTAAGCACTTTAGAACCCTTTTCAGGTGGAACACTGTCTACCACTCAATCAAATTTTCTCTTTGCACTATCTGGTGGGATCATAATCTTTTCTACTTCCATCAGGGTTGTTGTGATTTTCCGGGTAGGTGATTCTATTACCACCCCTCCACCTTACGAAAATCTAGAAAAATATAGATCCCCTGCTAATTTGACCCCCCCCTACAATTAAGCACAAAAGAGTATGCACATATGGCAGTCTAGCGTTGCTTGCAGAGTTTGTGTTCAGTATTGTTGGGCAGTGTTCCAGCAAATATTACATCCTCCTTGTTTTTGAATTTTCAGAACCTCAGCTGTAACTAGCTTTTGTTTTTTTTGTTGGTATATGTTGGTCCTTTAGTAATCTCATCAAAGAAACAACATTATAGTCTCAATCACATATCTCATTGTCTCCTTTTTTGTTTCTTTGTTCTTTCCTTACCTTGCACCCATAGATTGCTTTTTATTTAAGAATGGGAAATGAATATTGCAAAAGGCAACATCATAGACATGAGCAGATATTTATATATGCAATTGAGATTATTTATGCAAAGATATATGTAGAGCAAGCAATAGTCTAAGGTATAGTGATGAACAATTTGTGCAGTTATGAAACAGTAATATGCAATAAGTAATAATGTCACATTAAACCTTTCATTTATAGTAATGAAAATTTCATGTGTAGTATTCAAAGCAAGCAACAGAAAAATTTGTAAAGACTTTAAAATTAAATCTTACTTGGGTTTGCCACTGGGATGACAAGACTGTACTACAGCATTAGAAATCATTTCATTGTGAGCAAATAGGACCTTGTTTTCATTTATCAACTAAAGGAGAAAACAAGACCAAATTTCTCAACTTGAAGCTCAAAAATTTGTGATTTTGTGCAGTGATGAAAATCTCTTAGAATATAGCATGATGTAGAGATTTACATGCTCTTATCACTGATCAATGTATCCCTCATCATCCAATGATCCCTCATCATCCAATGATTTAAGTTTAAAAACCAAATGTATGTTGATTCCTAGGGTGCACAAGAAATGTTCAAGGAATTGCCTCATGTATATGTGAAACCTCATGAGTTGAAGCATGCTGCAAAAACATATGGTCAGTTGCAAACTTACTATACATAATTATAATCTATAATTCTATTATTTAATACTTTCTATAGGTTCATCTCATTTTCACAAACTGCTAGATAAGAAAGCAATGCTATTGACTAAGTTTGATCTCTCACTTTTCTAATCTAATGTGTCTGGGTAGTACTGGTCAGACTATGAAAGTATCAATGACTGTTCAATCCGGCTTTTGATTCAAACAGATACTTTTGGGCATGCATGGGTAACCTATTGCTTCCAGGCCCAATCCAGTATGTTGGGATTTTCTATCCGGCCTGCAAAGAGTTATTGATATCCTCTCATGTGAAATGATTAATTTTTGAAAAATATTCTAAAATTGGACTTTTGTAATAAGAGGTTATTCCAAGCCTAAAGAACACTATACATTGTGTTTTGTGAAGATTTAAAAGAGTACTTATTGCAGTATGGTTGAAATTTATTAGCTACTATCAGAATATCATGATAAAATATTTTTTAAAATGCCTGTTAGATTTTGTGAATGCTAGGGCACCATTCCCACAATGTAGGGAAACTACACATTATCAGAGAGTCCTGTGTTTCAAGATTATGATGAGAACGCTTTCTAAAGGATTTGACATACCTATGTCTCATAAGAACCCATCTGTATGTGTATATTGTTCTATTAAATGACTTCTGCTCATGGCCCTTTGCCTTTGATAAAAAGAAAATGTGGCCCATATGAGAAAAAAGGTTGACCATGCACACTTTGGGACAGTTCCAGGGACTTTTTGTACCTTGTTTCCCTGCTGGACACAGCCTTGCATAAAAGAAGGAATTTCTTTCTGATAGAGAAATTTTTCAGCAGTTGTTCTACAAGTTACACCTTCTCTCCTTGAATGTTCGTGTAGTTACATGTTCTAAATATCAATGTTATGCCACAATATATTATAAAAATACTGAGGTCATTGAGAAGTATGCTCTCAGATACCAAATAAACACCCCCCTGTTAATACTATTCACGCCCAATTTTCAAGGCAAAATAGAGTGCTTCTGTATATATTTTAGCTCTATGCTTTATGACAACCTGTTTTTGTTCTTTACATCATTTTATAATCAATTACAGCCATTTCTGAAATTCCGACCCTCTGTTTATTAAATTTTAGATGTTTGTCCAGCCCCCCTGTTTATTAGGACCCCCCGTTTATTTGGCATTTGAGAGCACTTACATGTTCTAAATGTCAATATTTGCGGAGTTTTTCATTTCATGTTCATTTTCATATAATTTAGGCAGGGTGGCTCTTGAGCGGAAGCTGGTTTTCAGGGGGCTCTTCATTTACTTTACAATGTACTCTATGAGAAAAATATAGTAATTGTGAATAACGCTAAAATATATCAAATTTAATATATACAGATAAACAAAAGTAATTTACAGTAAATAGAAAATAGAAGTTAATATAGGGAATCCCTAATTCTATTTCACTTTTAATACTTGTAGGGAAAATGCCTGCTTAATTGCCATTGGAAGGGCATACCATGATTTTGCACTTTATATGGGAAGGACCATAATATAATGATGTTTTTCATATGAGTTGTCATGACATCTTGCACTCTGTGGTATCGTCCTTGTAGCTGAAGTTTGAATAGAAGGCGGGTACTGTTGATTTATCACTGGCTAATTCTGCCTAAAATCCCGTCTTCTTTGACTTAAAATGACGTAAAAAAGTATACATAATAAGTAGCCGTCCATGGTACACAAAAAAGTGAAAGTCCTTTCCCGCGCCCAATGGCGCATAGGGCGGCGCCTATCTCCGTTTCTATAGCCCTAGGCCACGCGTCTACGAGTGCAGTGAAGGCTACAGCGAGTAAGCAGCTGGTCCACAGGTAGCTCAGCGAGTTTAACTTTCCCACTCCATTCTCAAATGTCGAGCGCCAGGCGAGAAGGCAGTGAGTACTATTTTTAAAGTCTTTGGTATGACTTGGCCGGGGCTCGAACCCACGACCTACCAGTTGTGAGGCAGATGCACTACCACAGGGTCATCACTCCGGTTCTCCATGGTACACAGCACCCTACTATTTATGATCAGCTGCTTACTCTAAATATTATCGAACGCTCTGTTGTAGTGCGGCAAAGTTCTTTTATCGTCATGAAGTCCTAGTGATATTGTTATTCATATCTAAATATTTACTTATATAGAAAATAATTTAAACGTTCAGAGCTAGCTCTAGGATTCAAGTTATTGGGATGGACTTCATTTTTCAGTTAATTTCTGTAATGATTTTAGCGAAATTGTTGGGTATTGATGGTGGCCAAAAACAGTTCATTTTGGTAGAGAGAAGAAGGAAATTAACAGTATTTGTATGTTTCTTTTTAACTGAATGAAAGATGATCATTTTCGCAGATCATCGAACTCTTGTTTATACTGAAATTAGTCGTCAAGACTATTTAGTACCTAAACTGGGTGGTACTTTCAATGCTAGCGAATTCGAGGCTCATCCAGAACGCTATAGATCTGTGTTCGCAGACGAGGTTAGTATCTTTTTTTACGGTTCTACGAATGTTATAGGCCCATTCAGAGCGCTGCATCTGCTTGTGTATGGATGGAGTCTCCTTCGCAATGGTACTGTTTTATGAACTGAATCTACAATCATGTCTTGTTGTCTTTTCTCAGGGTTGTCCCTACGTCTCGTGTCGCGATAGTCAGTGGGCTTAGGTATCTTTGTTATTACTGTAATTGATGTTGTTGTTGATGTCCATCGTCGCCAGCATAATCATCATCATCACCATTGTTACGATTTCCACTTTCTTAATCACCTTTATATTTATAGCCGTCACCTTATTCCAACTTTCTTACCTCTGAAGGGATATTTTATTAGTTAAACCTTCCTTCGGTAGCCACTTCTTTACGAATGAGGAATTTAAAGTTATGGAAATTGATATTGCAATTTTCCAGGACCTGTAAAGTTTTGGAAAAAAGGTTTTTCAAAATGGCTATGAAAACGTTTTGGGTTTTTGTTAGGGGAAATTCTATAATATCCTAAAATAGATATAAATAAGTGTTATATTAAGCAACACTAATTTATCTCCATGTTAGGAATCTTCACTTTACAATTTATGATTTAAAGCAAAATCTACCAAAAGCATCTTGAAATATAGCATTGAAAATAATGATTTTCTATTTCTATGGCGTTTCAAACTGCAAACGAAAATGTGCTTAATGTTTTGGATTTTGGTAATTTAGCTTTGGAAAAGTCTTGGAAAAGTCTTGGAAATATTTTTAAAGGAGTTCATACGAACCTTGTCTTCCTCACTGTACAACATCATAATGACGCTACCCATCTTGTGCCTCCATTTTCCATTTGCCTCATCTGCATGCATTAGAATTTATCTCAAGCCAGATGCTTTTTAGGAAAATTGCTAGGCCTTCCTCATAACTGGCATAGATTAGAAAACTCTCCCTTCTGGTCACAGCCGTGGAGACGTCCCTTACTCACCATCATACACGGTTTTTTATGGGAAACTGATTGATAAGAAACGATTACTAGGCCGGTCAAAAAATTAAGAAAATCTCTAGTACTTTGTTCAAGAAAAATTAAGAAACTGTATAATATCACTTTGTCTAAAAAAGAGTACATTGACTTGCTTCCACTCGTTAGTTTGTACGATTTTCGTTTGGAAAAAGCTGTAACTTGTGATTTTGATCTGCTTGGACATTTTTCATGACGTTGAGTGGTTTTATCTACCCAGAAGCGTTCGACTTTCAAACAATAAGGCGAGTCTCGGTTTCGCCAATAAGAAACTAATTAAAAAACTTTTAGTACTAGAATGTGTCACGAAGATCTAGCTCATTTCTTTACCATAAAAACTACCTCCGTCTTCCTAAAATCTCTTTCAAAAAACTCTGCCCCTCCGTCTTTTCTTATCCATGGGATCTCTCCTACTGAGCCCCTTCGCACTCCCTCACAAGTGCCAAAATTTTTACGTAAAGTTAAGAAACTTTTAGTACAAGGTGCCAATCCAAGTTTCTTATAAAAAGAATCCTGTAATTATTACCTTATTCATCATTTCTGTCATTACTTTCGTCATCTCATTTTGGTCATCATGGTAACAATTATAATAGTCATTATTACGAGCGTCATATCATAATCATCATCACGTTATCATCATCGTCAGTATCTTTTGATGATCAGACGGTCATCATTATATTTTACTACTTTATTATATTGAATAAGTTTCGAAGATCATAACCAATTCTTTGATAATCAATATATTTTATAAGTAATGAATATGGTATGGTCCAGTAGTTGTTTGTACACGGAGCAATAAATTATAATTTGTTTACGCAATGCTAATTTTATTATCAATTCAATATCTCAACGGGCTGAGAAAGTTTTCTGTCCAATTTTGCTTATAAACTGTGACGATAAATTTGTTTTGCTATTTTTCATGAAATTGGGAAGAGGTGCCAAGAGCTTGTTAACCTTTCTACGAAATTATTAATCTCAATTTTGGTCTTTGAGAGTGAACTTTGTTTTGCTTATGGAACATGTTTTACGTTTCCACTTAATTATCTAGATCAGTTGATAAGGACTTGTCTAAATTTGTATTTTTGCTCAAAAGATCGAGATATGATCCCTTAATTCAGGGCAGAGAATACATAGAATTTCACGAGAAGCTTTCCCCATTCATATTAAACTTTCTTTCCAAGAGAGCAATATTTGAATAATAGAGTTTTGCATAGCAAATGGCAACGTTGACAATACCTGGCTAAGTTTCTTTTTGCCTTTGCATTAAAAACTTGTATATTTTTTTGCAGATAGCAGCTTATGCAAATGTCATTATAAATGGAGTTTACTGGGCACCAAAGAACCCAAGACTGCTTACATATGAAGATGTTTTGATGTTGCTTGAACCAAAAGCAGGCCTAGATGCTTTCTCAGGATGCCCTGATCTGCCTCATACTCTGCTGGCTATTTGTGACATATCAGCTGACCTTGGTGTAAGATTCCTTCCCTTCCTTGAATATCATTTCGTCAATGCACGTTTTTTTATCAGAAACATGTCTATAAGAAACATGAGGCTGAAATCAGGCAAAAATTAAGAAACATTTAAAAAACATAGGCCGGCTGAGTTTCAAATAATAACTTGCAAAAACTGTTTCTACTACTAAGTTTTTTACCAATCTAGAAAGAAAATAACATCCATTACATGCCTCACAAAACCTGATCATCCTTTTTCTTGTATCACATCTAATCTGGGTTGTTATTGTCATTGGAAATCTTTAAATTTAAGAAATATTTCAGAAACACTGAAGGCTGAATTTGACGACGACACATTAAGAAACATTCAGGCTGAAGCCAGAGAGTGTGTTTCTTATTTAAGAAACGTGTATTGTTAGGCTTTAGAATAATTTCGTTTTTATTTTGGTCCGTTTTTGTGCATTGCTAATATCTCTTTTGCAAAGAAAATTGCTCGGTGAGCCAAACTCTGCTATACGTGAGCTATCACTTTAGCAACTCATGCATAATACCATTGCCATGGCGCCATAAGATCATTTGGCCAACCCACCCCAAACTTTATGACCATGGCTCTCATTAGAAGTGGAATTTCAAATGACTTTTTAAATCGATGGGCAGTATTTTGGTGAAAGGTCACGGAAAATTATGTTATTTTGAGAAAAACATGACCATTTGGTATCTGTTTTTTATAGGGCTCAATTGAATTTATGAATGAGTGCACTACAATTGAATATCCCTTTGCATTGCATGACATCAAAAAAGGCACAACACAACTCGGGTAAGGATACACAGAAGAATGTATTTTACATATATTATGTAGCATATATTTTGTGGCTTATAGTGTGTTTGCATATATTATGTGGCATATATTATGTTTGCATATATTATATGGCATATATTATGTGACATATTATATGGCACAGATTTTGTGGCATATTATGGGCATATATTATGTTTGCATATATTATGTGGCATATTTAGCGTATATTTGGCATTTTCTTGCATGATTATGATGTGTAATGATGCATCACCATTGACGTCATTTTCACTACCGTAAACCCTCGAATAACCCCCCTGGGGGCTGATTTATTTTCTGGATTTTTGCATGGGGGGCTTATTCGAGAGGAGGGCATGTTCTACCAATGAATGTTCTTCCATCTTTACTCGCTTTTGCTTTTTCTTCATTTGTTAAAGGCTTTGCTATAGACCGCACGATTTTTACCTCAACATCATATACCGAACTTGGTATTTTGAAGACATAAAATCAAATATTTTCTAATTTTTATAGTGTGAATGATAACTAAAACTCCTGAAAGCTATTGAAATTTTTGCATATCGCATAAAAGTTTATGTTTTATAGGAACTGGCTACCTATTAATATCCTTTCTTAGAATCACACGTAGCATTCTGTTGAATATTTATTTATTTATTTGATATTTTCTCTTTCTCTTTTCATAGAATGGCCGGTGATGGTGTACTAATTTGTTCCATTGATAACCTGCCTGCGCAGCTACCACGTGAAGCTACGGATTACTTTGGCCAGTTGCTTCTTCCGTGGGTCCCAGAAATGGTACGAGCAACTCCCTTATAGCCATCCATATCTCCCCCCCTTTCATAACTACACCCTCATATTTATAATTAATAATTCTCTTCTTCACATCTGGTGTGAAGTTTACATAGATTCCACCCTGGACTACATTGGTGTTTTTAAATAGAAATTGTAAATGGCCTCTGCAGTGAGGACTCGGTGACTATATGACTTCTCGCTGTAGGTGCCACAACGAAACGTTAATGTAGCTCTTTTATTTGTCTGGTATTTTTAGTTGTAAAAAACACCCTCATAGCTCTCTATAATTGCCCCTTTTTGTGAAACCTTGTAAAAGCATCGTGTTCTGCTTTTGATCTACAAACGTATTGGAGCTGTTTTGCAGATTGCAGAAAGTTTGATGTGTATGACACATTGAGCATAACAATAGCCGCTCACATACCATAGCCCGGCCACAACATAGCCTGGTCACAGCATAGCCCGGTCACAATAATAGCGGCCACAACGTAGCCCGGTCACAATAATAGTGGCCAGAACATAGCCCGGTCACAATAATAGCGGCCACAACATAGCCCGGTTACAATAATAGCGGCCACAACATAGCCCGGTCACAGCATAGACTGGTAGTAAAAAGGCCCCTCATGATATGATTTAGAGGGTTGCCTATTATATTTCCTGTGCAAAACAATTTGTACTGAGTTTCGTGCAAGTGGTCGAAACTTAGTGTGGCTATGAATGGGTAGTCCTCTTCGAATGGGAGTAAATACAAGTGAACAGGAACACTCAGATTTGATGAATTCTCTATTTAGTTCCCCGGGAGGCTTATTGATTTCAAGCACTCTAGAGGAGGGCTTATTAGAGAAGGGACTTGTAACAGAGAGGGTTTTTTAAATTCTCAATTGTAAACTAAATAATTGCATTATTTATCTATTTCTTTGTTACAAACCAAACTTTCGTATGGGCTCCATAACTTTTGAGGAATCTCGCCCCCTTCAAAATCCATCCTAAAGTACCCCCTACTCTATATTTCAAGTTGTACGATCAAGTTGCTTATGTCACTTAAAGTCGATTTATGTGTGAACATCTTTTTAGGTAAATTGTGATGCACGAAGACCTTTTTCAGAGGAACATGATCTAAGCGATGTTGTCAAAAATGTTAGTATTTTCAAGGAAATTTAAAATTTGGATATTAAATAGTCTGTTGGTACTACAGAACTTTACCACAGCACGAAAAAGAGGCAACGTTCTTTCCACACAATTTTCGGATCATTGGGCAAACAAGATCGTCTTTTCATTTAAGTGTTTTGGAATCTGTTTACATCAAGCCTCAATACCCAGTTTTGTGTAGATAAAAAGAGTTTGTTTTCTAATTGGGACTCTTCAAGTAAACAATGTTAATAGGTCCTAATTGGTCACACTTGGGGCCAATTAGACGCATCCTATCACATTAACCGCATCTGGATATATATTTCGGTTAACCTTTAGGTCACTATCCGACGTTTTCATACTCTAATGAGTGTCGGACGAAAAAGGCTTTTAAGTATGTGGAAAGAATGTTGCCTCTTTTTCGTGCTGTGGTAAAATTTGGATATTAGTTATCATTAATACCTTGCTAGATAATTAGCTGTTTGGTTTTCTAAGTCATAGAGTTAATAGAACTAGAGCCCTGACTGGCTAATCCCATCGTATACAAAACAGTGGCCTGGCATGTATATCCATAATGGCGCCCTAGTAAGGCAGAATGTTACGCTACCATTTTTAATTTACATTGTTGACCCCTGTCACGTGACGTAGCGAGCTCTGTAGTCCTATTATCTCTATGTTCTAAGTGCACATTGTCAATTCTGTAAGAACAACTTCCCTTCGCGATTTCTTTTTCTTAACGTAGAATTTTTCAGTCAAGAGCTCATCACACCCCACATTGTTGCTTGAAGTTACTTTGGTACTAAATCACAATTAACTACAAAGAACCTGGCTAAAATCCTAGGTAGCCTCGAAATAACTTGGAGGCCAGCGTCAAAGATCAGTTGTTGGATTCTAAATTACCATATCGAGACCGCCTTTACTGTTCATTAGAGACTGCTTGTTAATTGCTTAGGGGTCTCTAAGAATACCTTTAATATTCGCATAGCAACAACATTGAAGCAACTCGTGAGAACCTCCAACAGCTGCTCAGAATATAATTATGAAAGGAGGCTTCAAAACTTACCAAAACTGGCACCTTTTGCTGTAGTTCAGGGGTGAGCAGCCTATGCCCGCGAAAGAGGGAATTTTTGTTGCCCGCGAGAAGATATAAAAATACATTATGCCAGTTTTTAACTTTTATCAGTTTTCATCTTTATTAGACTATCGTTGATCTTTGTCTTGTACTTTGATCTCTAACTTTAACTCACTGATCCACTCCCATAAACGATTGCCCAACCTTGATCTTGTTAAAATGGAGGCTGTTTTGGTGTCTTTCTTAGCCAAAAATGTTTTTGAAAAGTCGCATGTTTCATACCCGAGTGCTTGTCATGCCTCAAACGCCTTGTCAGCTAAGGAAAATGGATTTCTAGCTAAGAATCTCTGCATGCTCGTGTGTATGCGGCTTATATTCAAGGAAAGCTCATATTCAAGTAGATACGGCATCCTATTGATTCTGCCTCAATTTCATTTTTAGGCCATCATTTGTTCTAATGGTGAATTGACGCCCAATTACAAGTACATCGCAAAGCTTCGTGAGAGGTACATACCTAGTGAAATACATTTTGAGCTCATTTGGTGACTGGCTTTTTCCAGCTTGGGTTTTGTTGGTTGTTTCTACCCCCCCCCCCATTATACAAGCTTTGTTTACCCTATGTTTGCCCTATTATGTAAAGGAATGATATATTATT
>WIPJ01023983.1:400202-410469 GCA_018155075.1 Cassiopea andromeda | reverse complement strand
AATTGAATATATTTTACGATACAATCATACACCTCTCTAATGTTAGGTAGTGTATAATTGGCTATTTGCCATTTCTACGTGTCAAAAAAAAAACAAAGTTAATTACAACAAAAGGGTAAAAACAACAACTTCTACTACTTATACTTCTACAAATTGTGCATATAGGAAAAAGAAAAAAAAAAGGAATAATGATAATAAGCAATGACTAAAATTCTAATAATGCGCGGTTGGTCCAGGGCCTGTTTCTGAGACAGAATATGTAATAGCTACATCTTATCGATATGTTCATGATCTTTTTAATTATATATTTTGATGAAGGCTTATCAAATTTAAGATCTTCCAAAAATAATAACAAGGAATAAGATGATTTACCTAGAAGTCCAAGAGTACTCATCGAGATATTGATAAATTTAATGTTAGAAAATGTAGGGGTGAGGTCAGATATGAGAGAGTGATACTTCGCTTTCTTTCGATCGCTATTAATTTGAAGATTGGATTCAAATCCAACAGTTAATATAGTATGAATGAATTAATGCTATGTCTGAGGCGTTATCTTAACATACTGAAAAGGCGTTTATTTATTGCGGGTGGATTTATATCTGATGGTCTAGTACAGTTGTTGGTAACCTTTTCGACTGAGGGGGCAATTGAAGCATCATGCAAACCTTTGCCTATAAGAATGAATTTTACAAGAATGTTAAAGCTCAGGATGGTCGAGGTGGCATAGTATATCTGAAAATGGTTTAGAGAAAGAAGAAGGAAGTTTTCCAATTATGTATCTAGCCTATTTTTTCAGACATGAGAATGAAAAGAAGCAAGCGGAGCTAAGAAAGAAGGATGCGATCTCAAAGAAAATCCTTGTTCTTGGAGCTGGAATGGTGGCTAGTCCTCTTATCGAATATCACACGCGAAAACCCGGAACAAATGTTACAGTTGGTAGGTGCTGCACTTAGACTCTAGAACACGTGACATACCAGTGCGTCATCTTTATCATGATTGGTCAATTCGCTTGTTTTGCCCACCAAAACTGCAGTGTTTGGTAGGTAAAACAAGCACATTGACCAAGCATGATAAAGATGACGTAATGGTTTGTCACGTGTTTTAGAGTCTTATTTTGTATTATCGATAGCCAACAGAGTAAGGAAGATTGTATCGGTTAGAACGCTTGTCTATTGTTAGCACTGCTAGCACTGAGGAGACAAAGGTCATCGTACGTCACAATGCCGATGGCTCCCTATATTCCCTATTAAGCCCACTGGGGGTCTTATCGATTTCAAACGCTCTAGAGTAGGGCTGGATAAAGTTTTGAAAATGTTCTGTAGTTTGAAAATAGGGAGCAATATTCTTAATGTTTAGTTTACACATCATTAACTCACAGCAGAACAAACAAAATTGAAAAATTGTGTAGTAACCGTTGGTAGAGAACGTTTTTATCCGCAGTAAGTCAGGGAATGACTTTGATGCTTGATAGGTTGAGAACTACTGTTTTTGGGGCGTGATCAAGCTTAGTTTACTTACTTCTATGAAGCTTACTTACGCTTGGTACTATTCAATATTTTCTAGGAGTGGAGCTTAATAGAAAGGGGGGCTTGATAAATTTCTTGGTCCAGAAAGGGGGTTTATTGGTGAGGGTGGCTAATAGGACAACTTACAGTAATTGCAGTTCTGTTTCTCCCTTCTGTTAGCTATGAAGAAGCCTAGTTGACGGTACATAATTTCTGTTTGTCCCTCTGGATAT
This sequence comes from Cassiopea andromeda, assembly GCA_018155075.1. Taxonomy (NCBI): domain Eukaryota; kingdom Metazoa; phylum Cnidaria; class Scyphozoa; order Rhizostomeae; family Cassiopeidae; genus Cassiopea; species Cassiopea andromeda. The sequence goes on along the minus strand of WIPJ01023983.1, from coordinate 408,731 downwards.
AAAAGAACCCCTTAATATTTTTTCCACATATGCAGATAAATTTTTATCTCCAGCTTTTATCTTTCAGTATCAAGCTTAGAAGACGAAGTTCAACGTCTTTCAAATTTGCACAGAAATACTTCTCCAGTTGTGTTAGACATAGAACGAGCCCCTGAAGGACTTGACAAGCTGATTCAGTCCCATGATCTTGTCATCAGGTAATGTGCGTTAAAATGTCATGGAAGCAACTATCAATCCCATGGATATAGGAACCGGTGGCAAAGGGGGCACGTACCCCTCCACTTTTCAAAGACCTTTCATGTGTCCTTATTTATTTACTTTGGTTGCCCTCCTTGAGAACTTTTAAGATGCAAAAATGAATAGAAAAATACTCGTTTCCAGCGATTTCAGAAGATCTAAGTTGCAAACTTTCCCTGGGGAGCATGCCCTCGGGCCCCCATAGCTAATTTACATTTAGGGACTGGCTCAATATTACCCTTTTTCGTTGTGCAATGTGTTTTGTCGTTTCATTAAGTACTTTACCCCCCAGACAAAGTACTTAAGCTCATTTCCAGAAGCCCTGCCAAGGTGCCCCCCAATCAATGTACACCCCCCACTTTTATAATGCTGCATACATCCCTGATCAGTCCTATTGAATTTCACTGTTTATTTTGTAACTTCATGTGGACTATTTTTTTCTTTTTTTGTTTTTAGTAAGTAACGTCGGGGAAAGGCCGTAGGGCCTATAACAAAGCCCCAACGAAAGAAAAACTGAGAAAATGGGGAAGTTTAAGTAGAGAGGGAGATAAGATCAAGTTTGTTGATGTTAGATTTAAAAGATGACAAATTGTAGGATTCAGTTAGATTTAAAAGATGAAAAATTGTAGGATTCAGTTAGATTTAAAAGATGACAAATTGTAGGACTATACAACTCTTACTAGAATGCCTTATAACAGTTTAAAGATTTAAAATCATTGACATTGAGGATACTTCAAGAATAATTCACGGTTCAAATTTTATCAAGACTCAGATTTTTTGTATATTTAAATTCCTTTTAGAGGAAAAAAATGTAAGTTTTACTGCTCTTAGATCAAGTTTCCTACAATATCTTCGATTATTCTTCTCTTCTTTTTTCGTTTTGGTTTTTATGATTAAGTAAGACATCAACAAGGATATGAGTTTATCCTCTAATATTCAAGCAAGATAACACATTTTATCGCTTAGTAATAAATTGAGAGTACTTTTAGGCTCAAAATATAAATCAAGTACCTTCCGTCCAACTTTTGAGGCTTTGCGTAAAGGGTGTGTTGTCCCTTTTCGTGAAGGCTGCAGGGTTGATATGGCAGAGCAGGAGTAGCCAACCCGCGGCTCTTTGCCTGGTTTCATGCGGCTCTTTTCCTCGTATTAATGTGTGGGTTTCTTATCCATGTCTACTTCATTTCAGTTTACAAAGCTATTATCGTATAAGAGAAAGGACGGGGGTAATGCTCATGTGTCCTCACGAGATTGATGTGGCCCTTTGCTTTATCACAGTAAAGAATGCGGCTCTTAGCCTCTCATTGGTGGCTACCTCTTTTTTGTTTTTTGTTTATCTGTGATAAATTATGAGTATGCAATATATATATATATATATATATATATATATATATATATATATTTATAATTCCATGAATAGTAAGGTTTAGCGAGAAGGTTGAGTACTCTTAGTAAAATATTGTTTAGCTTTCCCATTTGTTTTGATTTTGTAGCCCAGTGTTTTCAACCGTGAGATTTCATTAATACTCTCATTCGTATATGTTTGTTTCATTTCCCTAGCCTACTGCCTTACGGACACCATCCAACAATTGCTTCTTTGTGTATCAAGTACAAAAAGAACATGGTCACTGCAAGTTATGTTTTACCCGCCATGAAGGAGCTTAACGAAAGGTACCATCCTACGTCATACAGAATTTTGACACGCTCATCTGTGATCGTTTTACACTTTTTATAAGAAACCTTGCTCAAGGCCTAGTACTACAAGTTGTTTAACTAAGGCTATCTGCTAGTTCTTAAAGTTTCTTAACAGTTTCATAATTTACCGACAAATATTGCGGTGAAAACCTAAACGAACTATTTTTCCTATCACACATAAAATGCGTCAGTGCACGTTAAATTCTAAAGCAACGTCATATTCACATTGTTTTGGTACAGCTTTACGTTGAACCAGGTAACGATATCAATGTGCTATTTGTCTAAAGTTTCTTAGCTCTTTCCTTGTAGTTCAAAAAGTTTCTTAAATTTTTGGCTGTCTAGCACTAGGTTGCTTATAAAGTGGTTTCCTGTAGAAATACGTGTATGTGCATGGCCGCAGTGTGGGCGCCCAAAAACATATAAGTATTATTTGATTCAGCTTGGTATGAAAAGGGCTTTTCTTGATTAGCTCTTCTCTTTTAGAGCCAAAGAAGCTGGCATCACGATCATTCAGGAAGTTGGTCTTGACCCCGGAATTGATCATCTTCTTGCCATGGAATGCATTGATGCTATCAAAGAAGAAGGGGGTAAGGTAAGTGGTTATTGGAAGTTGATGTTATTGATAGAAGGTTGAGTTAAAAAGTAGTAAAGAAAACTGCATCAGGAAGACAAGTAGATGACAAGGATTTTGGGAAAGAAATTAGTCATGATAGTTTTATAAATAAAAGATTTCCCCAATCTTCTTGATATAAAAACAGAACTTTGACTTTGTTCAATCTCATATGTCAGTACGCCACACGCATTTTTGTTTTGATTTTCTTGAGAAGAGAGTTCCCTTCTATTCTCCCAAAATGCCAATTTCATGTCTTAAATCTAAATTCATTTGCCATTTTCAGGTTTTAGATTGAATGGAATGTTTTCAATTCCATTACGTTGCTTTTGATAATTAATATCTAATTATTTCTGTAAATTCTCCTTATAGCCCCCTATCATTTAAGCCCCCCTGCCCAATGACCCCCTTTCTGGAACAAGAAATTGATTAAGGCCCCCTAGAAAAAAGTTGATAGTACCAAATGTAAGTAAGCCTCATAGAAACAAGTAAACTAAACTTGATCACGCTCCGAAAACAGTAGTTCTCAACCTATCAAGAATCAAAATCATTCATTGACTGACTGCGGATGAAAACGTTCTGTATCAACGGTTACTACACAATTTTTCAATTTTGTTTGCTCTGCTGTGAGCTAATGATCTGTAAACTAAACAATGTGAATATTGTTTACTATATTCCAACTGCAAATATTAAGTTAACTATTGAAAGATTTATTTATCCCCCCTCTTATAAGCCCCCTTCTCCAGTAAGCCCCCCTCTTGAGTACTTGAAATCAATAAGCCCCCCAGGGGCTAAATAGAGAATTGCGTTAATATAAGATTCCTTACCCCAAAGGTTGAGTCGTTTGTTTCCTACTGTGGTGGTTTGCCAGCTCCAGAGCATTCAGAGAATCCTTTGAGATATAAATTCAGGTACCATAATTTTGCATTTCTTAAAGAGGGTTTTTAATCTTGTTATGTAGAGTAGTTTAGTTATTAGGTATTTGAAAGGTTGAAAATCTCTTTCTGAGAATACAGAAAAGAGCCTCGATTCAACTTCTTACATGGGATGAGCGTTTCTTCTAGTGCTTAGTTTAGAGAAATGTCAGGTGCAATTTTGTTTCTTTAGTGCTAGTAGAATAATGGTTAGATACGTCGGCTTATGACAAGCAAGTTCTTTTTTTTCTAGCTTTAAAAGGGGCCCAAAAGACTGTTTGAAAGCTTTTGTTTTATTTCAAGCTCTCATCTCTAGAAAATCCTCTTCATCTAAATCTTGATATAAAGTATTTCATTGTGTGATTCACTGATTCATCTTCTGATTCATTGATTCTCAAAGAAAAATCGAATCTCCCATAAAATATTCTAAAACTAAGCATTTAAGTTGGTTGTATGTTTATTGTAAATCAACTAATCCATAACATCTTTGTTTTTCATGGCTACAGTTGGAGTCCAAAAGGTGCACTGAGGAATCTTCTTAATGGTGCAAGGTTCCTTCAAGACGGAAAGGTACTCAAATATATTTGCTAATTAGTTGATCATCTATTGACAAATTACTCCTGTGTTCTTTCTGGAATGCAGCGTTTTGACTGTATTTACTTTTCGGACTATAGAACATTCTGGTTTCAGAGTCCATAGTTTACTGCCAGGATTTCAATCACTTAGGGAGTGATGGTTTATTATGTCCCAGAGAGGGGCAATGTTTGTTTCATGGGAGTAAGACTTTAAAATGCGTCTTTCAGAGGGGGTATATTTTTTCATACTTGTTTTTAGTGGGGCTTATAAATTACTTACCATATCACTCACAGAAAATGGCATTTATACCGCAGAAAAATAAATCATGGGCTACTTTAAATTGTGTTTGGGTTACCTGTCTTCACTAGCTACAAGGAGTTATCAATATTCCAAGATGACAGAGATGGGAGGGGTACAAGTTCCATGATGGGAGTTGCAAGTTTTAAGCAAAATTCAATTTGGAGGGGTGCGTTTCAGAACGGACACATCTGCTGAAAAAAGCACGGCCCCTCCCTGAGACATAATATGCGATAAGTCCCCTCTTCAATTATAGATTTCCTTAATTTTGACCGCATGAGTCACATGAGCTCAACCTCTTTTTCATGAAGCACCTCGTGACATTGTTGTCAGATTTGATGTGCCAAACATGGTTTGTTTCAGAGCATTTAGGCCTTAGGCATTATTGTGTGATGCTCTATCCCTTTCCTTTCACAAATATCATTAGTCCATATTGTTACTTTCAATGAGATTATTTGCAATTTTTAGCTCATAGAAATCGAATCGGGGAAGCTGTTGGACAACGTAAAGCCGCTAGAAATCTTTCCTGGTTTTCATTTAGAAGGATTTCCAAACAGAGATTCAACACATTATGCCGAATCGTACAACATTCCTGATGCACACACAATGCTGCGAGGGACAATTCGTTACCATGTATGCATGTATAATTCTTCTGCTCTTTTTATCAGGCCTCATTAAAAATACTTTGAACTTGCGAGTGCAGATGTGAGAAAAATGTGCCGGCAGAAGAAATAGATTTTGTTAGAGTTCTTATCCTGCTCTGGTCCTGCTCTGGTCCTGCTCTGGTCCTGCTTTTGTACTTGTTTTCTCTTCAACCAGGCCTGTGAGGAAATGTGCAACGATAGAATAAACTTTTACCTTAGATTCAAATATGATTGCACTTTTAATTTGATGTTGTTTTGCAGTTTTTATTTTATTTATTGTTAGTTCATTAGTTGTTTAGAACATTGTCATGGCTTGCTTTATTTCTGTTTAGGGTTATGCTGCCGTGTGCAGAGGATTACTAAGTCTTGGTCTATTCAGTGACAAGCCTTATCCACAGCACAGAGTCGGAAAAAGCACAACATGGGTAAGTGTATATGTGTCTCTCTGCTTTAGAGAACACGCGGGAAAGTTTGCGAACACGCGGGAGGGTTTGCGAATACACGAGAAGGTGTGAAAGTACGTGGGGAAAGTGCGAGAATGCGCGGAAGGCTTGGGAAGATTAGTATAGCTTAAGACTTACTGTTCTTTCTCTCGAAATACCCCTAACATTTATAAATAAGTCAGTGGAAAATAGTGTTTTATTGTATCTAAAATACACTTTCCACCTTATTTCTCCCAGAAGGTCCTGTTGCCTTCGTTTTTCATGTTATTTCATTTAGGAAAGCTGACCTATTTCTCTTAATTGAGGTTCCAGCCACACCAATTTTTCCTGAAACTTAGCTGAGGTTTTTGCATCCTGCTTTGTACATATTTTATTCAATGCATGAAGTAGCCTTTTTCTCCTTTAGAGGGATTTGATGAACCAACAGATGGGCACATCAAGTTTGTCTGAAAGAGATTTAGAGATAATTGGTCGTGACAAATTACAGGAAGATGATTTGGCATTGCAGGGGATTAAAGAGTAAGTCATTCCTTTGCCCCTCCTATTTCTTTCCCCTTCTGTTTTTTCTTCCCTTCTATTATCGTTTCTTTTTCCCTTATACCCATCCTGTACCTTAAATGCCTGTCTTGTATTCTGTCTTTTAGTATGCTTGTTAATCATTGTAATTTAGTAGCTCTCTTGGGGAAAGTGTATTAGGGCTTTTACCGTCCAGTTGCTTGGAATATTCATTTATAGTTAGTAGAGGAATTGAAGTCTTATAATGGCTCTATGAGACAAAAAGGTTCCTGACCCCTGCTCTAACCCTGTCTGGTAAATAGCGCTTATGTTATTGAGTATATGTAGAAGTGGTGGGTACATTATTGCTAGAAATAAGTCTACATACTTTGACCAACAATTGCTTTGCAGCCTCGGATTGCTTTCAGAAGAACCTATTCACATTGAGGCAACACCTTTTGACACGCTCTCAACTCATTTATCACATTTGTTGCAATACAGTAAGTCTGTTGATTTTGCCACGAGTTTAACATGCGTATGAATTTAGTAAAATATTTAGCAATTCATATGAATTACTTAAATAGTCTGTTGGTACTACAGAACTTAACAAGAGCACGAAAAAGCGGCAACATTTTTAGACATACTTAAATGCTTTTTCGTCCGACACTCGTCAGAGTGAAACGTCGGATGGCGACCGAAAGGTTAACCGAAATATATATCCAGATGCGGATACATGCGATATATATGATATAATTATACATGTGATATAGGAACAACAACATTTGCAAAATACAGTTGTGATTGCCATGGCCCGTTTTCTGTCTTCAAAAATAACATCTTAACTTTCTAGCTTTTTCGCACTAGTTCCAGAGACTATTTCAACTGCAGATTTAAATGTATCTCTGTAGCTCAAGATATTGAAAGGTATAACAGTTAAATTTGCAACTTGTTGACTCTGTAAACTTTTGACAATTGTGTTTACTTATACGTCGATTTCAGACCAGGGAGAAAGGGATGTTGTGTTACTTCGTCACCAAATTGGAGCACTAAAAGCTGACGGAAAAAGAGTATGTCATTTTAATAATTTTTGTTAAATTTTTGGTATTTCATGTCAATTTTATTGTTTATGAAATGGTCATGTGTCAGCATGAAAAGTTAAATTTAATGCAAAAGTAAGCTCAGCTGCGTCTTTCGCTGGGGATACAATGCAAATGACACCTGCAATTAGAGTTTGCTAAATGTTCATTCTCGCCCTAGCGGTTGGATATCTACAGTTGGTCATGGATGTGCTAGGAAGGACATCATAACTTTAGTATGCTGGGAATAGAGCTAACTCATTGTAAAGGCTCCTTCAAAGCCCCAAAATTTGTATGAAACTGAAATAAAATGAAAAGGAGAGGAGGAGGAAAAAGTAGCCTCTGATTCATTCTGCCTTTAACACAATTTTGAGATATCTAGTTAAAGTGTGAATAGTTATGCATTTGTTCTTAATAATTATTTTACTTATTCGAAGAGTTCATGGCTTTTTGTTATTTTACCCGAGCATTCAGGATTCATCGAATCTTAGAAATAATTATGTTTTGATAATTAAGATATTCGAAATAGGCCTGTTAGTTAGAAATTTAGCTCATGTTCACTCGGTGCTTCAATTGTTGATTCTTAGGAGCAGCATGATATAAGCTTGGTTGCTTACGGTAATCCTGATGGCTACACTGCGATGGCGCGTACAGTCAGTATCCCAACCGCCATTGCGGCGGAATTAGTTATGAACGGTAGGCCATAACTAATTTTATTTATGTTCTACTGAGTAGGATACCTTCATAAACTAGCAGCAAAATATTAAATTAAGTTACGAGAAGGTAAGATATTTGCTGCATATTTAGGTAGTCCCGTATACTTTCGTACGTAGAGGAGTGCCTGTTAGAGAGGACACTTATCCTGAGCCATCGGCATGTGAGGTAGGGTGGCCAGTTCCTTTCCTCACCACCTTTATCTCCCCAGTGTTCCCACTGGGTACCCATTTACTGCTGGATGAACAGTGAGCGAGCGTTCAGTCAGGGCATCGAGTCGGGCTCTAGCTGTAGACCTTCCGCATGGGAGGCATGCGCTCTAACCACTATGCTACCTCGCTCATGCTGCATACATACAGAGCTTAAAATATGAAACATTTACTCATCCAAATTTTATAACAAATTGGATGCTATTGTTCTTTGGGATTGCACCATGGAAACGGATTAAAATGAAAGCAAGAAAGTTATATATTGGAATCTATGTTTTACAATGGCATCGACTGGCGTGCTTTTTGGAGATACAATTGGTGTTAGTTTTGATGACCTACTCTTGAGTACCTAATTGCCGTCCCCCTGCTAATTAATTTTTGAAAATTTTTCCAACCCCCACGCTCTTATTTGGACCCCCCGCTTATTAGTTTTTGCTCAAAAATGTTTCAAAACGTGTTTCAAACAGATGTTTTGAACAAATCTTCTAGTCTGTTAGCACTATATTTGTGCTGCTTACATTCTCACGACCATCAACGCCTGATTTATGAGCATAGAGTGCTTCATCGCAGTATTATCTTTGATTTCACAGCATTTTTTCTACCCCCCCCCGCTTATTCCGAC
>WIPJ01023983.1:362939-398339 GCA_018155075.1 Cassiopea andromeda | reverse complement strand
CCCCCGCTTATTCCGACCCCCCGCATATTAGTTTCTTCTAATGTTTCCAGCCCCCCTTGCTTATTCCAAACCCTGGCAATTAGGTACTTTAGAGTACGCTCGATAAATTTGACCTGTTATCAAATGCACCCTTTCCCCAATTGCAAATTCACAATTTCAATTTATAATTCTACAAAGTGAGTCCAGATTCAAACTTATTTTAGGCCCAGTCTGTATGTATTCACGCATTGAATTAGGTTGAATGTATATGCTAGATTATTTGAGAAGTAGATTTTAGCCAATTAACAGCCTCAATTCATATAAAAACTGGACTACAGCTTTCTACTTTAGTGTATCTTCTTCTGATATAGGGGAGATTCTACAGACTGGTAATGTGACCCCGCTGACTAAAGGAATCTATATGCCAATGCTGAAAAAGCTGCATGCAGAGGGCATCACGTGGACTAAAAGGGTTACAGAATTATAGACACTACTATTTAAATATGAAAGTTTGTAAGTTTGCTTTATATTTATCACAAAAGTTTTTAGTGCATTTGAATTGAAGGAATTAGGTACATATATGATAGTCTAGTAGTGATCATAACCCTTCAAAAGCTTTTAAAAATTAAAAATTTATATTGTCATATTGCCGTATAAATTCAGCTATTTATCATTTAATTGTAACCAATTCCATATGAGGTACCATCCTACGTTGGTGAATAACACATCAACTACTATACGGGTACACACTTCATTTGACCACTCACAATTTCTTGAATACAAAGATTTTCAGCAAAGCATTTATTCAGTCTCTACGCTATTAAATCAAAATGTTTTCAAGGCCCAACTATTGACTTGTTACAACCGTATTTTGTTAGATACGCATAAAAATCTACATTTGGTTTGGCTGGTTGTGTATTGGAATCTCTCATTCTGTACTACCAAAACTCTCAAGTGTTTCTATTTTGCTGACTGCATGCCTACAGTCTTTCGTGTCCGTGCGGAGATCGCATTGCACTGCTTTGAAACTGTTTAGTTTAAGTTGATGCGAGATCGTTCAAAGTCCACGTAATACAACAAGCGGAACGACAGACGAATTCAGTAGACCACGGTATTCCGCCTTGCGGTATTTAGGCCCCAGCTTTTAGCCTCTCGTGGTCTGCGGAATTCATATGTTATTCCGCCTATTGTATTGTGTGGACTTTGAACGATCTCGCATCAACTTGAACTGAACAGTTTCTCTTCTTGGTAATAGGTGACACCAGGCGTGTTGTTGTGGGGGGCTCAGGGAAGCTCAGCCACCCTTGTTTTAATTATTAGAACTTTTGGGGGCTCAGCCTCCCTTTATCGACGATGTGTTTGGCTGAAAAAGCTCTTAATTATGCATTTGTCGAAGGAGGAGAGAGTAAGGTACGGTCCTATCAATAGAAGAATTATGCTGGAACCCAATGTTAACTTTCTTCTTCTGCCAGTACTTTCACATATACAGCAGTAGCAAGCAAGTTATTACCATGAATTCAAAATTCGGCGTGGCCTAGGACGTGGTTGTCATATTTTCTACAAAACAGCCCCCTTTCTTACAGTTTTGGGATGGCACCACTGGTTGACACCGCCCCGTTATCTCTTAGTATTAGTTCTATGACTGTAGATATTAGTAGCTTGTTTTTACCCCTTCTCCAAACAATGTTTTAAGTGACATGCTCATACATATACGATTGTTGCACTTACAACAATGTTTGTTGCCTGTTATTCGCATTTTAGCTAGGATCTTATTTAAACGTATAATAATTCATGTTGTTAGCACTTTATCTATGATTTATTTTTATGTCGCACTTGTATGGTTCGATGATTCTTTGCATTTGCATGAGTTGTATGTCACAGTAAAATTAAGTGAAATGAAACTCAACTTGAGAACTTTATCGGTTGCCAGAATCAAGATACCATGCACTCAAAATTTGCCACTATTACGCTTTTACTAAGTATTATTATTATATGACAAGTAATCTTGATAAATTGAATTTTGTCTCTCTGAGTTAAGAAGCTTTGTAAATCAATCGTATAAGCTGTTTCTCTGGTTTTTGAGTTGTTCTTTCGTGTTGTTTCGTGTAATGAAATCATGATAAGAGTGTGGAGAACTCTATCACTTAAATGAAGGAGACGTTTGTCCTTTTGTTAAGAGAGGCCACTAGTTTTCCTGTGACCTGCAACTAGTTGTTTGTCATCTCATGTATAATCCCTCTTTGCTTTGCATAATGGGCTGAAAGAGAAAGGCCGATTATTTGAACGCATTGGGTCTACTAAATACTCGATGTATGCTTAACAGCTGCAATCATGTTCAGTGGAAATTGAGACCACATGACTGTGACTTCTTTCATAAAGTGTTTCATATGCGACCTCTTTATCTGAAGGAGTTTGCAACTTTGGGTGCACTGTAGCTATTGACAGATGATGTACGCAGAAAAACTCTTAACATACATGTTAAGTCACGTGGATGGACGTCATCGACTTCTCTCATGTGCCAAGTGTGATATGGCATTGGTTTGACGATTACGTCAAAGTTCCTCTTTGGGGTAGCTTGGTTTCGAAACCAGTGAATGTTTTATATTCGACGCATTTTATACTACACCCATGTGCAAATATATCACAAAGGGGCAGATATTGTACATAATTTTGCGGCATTATTTGGCATTAGCATTTTCAATCATGCAGTCTATAGGCCTGCCTCAAAATCTCTGCATCATTCAAGCGGTTGAAGTCTCATGACGGGTTCTAGCAAGAAGAGCAGAGACATGGCTGAGAACCGATCTACCAGTTTAAGCTACAGGTGCTGTCTGATCCTGGGAATCGCGGCCCTTCTTGTCGCGTATGCAGATACTAGCGCCAAGGAGGACTCTTTGTCAAAGGACGCGAAAGCAAAATTTGAACGTGATATAGGATTGAAAAGACGAAGAAACACCGCTCTGGAAAGTCTTGTCAGAGATCTAAGGAAACGAATTACTTCTTTAGAGCAAAGGTTGGTTTGTCATTTGTTTTGGTTAGCATGCCCATGTATTTTTGCACCGTTTGGTTTCTATACTATTAAAGCTTTTCACAAGAAATATTAATATAATTCGTCTGCTTGAAAATTACTGTTCCGTTAGATAAACCACGAAATATCTTCTTAATGTGTATTTTCAATCAGTGGCGCGCCCATTTAGCTAATTGTTTTAGAATATCTTTTGTGCAAAAGGTTCAATAAAGCGGATGGTTTTATAACAAGAGGAGACTCACCTTATGCCAGATTGGTCCCCTTTCTGCGAGGACCCTCGGGGCCTGCGTGACCTGTGTGGCTTGCTGGAGCTTCGGGGGCTGTGGGGGCTGCCGGACCTATAGGAAATAAAGGTATTAAAGGAAGCAAGGCGAGAGGGGTTTTCCTGTTTTGAAGTCACCAAAGGTAATCATTATTACACATTAGAACTTTGATTAGAGCAGTTAGTGATCTCGCTTCTATAAAAAAGTTAATGAAGGAGCGAAATAGCACAAATAGAAGTGCTTGCTGTTAAGCATATCGTCTGCACATACATGTTTTTTTTATAGGAAAGTAGTGCTCAGCTGCTCAGAATTTAAGAGGGTTCAGTACTCGATTTTTGAGACTTAAAGGAAGCTTTTTAGTGTCTATGTATTTGAAATACGATTAATCTGTGCACAAAATGTCATGGACATGATGTTGGCTACCTTCTATCAGCTTAAGTTCTGTTAATAGCCAAGATTAATATGCACTGCATATTAATGGAATGTGAAAAAGATCCATGTACACTTGATAAACCTTAGCAAACAACAAGTTAAGCTGATAAAAGTACTTTTGAGTTCTACTGTTTTGCGCATCGTGCACAAAACAGTAGAACTCAAAAATTTTTGCTAATAAAGTCTTAGTAACGTTTTGGGCACTGGAATCGTGAAGAAGTTAGTCTCAGTACTGGGCAAAAAATGTCTTATGAAAAAGCGTGTTTTGACAAATACGAATGATTGTGTCAAATACTGAGGTCTGGGAACTAATGGCTCTAGTAGCCTGGAGACTATTTTATTGTTCTGACATTTATATGGCATTGTACATATCAAAACCAGTTCGGTCCACGTTTTACGACTTCTATACACGTTCAAGCTTTGCGCTTAACGTACGTTTACGTTATCAATCGTCATATTTGTAAATAGTTATATATGATATCAAGTTTTGTATATATTTATCATGTGTCTTCTTTCTGGACTTCACAGATTGAGTAACGCCTGTATCCGTATTGTCCGTTGGCCATAGTGAAGTAATTTGCAGGTCCTTATGTGAACTATTTTGTACAGAATGTAGAAAAACTCTTCTACTTTTGCCATATTTTGCCAGATCTTCTTGATAATTACTTCCAGCATATGTTGCAAGATTTGGTTTTGACGGGCCAAAGAGGGTTAAAGGTACGGATTTTGATCATTCTATTTCTCTAATCTTCTATATCTCCTCTTTTTGTACCTTTGGTAGTCCATTTAGCTCATGGAAAGAAGCTCAAATGTGAATCCCACAGGGATTTGCCTTGGGATCTTTGCTTTTACACACATTTTTGAATGACGTATGTCCTTGATGAATAGACTCGAAATATGCGTTTAAGTAGATGATACGGAAATTTACGTATTCGAATCTACAATCGAATATGTCAATGAAAGCTTAGAGCAGGGATCACCAACTTTATGCCCCCGGACGCTCTTTTGCCTGTAAGCATCATTTCAGTCCCCCGCAGAGGATACAATATATCTCCGTAGTACTTTAGAAATAACTAATGTATGTATGCATGCATTATGATCAAATACACTTCAATAGAATCTAAAAGTGTACCAATGCGACATTATAATTGTCTTACTTGAGATGGTAGCTCCATGGCTTTTTTCAACATCGCCACTTTGGGCCATTGGCTCTGTGGCTCCTCTTTCTAGCCCAGCAGTGGACAAAGATTTAAGATTTTGGGTTTTATGATCGATGGTCATACCTTTGTTTGTTTGTTAACTAAGGAAATCAGAAGACGTTTGTGCATTTCCAAAAATGCAATGATTTCGTTAACTCAGGTTTGGAAAGATAAGGGTATTCTGACAGGAACAAAGAAGACAGGGACAAACAAAAGATTACTCGGGACACTTGTTTTTAGTATTGCAAGTTATGGTTCAGAATGTTGGGTTTTAAATAAGTCAGATGAAAAGAAAATAGAAGCTTTTGAACTGTGGTGTTACCGCTGATTTTTGAGAATTAGTTGGACTGACATGAAATCAAATGTATGTGTCCTGGAAAGGATGGACTGTAAAGAAAGACTACTAACAACAATTAATAGACGAAAGATGTCCTTTCTTGGTCATGTTCTGAGGCATAAGGATATCAGTTGCGATTTGTTTATGGGTAGTATATACAGAAGAATAAGCAGAGGTGAGATAATATTAAGGACAGAGCTGGAATTAGAAGTATTGTAGCCATTTACAGACTAGTGCATGGCAGAGACAAATGGAGAGCCACGGCAGTCAATTGTGTGCCTTCCGTTTAATGATGATGATTATGATGATGATGATGATGATGATGATGATGATGATTGATGATGATTGATGATGATTGATGATGATGATAATGATGATAATGATGATGATTGATAATGATGATGGTGATTGATGATGATGATGATGATGATGATGATGATGATGATGATGATGATGATGATGATGATGATGATGATGATGATGATGATGATGATGTTGATGACGATGAGTACCAGGTTGCTTATAAAGTGATTTCTTACGAAAAAACGTGTGTTCTGGGTTGTTGTTACTGGAAGTCTTAAAAAGTTTAAGAAACATTTAACGCTGGATTTGACGAAATATTGAGACACATCCAGGCTGAAACCAGAGAGCTTGGTAATTTTAAAAAGTCGTGTATCTGATGTTCATTTTCTCTTTTATCTGTACGCCCCTGATGAGACCAGGTGAAAGGTTTTGTACTACAACTATTTTGTAGTTTCTACTTCAGGGGAAAAAGGACCCCCTGGTGAAAGGGGGCCAAAGGGAGAGTCAGGTGAATGTGCTACGCACAAACCTAGTTCAACTGGCAGCGTAACGTACGTTCAAAAAGTTTCTTAATTTTAGGCCACATTTTATGTCTAAAAGTTTCTTCAAAGTTTCTTAATTTAGCAACTAAATTGCTGTGAAAGCGTACACAGAACGTGAATGTAGCAAACCATTTGTACTATAATAAAATGTGTCATTACGAGTTGCATTCTAAAGCAATGTCATATTCATATTGTTTTGGTACAGCTTTACGTTGAACCAGGTAACGATTTCAATTTGCTGTTTGTCTAAAGTTTCTTAGCTCTTTCCTTGTAGTTCTAAAATTTTCTTAAATTTTTGGCTGTCTAGTACCAGGTTGCTTATAAAGTGGTTTCTTATAAAAAAATGTGTAAATTTGATTATTGATCCATACTTCTGAATGATTTGTAGATTCAAAAAAATTTGCCACTGCTACTTTAGAAAATACCAATCAGAGCGGGAATTAGCCAGATCTTAAGGCATAGACGGCCTGCCCGGAAGGAAACCCAACATAAAATCCAGCATATGCTAAGTGGCCCCTAGACCTTCAGAATTTAAATAAAAATGATTCTTATTATACCTTGGTCCAGCCCATTCCGGCCTAGCCTGCACGATTAGAAATTTTTGTTCGATATATGATATTTTCAGTTAATAGTTACATGGAATATCTCTGATATTTGCTTTTCTGTCCTCAGTTGCCAATCAGGTATGCACGTGTTAAGTTTAAATGGGTCAGAACGCAATTGTCTGTGCTAAAAAGTCTTGTAATCATGCAGAGCTACCTTTGGTGCCACTTTCTCCATTAATTCCGTGTTTCCTTCGGAAGTTTTTGTCCTGGGACTGACCACGGAAGTATTTGCTAGCTTTTTGTTTCACACATGCATTACGTCATCGGGTACAGCCGCAATTTGAGCTTTCATAGTGCCTGCCCAAACACGTCCAAAGACATCTATTCAAAATCTTTTTATTATTCAAATAATTGAAGTTTCACAGCTGAGTCTAACAACAAGAGCAGTGTCATGGCTGAGAACCGATCTAAATTCGTAAATTTGATCAATATAGGCTACAAATGTTGCCTAACGTTGGGAATTGCAGCCCTTCTTATCGCATATAGAGACGTTAGGTACAAGGAGGATTCGCTATCGAATGAAGTGGCCAGTTTGAGGGCGAAGCTTGAGAGTGACACGAGATTGAGAAGACGAAGAAGCATTGGTTTGGATAGTCTCTTCAGAGACCTCAACACACGCATTGATTCTTTGGAGCGAAGGTTAGATTGTCGTTTGTTTTGATTTCAAAATGAAAGCCTTGAACTTTTGCTCCGTTCGGTTTTGTACAATATTTTTTGCCATGGATGTCAACGTCGAATTTGTCCGTTTGAAAATGGCTGTTTCCTTCGATAGTAGGAGGAACCAGGGGTGTGCTTCTTGGGGATGGGATGGGGCGAGATGGTCATGCTGCATGAGATTTAGCAACCCACTGATCATAGTGTATTCTGTGACCTTTGTGACAATAGTTGGTGAAAGGGCTAGAAAGCCCCCCTCTCCCTCCCTCCCCCCACAGAAAGTGTCTGTGCACACCTTTGTGAGAGCCCATCCCTCCCCTTGTATTGGACTATATTATTGGTTTGCATTTTCAAGCAACTAATGAATTGAATTTTTAATAATGAATAGGTTCAATAGTACAGATGCTTTCTTGAAAATTGGAAACTCGCCTTATGCCGCACTGCTGCCATTTCTGCGAGGACCCGCGGGCCCACCAGGAATACCTGGAAAGAAAGGAGAGAAGGGAGACACAGGTTTGTTAACATTCGATCATGAATAGTTGTTGTTGTTGTTTTCAAAAGTTATAGTCATTACATATTTTGTCAGTATCGTCACCTTTTGTGGTATTAGGAAAACCTTTTGCAAGCTACCTGGTATTAGTGAGGTTTACAGTTCTATGTTATAAATTGTTGATCAACGAGAAGTCATCGAGAAATCATCACCATTATCATTTCCTTGCCGTTTCGCCCCCAAAGAGGCCTAGGACTGACTCTGGGGTCAGTCAACCGCCTGGTAGTTGTTTATAAAAGGTGATTGCTTACATGGAGGTCCCTAGCTCCTGCCGGGAGACACGTGCGATCGCACGTGCGCGTGTCCACACACGTGCAAAATCCCCAGCACGAGCGAAAAGTCGCCTATGCCAACATCACGGTTAACCGTGCAATTGCACATGCAAAATAGGAACTTCGTTATTGCAGCTATGAAACATTTTGAATGCTTCAACAACGAGAGACTCTGTATTTCGAATTCTTAATTCTTGCATAGCACGTGCAATTCCAAATACTTAAGAGCAAGCGTCATCATTATTCTATTCCTTGTCATGCTCCCCTAAGCCAATCAAAAAGCATAGATTTGTTGACTGTTATTTTGGCTTGAGATAATTTTGTTTGCGGGATAATTTTGTGGAAATATCGGTAATAACAGTATTATATATATTTTATGAATATTTTAAAAGGATGAACATATCAATTTGAAGGAAATCCGCTATTAACATGTGTCCTTTAAACAAAACAAGAAAAATAAAATAAATTCATATATTTTATATATATTTATATTATTATTATTTTTATATATATTAGGTCCTGTATATTCTTGAGCTCACTATTAGTTTTGAAACTTACATACAAATCACTAGTGAGCGTAAGGCTTCAAAATATTATCCTCTACAACAAACTCTACTTCCGAGCTATAAACAAATCAAATTTATAAATCTCTTTATGGGAGCCCTTGGCACTATTGGGTCTTCTGAATCTTTTATTAATCTTCTTAAATCTCTTGGTTTTAACGACAAAGTGCAAAAACACATGTTAACTAACCTCATCAACATAACTGTAATAAGTACATACTTTATTTTCTGCTGCCGAAGTAAACCATGGACAAATCCTGACTTACTAAACTTACGAGAAACACTATTGATTTTTTTTTTAATTTTATTTTACATTCTATTCTATTGATGTCACAGTAATTTTTTTTTCATTTTGTTTTCTTAAGTAGTTAACCTGACAGCCAGTTGTACGTTGCCTAGTTTTAGAGAGATGTATAATTGTATTTTAGTTATACGAGAATGAAATTGGAGTTTAAAAAATATATATATTATTATTATTATTATACTATTTTTTCAATTGTTGAAGGCCTATAATGCTTATATTAAATGCAATGAAAAAAGAGTTCAATCTGTTTTCAAAATCACCAGCAATTTCTTTAATGTCTGTAGGAAGTAAGTTGTACAACTTTGCATCTATAAAGAAAAAGCCATTTTTCGCAATCTCCAATTTGACTTTCGGAATCTGCAGGAAGATGTTGCTGTTCCTTGTCCCCAAATGGTGCTCACTGATCTTAAAATAATCCTTACATATTGAACACACTTTCCCGTTCAGACACTTTCTCACAAGGAGTACTGCATGCCGATCGACTTCATTTTTCAAGTCACATGAATTTGTGCTAAAGAAGTACAAATATCATTTTGATATTTTTTCTTTTATATTACAGGACCAAGGGGTCTTCCTGGTAGGATGGGACCTAAAGGGGAACAGGGTAAACAGATTGTTCACAGGCCTAATTCAACTGGGAGTGTTACGTACATTCGCTGGGGAAAATCCTCATGTCCAAAGATACCTGGCACAAAACAAATATATTCAGGTGAGTTTTTCTTGCTGCTTTTGAGTCATATTGTGACTCACCCATGCCTTTGAATATTTTTATAAGTTTTAAAAAGTTTGTACCACTAAATCACGGAGTAGGGATGAAAGCCAGCATTGTGATTCAAAATCTATTGTTCGCATGATTTTAATCTTCAGTAAGTACCATTGTATGTATGAAAATATAGGGTGTTTACAGTGTAGGATCGAACAGCTTTAGAAAATAAGACAATAAAGAGCTAATGATGGATCCTTGTGGGAACATAACTGGTCATTACGAATGTTTGGTAACTTAGATGTAGGAATTGCATTTGATGTATAAACATTTTTGCCTCGACATGTGAAG
Source organism: Cassiopea andromeda (assembly GCA_018155075.1). NCBI lineage: Eukaryota > Metazoa > Cnidaria > Scyphozoa > Rhizostomeae > Cassiopeidae > Cassiopea > Cassiopea andromeda. The sequence goes on along the minus strand of WIPJ01023983.1, from coordinate 388,254 downwards.
TTGAATCTATACTATCCTCAAATCAACGTTTGTTAAGATGCCCCCAAAAGTAATAAGTTATGGCGATTACAAAGCATTTAATGAAGAGGTATTTCTTGTAGATCTCAATCATACTCTGTCTTGTTCTTTTTCAGCTGCATATTCAAATTTTGAGACTTTTTTAGACATTTAGGAGTCACATGTTCCATCCCAAAAGAGAACGTTAAGAGGCAATGACAAACAGCACATGATTGAAGCCCTTAGGAAAGCTATTATGACACGTTCTCGATTGAAAAATGTAGGCAATATAACAGACAATGAAGAAGATATTAAAAATACAAAAAGCAGTGCAACTTAGTCATTAAACTCAGTACGGCATCAAAACGTGATTGTTTTAAGAAATTAGAACCAACAAACCTGTATAATAAGAAAAAATTCTGGAAGGCCGTGAAGCTATTGTTTTCCAACTCTGATCCTATGAGTAAGAAAATAATCCTTGTTGAAAATGGGGAAATCCTACAAGAAGAGACCCGGGTAGCTGAGATTTTAAATTCTTATTTCTTGAATATAACTAATACGTTACACTCTTTTTTTATAAGAATAAATTTTATAAGAATATTGAGGCTCAAAATCGCTGAAATTTAGGACTAATTTGGGAATAATGTGAGGCTCAAGCTTCATCAAGACATGAGAATTTTTTGTATCCTAGTGATACTACTGCTTTCTGATGTACTTTGCATTATCGATAAAAAATAAAGACTCTTGCTTAGTTTTACGATGTAGTAAAACATCAACACAGATTGGAACATCTTCCTTAAATTTTATGGTGAAGTTACACCATTGGTATTTAAGAATGATTTAAGAATATTTCTAGGCTCAAAATCAGAACAATTTAAGAATATTGAGGCTTGGAAAAAATTTATGTATTCGTGTGAAAAGAAATGTGTAGTCCTAGACTCGTTTTTCACAGACACTGACCAGAATGGAACAGTGGATCAAATAGTTAACCAATCTATTGAAAAGTACAGAAATCACGATAGCATATTGAGGATTAGAGAAAAAACAAAAAATATTCCATCCTTCGGATTTACCCATGTTAACCCATGTGAAACCTCCGAACAGATCGATGCGCTGAATACTGAAAAAGCATCACGGAGAGGTATACCATCGAAGGTCCTTAAGATTTCAAAAAGAGCCAATTGCCTCCACCTTACTCATTGCATCAACACGTCTATGAACGACTGTGTTTTTCCTAAAGAGCTGAAGGCCGCAACCGTTTCATCAGTTCTTAAAAGTAAGGAATCCTACCTGAAATATAATTATAGACTAGTTAGTGTCTTACTTTCAGTTTCAAAAATATTTGAAAGAATAATTTGCGGTAAAATGCAGTCTTATTTCAGCACTTCCCTATCTAACTTATTATCAAGTTTCTGAAAAGGCTGTAGTAAACAACATGCACTATCTCGGGTTATTGAAACCTGGAAGCAGTGTATAGATTCTAGAGGTATAGTTGGCACAATACTAATGGAGCTATTTAAGGCATTCGATTGTATTCCACACGACGTATTGATTGCAAAGTTGAAGGCCTATGGACATGGCAGAAACAGTCTCACTTTAATATTGAGTTACTATAAGGTGTCCCACAGGGATCTGTGCTTGGACCCTTGCTTTTCAACATATCTATAAATTGTATGTTATATATGAACTAAGATTTCAACATCTGTAATTTTGCAGACGACACCACACTGTATTCATGCAGGCCATCGATAGATATAGTGATTACTGAAGTACAGAACGCCTTAACGACCATCCTTACGTGATTTGACCAGAACGGGATGGTTTCCAACCCTCCAAAATATCGAATGATAGTTGCCAACTAGATACAAAGTTGCATCTAAATGTGAATGGGAAAATAATCCCAGAGGATGAGCAAGTGAAGCTTCTTGGCGTTATTATTGATAATAATCTAAATTTCAATTCAGATATCAAAGGGATTTGCGATAAAATAGATCAGAAAACCAGCACTCTTTCTAGATTGCGAGGTTACGTTAGCAAAAAGAATGCCAAGTTATTACTGAATACGGTAGTGATGTCAAATTTCCAATATTGCCCTTTGATATATATTGTTTTGTAGTAAAGCTGCAGACAATTTAATGAATAGAACGACCAAACGTGCAATGAGAATAACGTATAACAGTGATAACGAAGAGGCGATTGATGTACTCTTGCAAAGAAATGGAACTTGGACAGTTAACAAGAAAAGTTTGCAAAAATTAATGGTCGAAATATATATAAGACGATTAACCACTTAAATCCTCCATATATTTGGGATCTTTTCACCAAGAAAGTGGTGGAGTATGATTTTAGAATTAAGATACTGTACGAGCTTCCACCTGCTAGATCACAGAGATTTGGTACAAATTCATTGAAATTTAAAGGAAGCCCACTCAAAAATGGCATCAGTGATGAAATCAAAACTGCAAAGAGCTTAGCCATATTCAAATAAAAAATCAAATCCTGGAATGGAGCTCATTGCACGTGCAACACCTGCAGAAACTATTCATTAGTATACTTATTCTAATTTATTTTACTTCACTTTTTCTTTCTATGTAAATTAAGTTATTTATTTGTTTTAGTGTTCTGATTTGTTGGTTCTAATTAGTTTATATAACTATTTCATTCTATACCAACAGTTTATAAATCAATGAAATGAACTCAGTGAAGTTGAAACGCCCCCCCCCTCAGTTTGTTTTCGTTGTCTCTGAAATTTCATTCGTCGATAAGACTAAGTAGAACATTGGATCATGGAATTAGGATCTTAAGAAGACCTACGTCTCGACATTCACTGCTGCCTTGCACTTCGTGAACACCAAGGAGAAAGAATTACTGTAAAGGTATCGTTCGGTTTTTATCTATATCAGTAACTGCATGTATCCTAAATTTGATATCACTGTATGTCATGGTTGTCTAGGTGTCGCAGCTGGACAGGATCATTCTCAAACTGGTGGAATGTCTAATACATTGTGCTTGCATCTACAGCCAATCTATGAAAGATATTCAGATAGTGCTAATACCCTCCAGTGGATTTACGGAGTGGAATATGAAGTAAGCAATTTCAATCTTTTCTCAAAGCCGCTTCATGATCATGACGCGCCGTGTTCAGTCTGCAGAACTGAGTCACGTGGCTCCAAGGTAATGATCCCTGGACGGAACATTTGCCCAAATGGCTGGACAGCTGAGTACAAAGGTTATTTGATGAGCGAGCACTACGGACACAAAGGCCGAACTACCGCAGTATGCGTCGACATGGATGCGGAAGGGAGAAGTGGGAGTTACGAGAACAAAAACGGGAATCTATGGTACTTTATTCAAGGCGCATGTGGTTCACTGCCGTGCGGTCCATACGTGAATGGCCGAGAACTTACGTGCGTTGTATGCACGAAATAGACAATTAAAATAGAGACAGAACTTTGCTGTTAAATACACGTTTTTTATAAGAAACAAACTCTTTGGCTTTAACCTGGATGTTTCTTAATATTTCGTCATATCCAGCCTTAAATGTTTCTTAAGGTCTAAAGATTTCCAATGAAAGTAACAACCCAGACTGGGCAATTGTGATGCAAGAAAAAGGATGCTCAGGTTCTGTGAGGCATGTAATGGATGTTCATTCTATTTTCTTGCTAGTCTGATCAAAAATTTACAAGAAAAGCAGTTTTTGCAAGATAAAAGCTTGAAACTCAGCCTGCTTAAGTTTCTTAAATCTTTCTTAATTTTGTGCCTAATTTCAGCCTCATGTTTCTTATAAAAAATACTTAGTATACGTTTTTTTTATAAGAAACCTAGCTCACGGCCTAGTACCAAAAGTTTCTTAATTTTTGGCTACAGTGTACTTCTAAAATTCTTAATAGTTGCTTAATTTAGCGAACTGAATTGCAGTGAAAGGGTAAGCAGAAAGTGCACGTAGCAAGCTATTTGTCCTATAACAAACAAAATGTGTCAGTACGAGTTAGATTCTGAAGCAACGTCATATTCACATTGTTTTGGTACAGCTTTACGTTGAGCCAGGTAACGATTTCAATGTGTTATTTGTCTAAAGTTTCTTAGCTCTTTCCTTGTAGTTCTTTTCCTTGTGGTTCTAAAAGTTTCTTATATTTTTGGCTGTCTAGTACTGGGTTGCTTATAAATTGGTTTCTTATAAAAAGAACGTGTTGGTAACCTTTTTAACGAACTGTATTCGAATCTTTGTCTTGCTTGGAATCCCTGTGTATTTTGTCGCTGTAAACTGTTTTGGCTGCTACAAGAAAGTTTGTTGCACTTTTAAGGGTTTTTAATGAAACTGGGAAGGAAAGACGCTTCAGAATGTTAATCATTAGATAAAGATAGAAGAGATATACCTGTCTGTACTTATTACCATTAAAAATGCTTGAATATGTTAGTTCTCTTTGCTGTGTCTCAGTACTCACAGTTGGCATGTGTGATGAAGTTTCAAAGCGACTGATTTTCATTGAATGTTTACGATTTGCTTTGATTAACCTAATCGTTGAATCAATATCGAATCATCTAGTATGGGGATCTGTTATGGCTTTTTTATTAATCTTTCTGGATGCTGAATTAAGAATGCCATTCCAGGAATTTTCCAACGGGGGTCTGACTCTTCCGACAAGGGGGCTAAAATGGGCTTAGCAAGGTACTATAAATGGGGAAAATTTCCAAAGAAAACAGTTTTTACATTCCTACGGGTGGTTGGCATGCTCCTACGGGACTCTTTAACCCCTCTAACCCTCCCTAAGCGCCACCCCTGTCTGATTCAGAAAGGTGGCTATGACAGTATTTTCCAAAAATGTTCATTAAAATATCCAGTAAAGCGTATAATACTTTGAAGCTACCTTATTACACGAACTTACGCGTGTGAGTTGATTAATGACTACTTCCATAAAAATTCCTTAATAAAAGCAGACCTTAGTTCTTGTATATTCTTCATTTCTCATCCCTGGCTTTTTGGTAACCCTACATCTTCGATTTTTTAATTTTTGTATGTATGTTGATGACCTTTCATTAAATTTTTTTGCAGTTTTAAAAAAATTTTAGGGAACCTCTCATTCTTAATGGTGGGTACAGGGGTGGAAGAATTTTTGGGATAAATTGACAAATGTACGTGCCTCATTCATTATATTCAGTAATATGTGATGCCCCATTTTCAAATGCTAGAAAAATTTCATAACTCAACAATATTTCTATTTGTGTCATTCAATTGGATCTAAGGCTTGAAAGTGCCAAAAATGCAATCTGGATATGAAAGAAAGGAAAATGGAACAGTAAAAAGGAATCAAAGAAACAAAGAACACTAACTGATTATTTCAAGTAACCTTTTACTCACAAATTTTTTAGTTTGAAAAGGAAATCATTTTTATACATATTTTTTTAGAAAAAATAAACATTCTGCACTTAGCATGTACATAATATGTATGGTGGGAATTTTTTCAAAATGTTGCTACCCCATCATGAATTTGTATAAAAATTTGGCAGCCCAATAAAACAAGGCGAATAAATTTGACACCCCTCCAAAAATTCTTCCACCCCTGTACCCAGTAATAAAATGACAGCTCCCTTATGGTGTGTTTTAAATTACAGATATATTGTGGCTCTGTATTTGTGTTATGAGTTTGCCTTATTAAGATATTAACTCACGCGGGACGCTTGATAGGCTAACTTTGAGGTTAATGTTATTCAGAATCTGATATTTCCTTCAGAAAGCCTCTTAAGGATCAATCCTAGGACTAAAAATGAAGTAAAACATTTCCGTAATTCCTTACCTTGGTTGCACTCGTAGTTTTGTGTAATAAGTAGGGCAAGTTTTTTGTTGCTTCAATTTTTCGAAAAGTTTCATTTATTTTCCAAAAAGTAGAAATTTATTTTTCGAATAGTCTCAGTTAAAAACCAGTTCCAGTATATTTCAAGAAAGTCATTAATACTGTTGTGTAAAATATATTTGCTTCTCTGAAAATCTTATTTCAAACAAATAAAAGACTTCCTTGTTTTCATACTTGATTAATATCAAGTGTTCGGACATGCATCTAATGATATCTATAATGTAGCACAACAGAAGAAGAATTACACATGCATACCATAAACGCACATGTTTTAAAGCGTACAATAATTATTTCCATGCTTAATAAAACTCGCGAAGTTAGGTGAGAAGCACTGTCATGCTGAAGAGTTGTAAAGTTTTATCAAGTACTTTTCGACATTGTCATCACAGAAGTTCCTGTCCTTCGCCAGTAACGTTTTCAGAATAGAGAAAATTCTCTCCACACCAATGGTTCTTAAACTGGGCTCGATCGAGCCCCAGAGGTTCGGGTGGTAGGCTTCAGGGGCTCAGCGGTTTGGTTCACCCCACTTGTATGATTCGTGACGTCACGCTCTGCTTGGCCAGTTTGTGCATAAAGAAGGTATATGGTTATATGAATATGTTTTGAATTTGAAGAATATAACACGCATTTTATTTTTTCAATTACGAAGAGCTCAACAAGTGGAAGTATGGAACTTGTGGGATTCAGTACTTCCATCATAGTAATATATTCAAATCTTTGTTGAAGTCTCCCTTCATCATTAGGTATAACAGAAGTGGAAGAGAATAATACATATTGCACCGACAGTGCAAAAGGTATTGATGGGGCTTGGAAATTTAATTTTCTTGGCGAACTATCCGTATATCTACAGCTATGAATTCGTATCAACTCAGAATTCGAAAGCTTCACAAATGTTCGTTAATGAAACAGTATTTTTTCGAAACCAGTTGAAAATAGTTGAGCAAAGTTATCCGTGAAGCTTTCATTTGGAATTTTTTGTTAATAGAGATGGCCCTAGAGATCATTCACGTGTTACGTAATGCCTCTAGGGGGAGGGAGGGTACCTTGGTTTGTCACAAAGCATTACAGAAAAAAAGGGAAGGGGGCTTTATATAGTACCTTTTCGTCACGCTAGAGAGTTTTCAGGTCAGCCATTTTCAGCAATAAGCAAAAAAACATGCATGCTGACCAACGTAATGTACTAAAGAAGATTTGCTTCTGAGGAAGAAATTGATGAACAAAGAAGGAAACAAGGGAGCTAGCTTGAATTGTGCAAATGTATGCAGAAGAACACTTCTTGTCACATGTTGGTCATATGTGTGCTTACAATTCGAAGAGGAGACAGTACTTATAAAGGAACGACTGGACACGTGTGATTCGAATGTAGATTTCTGCTTCGTTGTACTCCTGTAATCTCGATCCCCATTCACGTCTGTTCTCATTTCCCACGTTCTTGTAGATATAAAGACAATACGCTGCAACTAGGAGATTGGTTTGACTATTTGGGGGAGATTTTGATGGTTTGGGGAAGGGTTTTGTATGAGTATAGTAGAACTTCGTATCCTGCGCCCAGTGCATTTTACGTGAAATTATCAATCTTTTAAATCCTTTTATTTGCATTTAGTATCTGTTACGCCAGAGTACACTGCATTTAGTCAAAGAGTTTCAAAACCATTTTATGCTCTGGGGTCATCCATAAAGCATGTCCACACAATTTTGCCAGTTTTCAACCCTCCCCCTGCCCCCGCCTGTCCGCTTTCTGCTCAACATCCCTCTCCCTTTGTCCGTGCGGACACTGAGTTAAAGAGTTGCAGAAACTATGGAAAAATATCAACTCTTTGAAAAGACCTGCATACTGTAATTATTTCTTGTTTTCTTCTTTATTTTTCAATCTTATGCAGGAAGATGAGGACAAAAAACGACTTTTACATGCCTTCTTCTCTCTTACAGAGACCACACTGAAAGGATGTCCACTTACAGCTAAAACTCCTCCCTCCCCTTGCCTACTTTTGTCCGCATTGTTGCTAACCCCCTCCCTCTCCCAAGGTGCAGACATCCTTTATAAATGCCCCCTCTGCGTATTCGAAATTCAATTTGCGACAAGTGACCTTCTTATGCACGTTACGACAACCAGTGTTGGTTCACCAACCCCATTTTCCTGAAGGTATCCACCTAATAAAATATTGTAAAGCTTAGAAATTTTTCTTCGATGTATGATATTTTCAGTTGATAGTTACATGGAATATCTCTGATATTTGCTTTTCTGTCCTCAGTTGCCAATCAAGTATGCATGTCTTAAGTTTAAATGGGTGAGAACGTAATTGTCTGTGCTAAAATGTGTTTTAATCATGCAGAGCCACCTTTAGTTCCACTGTCTCCACTGATTCCGTGTTCCTTCGGAAGTTTTTATCCTGGGACTGACCATGGAAGTATTTGGTAGCTTTTTGTTTCGCACATGCATTACGTTATCGGGTACAACCGCAATTTGAGCTTTCATAGAGCCTGCCCAAACACGTCCAAATACATCTATTCAAAATCTTTTTATTATTCATATACTACGAGTTTCACAGTTGAGTCTAAAAACAAGAGCAGTGCCATGGCTGAGAACCGATCTAAATTCGTAAATTTGATCAATATAGGCTACAAATGTTGCCTAACGTTGGGAATTGCAGCCCTTCTTATCGCATATAGAGACGTTAGGTACAAGGAGGATTCGCTATCGAATGAAGTGGCCAGTTTGAGGGCGAAGCTTGAGAGTGACACGAGATTGAGAAGACGAAGAAGCATTGGTTTGGATAATCTCTTCAGAGATCTCAACACACGCTTTGATTCTTTAGAGCGAAGGTTAGATGATTGTTTGTTTTGATTTCAAAATGAAAACATTGAATTTTTGCTCCGTTCGGTTTTGTGTAATAGTTTTTGCCATGGATGTTAACGGTGAATTTGTCCTTTTGAAAGTCGCTGTTTCCTTCGATAGTAGGAGGAACCAGGGGTGTGCTTCTTGGGGATGGGATGGGGCGAGATGGTCATGCTGCATGCAGAGGTGGATCTAGACCTTCCAGGTTACTCAGCTGCACAACAATATTTTTGATCACTTGGCAAGTTTTACTAATTTATAATACACCGAATCAGCTCTAAGATGGATTTTTCTGTTTGCATTTAGAAGGTAGGGAATTATATATAAGTGCCTTACATTTTCCTCTTCTGTGGAGGAGCTAGTCAGACAGAGGAGATCCCATATTTGTAATCTGTATTTCGGATTGTTAAATCTTACAGTTTTTACTGAAGCCCAACAGGGCAACAAAGTAGATAGAAGATGTCTGCGCATAGGATGCTTCTTATCCACTGTCGCACCACTTCCCCACGACTGTAGCTCAATTTGCATATGAATTGAGGAAGCCAATCATATCGTTTTCCTGTGCGACCGTATGCCTAAAGGATGCTTTCTAGTGCTGTTGCACAATCTTAAAGTAGATTTGATAGATAGATTTTATTAGGTTGCTTAACATGTGAAAGGCAGCAGAATTCCATTCATGTCGCAATCTTTATTATCTTATGATGGATTTACTGGAAAAAGTAAGGCACTTTATTGAAGAAGAGAACTACAACGCATTGGAGGTAATCTATTATGCTGAATTGGCAAAACTCGGCAAATATGTCGTAATGTCGAAGAAAATCCTGTTAGCTGAAGACTTATCTGCTCGTGGCGACATTCCAAAGAATGATGCACGCCTTCGCGTTATGAGTGATAAAAGAGTCTTATGCCGTGTCCACACTACACAAAGTAACCTAGGTTCACCCCAGGTTAGTTCAATCTAGGGCGAACCCAGGTTTTGTCCACACTGAAGTTGCCTAATTTACAGTGTAGACAGAAACTTGGGGCGAACCTAGGATAAGAAAATTTACGCATGCACAGGCAGTGGCGAAGATAACGGTCGTGCTTGTCGTGCCAAGCACGACCATGAATTACAATCATAATTTTTTTCTGTGAAAATAATGAACAAAAAGTGGTTGAACCATTTTTTCAATAGGATACAAACTCTAAATGGCATTACTATCCCTGCATCATTATCTTGCTGAACAGGAAATAGCACGAAGTGGAACAATAAACTATTGTAAATTTCTGTGAATATATTGGTTAATATGCAGTCATGTGCCAGAAATAACAATACATGGTCGTGCTGGTTTCTGACAGCACGAAGAATCTATCGCACATGCGTAGTGCACCACAGTTTCTTATTGCCTTCCCACTCAGTCGCTATCCGTGAAGGCAAGGAGAAATTTACCTAACTGCACAAGACCAAAGAAAAGCTCATAGAAATGGCTCAGATTCACGCTCAGCCTTTTGTAGATGTCGTAGTTCAGCTTTTGCAGAGGCCTTTTGGGTCTAGAAGCATCGCAGACCAAAAGCTAACCGTACAACAGCCAAGACCAATGCCAAATTTGAAAATAAAGACAGGGGATAGATCATTGCAACTGGAATGGTACTCTAAGAAAGGTTGACTTTGTGGAAGTATTATTAGAACTGGTATTTTCTGCTGGCCATGTCTGCTCTTCAAACCTGGAGTATCACAGTCATGGACGGAGAGAGGTTACACGAACCTTAGGAATGTTTTGTCAGATGGGAAAAAGCACGAGAAATCAAAATCACACTTAGAGGCCTGCAAGATGTGGAAAACATTTGACGTCTCTGAGAGGGTTGATGTTATGTTTTCCAGGGCGAGGAGAGAGGAAATAGAACTGTAAAATGATGACGTGAGGCAAAACAGAGGTATGCTTAGAACTCTATCTGAGGCTGTTTTGTATTTATCCAGGCAAGAATTGCCTTTTAGTGGTCATGATGAATCTAGTAGTAGCCTAAACGGGGGAAACTATAGGGAACTTTTGGATAGTTTTGCAAAATCTGATATTGTCTTTGGACGTCGTCTGCATGGTAAGGTTTCTGAATCAGAAAGGGATAATGCTGGAGTTTTTACTGGTGTTTCAGGTGACACGTAGAATGATCTGATTGAATGCACAGACTCTGTCATTCAAGATCAGATTGATGAGGAAGTACAACAGTGCACTTTTCTGAGTGTACAAGTTGACGAGACTACAGACGTGTCAACTAAGGAGCAGCTTAGTGTTATTATTAGGCTTGATAAAAAGGATGATGTTGTTGAGAGATTTTTGAAATTGTATAATGTGAGTTCAGATAGAACTGCTCTTGCCATTAGTTCAATTGTCAAAGATGTTTTAACTCATTTTGGGGATTCTATTCTCAGTAAATTGATTATGCAGTCCTATGATGGGGCTTCTGTAATGTCTGGACCAATTTCTGTTGTCCAAACCCTTGTTAGGGAAGACTATCCCTTGCTTCCTTCTTTCACTGCGCAGCTCACCACTTAAATTTAGTTCTATGTCTGTCTGCCTCTTCTATCCCCTTGGTTAGAGTTTCTTTGCAAATGTGGCTGCTTTTAGCACATTTGCTAGCAACAGTCCTAGAAGGAAGGATTTGTTGCATTCAAATGGAATTGATATACCTAAGCCTGGAGAAACTAGGTGGTACTATCGTTCACGTACCATCAGTGTTCTTTATGATAAGTACAAAACCCTTTTAGACCTACTGGAGAGGACTATTGAAAACCCACAAGGCTGGGATGATGCATCCATATCACAAGCTAGTGGCGTATACCATTTCATGAACAGCTTTTTGTTTTGTTTTCTAGTTCATGTTTTTAATAAGATGTTGGAACAGTCATCACTTCTGTACATGGTTCTTCAAAATCAAAATACAGATTTCAGTTATGGTTGTCAGAAAATATCTGCTTTGGTAACTTTCTGTATGATTTGCGCACTGACAGTGCATATCATCATTTCTTCCAATCAACAGCCTCTTTAGTTGGGGAACCATCTTTCAATGCAGATAAAAGACATAACTACAAAAGTCTCTATTTTCAAGTTGTTGATAACATTATGTCTATGCTGCCTGAGAGGTTTGCAGACTGCAAGAACTTTGCTTTCTTGGATCTGGTAAATCCTTGCATTTTCAAACAATGGAGAAAAGGAGTGCCACCAGATATGCTCCAATCCTTGAAGTGTAAATATAGTCCCCTTTTCCATATTCAATCACTTGAAAATCAGCTTCTCTTTATTTACAATGACCCTGATTTTAACAAAGACAGCCCTCTGGAAATATTGCAATATATTTATAAATGTGGTCTAGAGACTAGTATACCAGAAGCTGTCAAGTTATTGAAGCTTAATTCTGTAATTTCCATCTCCAGTGCATCTGTAGAGAGATCATTTTCCTGTCTAAAGAGAGTGAAAACATATCTACACAATAAAATGGGGCAAGAACGTCTTGGGTGCTTGTGTAGAATATCACTGCACAAAGATGTCATAAAAGAGGTGGAAGATAAAAATATTCTTCATGACAGAATAGTTCAGAAATTTGTGGAGAAGCCAAGAAGACTTAACTTTCTTTTCAAATAGATGCATGAAAAAGTCTTGGTAGCTTGGATAGATTTTCTTGCAATTGGCATGCAAATACTATAATTCATACATCAACAGTATACTGGTACATTACAAATGTTCATTCATGTGAGCTTTTATGGATTCCTCTTTTTCTTTGGTAGGCATGCAATTACCATAATTCATACATAACAGTATACTGTTACAGTACAAATGTTCATTCATGTGAGCTTTTATGGATTTCTCTTTTTCTTTGGTAGGCATGCAAATACTATAATTCATACATTAACAGTATACTCTTACAGTACAAATGTTCATTCATGTGAGCTTTTATGGATTTCTCTTTTTCTTTGGTAGGCATGCAAATACTATAATTCTTACATTAACAGTATGCTGTTACAGTGCAAATGTTCATTCATGTGAGCTTTTATGGATTTCTCTTTTGCCTTAGTAGGCATGCAGTTACTATAATTCACACACAGTATACTGTTTCTGTAGAAATTTTCAATCTTGTGAGCTGTTATATATTTCTCTTTGCCTTGGTAGGCTTTTAAATAGCTTATCTTTTCTGAACTGAGATAAATCAAGAAGAATTTTTGTTGCTCCCCATGGCTTTAGGCTTTTGTATAAGTATCATGTTTTTCAAGGTTGCTTTGTTGCTGGTATTTTATATTGGATTTTAGATGGTTTGTTTGATAAAATTGCTTCCAGAAAATGGATTTTATTGTATACTACTTTATTGGTTACCCAGACAGTCTGCTTTGGACTGTTTTTTGCATGTCTTGGATTGAGACATCTTATTTTAAGTTTCATAAGCTTACTTCTGATTAGCAATCTGCCTTAACTTATATACAAGATAAATATAAACTGGTATGCATGCATGCATGCAATAATTGGAGTTCAAAAACAAAGAACTTCTCTTTAGATTTAGTCCCTAATGTCTCTGACTGATCTAAATTAATCTGCCTTTATACTAATGTATACACTTTTTAGAATTGCTCCTTTTTCTAATCTTTAATGTTTTTGCCAATCATACTCCATGGAAATGGTCCTCTCTATATAACAGATGTTCTTCCAGTTTCTTCTTTAGACTATGGAATACTCAGGTCTTTTTTGTTACATAAAAGATACTTCTTTGCTTCTTTTCTGAAAAATGAGCTCATTGATGTGTTTTGGTTCTACTTGTGACTCCATGCATATATGTTTTGAGCCTCCTTTTCTTCCTGTCATAAATTAGATCCCATTTTACAACTTGCAAAACTTCTGTGAAATTTTTCAATACTATTAATTTTGCCTTTGGAGAAATTTCCTCATAATACAATGTTTTATAGCACCATTGGAGTGACTTTATGAAATATATCTCTTCAAATATATCGCCTGTGAGATGAAATTTGGATCTCATTGCTGTCAATTTTGCTTCCAACCTTTTACCTACTTTCACTGCTTGGACCTCCAAGTCTAACTTACAGTAAATTGTTACTTCTAAGCACTCTGTCTCTCTCCTTTGCATATTGTAATTTATGCTCATCTGATTTTATTTCAGGCAATGGGCCACTACTAAGGAGGGAAATTTCTCCACTAAAAACTGTCTTTTCTACATTGGTGTCGTGGAGGTTACTTGGCAAAACGCCCTTTTGCTTCATAAGAACGTTTGGTCTTCACAGTTATGCTACCAACGGAAGCAACTGTTGACGAATTGCTTCTAACTTTGTACCAAAAGTAATGCAGTGAGAAACTGTACATAATTTACACTTTTTGCGATAAACTTTCCAAATTTTATGGCCACAATATTGCTGTTTTGTACTATTTCCACACTGAAGTATGTGCTGCAGATATGTCAGCTACCCTTGCCAGCATTTATACCAAGAGGCTAAAGAAAACATTGGTTCCGATTCTTAAGGGGAACAGGGAAGAAACCTGAGAACTTGGTAAAGCAATTTTAAATATTGCAACAAAGCCATAGAAAGTGGGCTCGTTATTATGTGAGATGTTGTTCGAATAGTCTCATCGCAAACGTTCTACAATATTGCTAGGCCGATGATCCTCTTTGTGCCTATTCTTCTATACATCAAGAACGTACATTCTCATCAAACTTGAAGATGATATAAGACGACATTAAAATTTCTCTCAACAAAGTACACACTTTTATAAGAATAAAGTCTATATGAATAGCAAGGTTCAGAGTCACCGAAATTTGAGAATGATTCAAGAATAACGCAGTTTGATTACTCACAGTTTCCAAGTTGTCATGAAACTGGAGAGGTTCCTTCTCCTCAAAAATGGAAACTCAAGCAATGGGCAAACCATTGACGTGGGGCTTGACCTTAACTCAATGATCATTTTCATTGAGGACCAATTTGCCGGGCAACTCTAAATTGGTATATAGCTCACGCCAAGGAATTATCCTGCGTGTTGTAGAATAGTCTACAAAAGTCTTGTTGTTTCCAAAATGAAGCTTGCCACGACAACTTTTCTCAGCCGTCGCAATTACTGGCAATCAGCAAGAAGCTTGGAAAATGCATCCAGTTCGCATTTATGATCTTTTTATGTTCGTTTGATTAAACTGATTCATTGAAATAGATTTCTCGTGTCGGGTGGCATTATTACCCTCCTGTCTCTAGTAAACATTAATTCTCTCAAATCGCAAAAGCTTGGTTATTGGAGCAACCTTTGTTGGCCATTTACATATGTTATGGAAAGAATTGCAAGCATATCTTTCAAATATTTTCAATATAATAGACATTCTCTTGTACCCAGTCTACTTTATAGCACTCGATGGTTGGGCCCGGAGAAAGAATTTCCAAAATAAAGGGTCTCAGTTGGCTGGAAAATGCCATTTTGATAAAGGTCCTTGCAAATATAGTACAAATAATTCCTTTGACTATACGTTTTTTCAACTGTTGTACAAGAGTAATGTAAATTTTGACACTGTAATGACCCGATTTTACCTGGCTTTTCTCAAGCCCCTAAAATTTGGGGGTCTTACACCCCCTCACTCCCCGGTCGCTACGTCCCTGATGAGCACGACCATCAACTTTAGTCTAGCTTTGCCACTGTGTACAGGAGGCATGTCGTTCTGAATCCTCGTTACAAATTTGAATCAAACATAGCCGAGAACAACGTGTAGGGTATTAACAGTTGTAGTTCAAGTATTTTTCTAAAAATCGCAATGATAACAAAGCTTGCGATGCTGTAGTTGAAGTAATATAGAAAAATTGAGCTTTTGAAAAGAATTAAGAGCGTCATTGTGCCGCTGCTGATGTAAATGAATAATTATGCATACACAAGTACAATTTACACTCAGAAAAGCACTCAAAAGCAATGATTAAATTACTGTAGCCGCCACTGCGCATGCCTTAAGTGTAAAGCTAACCTAGGTTCGCCCCAGGTTATGTCCACACTACATTTTTCACAACTAACTTGGGGCGAACCTAGATCGAACCCACCTCCGAAGGTGGGCTAAACTAACCTGGGGCGAACCTAGGTTAGTTGTGCCCACACTAGGAAAATCTAACCTGGGTTAGTTGAAATCTGGGGTGAACCAAGGTTAGTTTGTGTAGTGTGGACACGGCTTTAGCTGCAAGGTACTTTTCAACATATTATTTTCAACACTAAATATTGCCATTAGGGAGGGGGTCATTTCCCCCAATCCTCCTTGGATCCGCCCCAGCTTATAATGAAGCATGAGGTATTAGTAGCAATTCATTTGTAACTATGAGTACTGTAGTGGGCTAGAGCATTGGCTACGGTTAGGGTTATAGTTATAATTGGAAATTATAATTATATGGTAGTCAGCAAGAGTGCCTCTTTTGCATGGCTTAATTTTAAAATGTGTTATGGCGTAATATTTACGTCCTCAACATGTGTACTTTATTTTGACTATCTTCACCAGCCCCACAGCAAACAGTCACAGAATTCCTTGGTTTGACCACGCCTACTAATGAGCCACGCCCTATGTGCGACAGTGATGAAGCTTTCTAGATCCGCCCCTGGCTGCATGAGATTTAGCAGCCTACTGATCATAGTGTGTTCTGTGACCTTTATTATGACAGTAGCTGTAGTTGGTGAAAGGGCTAGAAAGCTCCCTCCCCTCCCTCCCCCCATGGAAAGTGTCTGTGCACATCTTTGTGAGAGCTCATCCCTCCCCTTGCATTGGACTATATTATTGGCTAGCATTTTAAAGCAACTAATGAATTGAATTTTTAATATTGAATAGGTGCAATACTACAGATGCTTTCTTGAAAATTGGAAACTCGCCTTATGCCGCACTGCTGCCAATTCTGCGAGGACCCGCGGGCCCACCTGGAAAGAAAGGAGAGAAGGGAGACACAGGTTTGTTAGCATTCGATCATGCATAGTTGCTGTTGTTGTTGTTTGTAAAAGTTATAATCATTACATATTTTTTCAGTATCGTCACTTTTTGTGGTATAAAGAAAACCTTCTGCAAGCTGCCTGGTATTAGTGAGGTTTACAGTTCTATGTTATATATTGTTGAAATCATCGCCATTATCATTTCCTTGCTGTTTCTCCCCCAAAGAGGCCTAGGACAGACTCTGGGGTCAGTCAACCGCCTGGTAGTTGTTTATAAAAGGTGATTGATTACGTGGAGGTCTCTAGCCCCTGCCGGGAGACACGTGCGATCGCACGTACGCGTGTCCAGAACGTGCAATATCCTCTGCACGAGCGAAAACTCGCCTAAATCAACATCACTGTTAATCGTGCAATCGCACATGCCAAATAGGAAATGCAAGTGTCATCATTATTCAATTCCGTGTCATGCCCCCCTCAGCCAATCAAAAGGCACAGAGTTGTTGACTGTTGTTCTGGCTTCGAGGTAATTTGTTTGCGAGATAATATTATGTAAATGTTGGTGATAACAGTATTTTATGAATATTTCAAAAGGATGAACATATCAGTTTGAGAGGAAAGCCGCTATTAACATATGTCCTTTAAACAAAACAAGAAAAATAAAATAAATTCATATATTATATATATATATATAGTATATATTATTATTGTATATGTTATATATATATACATATATCTAATTTATATAATTATTATTAATATTATATACATTATTATCGTACTGAACATACAGACAGACTCAAAACCGGGTTGCCATCACAATGGTTCATTATTTCATTCCTTCTTGCTCATTCCTTAAAAAATCTCAATTCACTCTGGTCTCGGGCTCAAAGTAAGCTACTTGCCAATATCTTTAATTTCACAATCAAATACCTTAACAATACACTCACCACTAGAAAGAACCTTTATCTATGGGGCCTCTCAAACACTTCTCTGACTGTTCCTTTTGTCTTCAGCCTGAGTCACTACTCCACATTGTAGCTGGTTGTACAACATATCTTGACCAAGGCCGTTTTACTTGGAGACGTAATTCCGCTTTACGTTTCCTAGCTCAAACTTTCCAATCTGTAAATTCATCAAAATTGTACGTTGATCTTCCTGGTTACCTGTCTCCTTGTATTATTACGGGTGATAGCCTTCGGCCTGACATGATTCTTTCCACCGCTGATAAATTGTACATCATTGAATTAACCGTAGGCTTTGAGACAAATCTAGCAAACAATGCTCATCGCAAAGAACTCAAATATCGTTCCCTCGTAACTGATCTCAGCAATGACTATCACTCAATAGAATTCATCAACCTTTCCATAAGCTGTCTTGGCATATTTGGTCAGTCGTCAGAATCCTTCCTCACAATGTGTACTAAACTAGGCTTTGATAATGAACATCTCAATTTCACTATTTCCAAGCTATCTGCTATTGCTATTTGCACGACCTATTATATATTTTGCATGAGGAACAAAACATAGTGCAACCCAGAACCTCTTAGTTACTGAACACGCTAGTAGATAAGTTGATATTACTACTGCTTCTGTACTGAAATACTTTAGTGTGTATTTTTCTTTCATTATAATCTATTTCATATGTATTTTTTTTAAATTTAGTGTATCATTGTAAGCCAGCCAAATACAGATTACATATTTAATTAGATTTGTATTTGTAGATTTTAATATGATATATATAATGAAGTTTGAAAGAAAATTATATATTTATTACTTATGTACTATTTTTTCAATTATTAAAGGCCTATAATGTTCATATTAAGTGTAATGATAAAAGAGTTCAATCTGTTTTCAACCTGACAGGCAGTTGTACGTTGCCTAGTTTTAGAAATACTTATAATTGTATTTTAGTAATATGAGAATGAAATTGAAGTTTGAAAAAAATAAATATTATTTTTATTATTATTAGAATATTCATCCCAGAAATAAACTGCTTTTATATGATCGCTATCTTCGTTCAAAAATCTCTTGGCATTTCACAGTAGCAGACTTAGACGAGACTTGGATATCTGAAAATTTAGACAACATTGTCACAAAATATGTCCGCCAATGCCTAGATCTCCCTATTTCTGCAACTATCAGCTCTATTATTCCTTCTCGCAAATACTTTGGTCAGGCTTTTCAACTACCTTCTATTAAATTCCAACAATGTCAGACAACATTACGTTCTTCTCTTAGGTCGTCCGGCGATGAAACAATAACAAAACTATGGAAAAATACCAACGTTGGGACAAACATTCAATACGATATTTACAGAAATACAAAGCAGACTTTGAAATCCATTCGTGATGAACGCACAAGTAGACTTCAGTCTCAACTGCCATCACAGAGTTTCATCATATCTTTCCTCCTTGAGCATTCCCTAAAACAGCTCAATTCACTGTGGTCAAAAACTCAAAGCAAACTACCTGCAAACATCTTCAAGTTCAGTATCACATACTTAAACAATATGCTGGCAACTAGAAAAAACCTCCATGTATGGGGTCTTTCAGCAACTTCTGACTGTTCCTTCTGTCTTCAGCCTGAATCACTCTTCCATATTGCTGCAGGCTGCAAAACATATCTAGATCAAGGGCGTTATACCTGGCGGCATAACTCCGCTTTAAGTTTTATCGCTCAAACCTTACAATCCATAAAATCTGCTAAACTATATGCAGATCTTCCTGGCTATCTCTCTCCTTGTAGCGTTTCTGGTGACAGTCTTCGTCCTGACATTATTCTTTCTACAGCCGACAATGCCCTGTATATTATAGAATTAACTGTGGGTTTTGAAACAAATTTAAACAATAATGCTCATCGTCGTCCCCTTCTTACTAATCTTGCCAACGATTATAAAAAGGTAAAATTTATTAATCTCAGCATTAGCTGTCTTGGCATATTTGGAAGTTCCTCTGACTCATTTCTTAAACTTTGCACGGAAAGAGGCATCAGCAATGGTGATCTAAACTTCATTATTTCTAAGATATCTACTATAATCATCCGCTCAACATACTACATATTTTGTATGAGAAATAAGCCATGGTCTAACCCAGAACTCCTAAGCTACTAATATCATTGTATTTAGTTGCTAAGTATCGATTTTATATTGACTGTATTCTTTTTTTTTTTATTTATTTGTAAGCCAGCCGAATACAAATTTCCTTGTAGTAAGTGAGGATTTGTATTTTTAGAAGTAGCAATATATACATGAATGAAGTTTTAAAAAATATATATATATTATTCATATACTATTTTTTCAATTATTAAAAGCCTATATTGCTTATATTAAATGCAATGAAAAAACAGTTCAATCTGTTTTCAAAGTCATCAGCACTTTCTTTAATGTCTGTAGGGAGTAAGTTGTACAACTTTGCACCTATAAAGAAAAAACCATTTTTCGCAATCTCCAATTTGACTTTCGGAATCTGCAGGAAGATATTTCTGTTCCTTGTCCCCAAATGGTGCTCATTGATCTTAAAATAATCCTTACAAATTGAACACACTTTCCCGTTTAGACACTTCAACTGGGAGTGTTACGTACATCCGTTGGGGAAAATCCTCATGTCCAAAGATACCTGGCACAAAACACATATATTCAGGTAAGTCTTTCTTGCTGCTTTCGAGTCATATTGTCACTCATGCATGCCTTTGAATATTTTTATAAGTTTTTAAAAGTTTGTGCCACTAAATCACGGGGTAGGGATGAAAGCCAGCATTGTGATTCAAAATCTATTATTCGCATGATTTTAATCTTCAGGAAGTACCATCGTATGTTTGAAATTATAGATTGTCTTACAGAGTAGGATCGAACAGCTTTAGAAAATAAGACAATAAGGAGCCAATGATGGATCCGTGTGGGAGCATAACTGGTCGTTACGAAAGTTTGGTAACTTAGATGTAGGAATTGCATTTGATGTATAAACATTTTTGCCTCGACATGTGACGTTGAATCGATACTAACCTCAAATCAACGTTTGTTAAGATGCCCCCAAAAGTAATAAGTTACCGCGATTACAAAACATTTAATGAAGAGGTTTTTAATAGTCTGTTGATACTACAGAACTTTACTGTAGTGCGTCCTACGTACCGAGCTTCATATCAGCACGAAAATTCATAAACAACACAACTTTTTTGAGTGGCAGGAACGCAATCTTTTTTAGCAGATGGTAGCATAGACTAGCAGACAGAGACTAGCAGACAGAATAAAGCAGCATGTCCCCACGAGCATCAGGAAGAAAAGTAATACCGTAAGAGAAAAGCCACTTCGTATATGTAAAAAGAACAATTCTAAAATTAATTGTGAGCCAGCCATAGGACAATACCTAATTGCGAATCCAGAATGCGCCAAAACATATACAAACGACAATTTTTGGATCATTGGGAAAGCAAGATCGTCTTTCCATTTAAGTGTTTTGGAATCTGTTTATATCAAGACTCAAAACCCAGTCTTGTGCAGACAAAAAGAGTTTGTTTTCTCATTGGGACTCTTCAAGTAAACAATGTTAATAGGTCCTAATTGGTCACACTTGGGGCTAATAAGACGCATCCTATCACATTAACTGCATCTGGATATATATGTCGGTTAACCTTTAGGTCACTATCCGACGTTTTCATACTCTGATGCGTGTCGGACGAAAAAAGCTTTTAAGTATGTCAAAAGAATGTTGCCACTTTTTCGTGCGATGATGAAGAGGTTTTTCTTTTAGATCTCAATCATACACTGTCTTGTTCTTTTTCAGCTGCATAATCAAATTTTGAGACTTTTTTAGACATTTAGCAGTCACATGTTCCATCCCAAAAGACAACGTTAAGAGGCAATGACAAACAGCACATGATTGAAACCCTTAGGAACAGCCTCAGTTTAATGTTGAGGTACTAAAAGGTGTCCCTCAGGGATCTGTGCTTGGACCCTTGCTTTTCAAAATATCTATAATTTGTATGTTATATATGAACTTGGATTGCAACATCTGTAAATTTGCAGACGATACCACACTGTATTCATGCAGGCCATCGATAGATATATTGATTACTGAAGTACAGAACGCCTTAACGACCATCCTTACGTGGTTTGACCAGAACGGGATGGTTTCCAGCCATGCAAAATTTCTAATGATGGTTGCCAACTAGATACTAAGTTGCATCTAAATTTGAATGGGAAAATAATCCCAGAGGATGAGCAAGTGAAGCTTCTTGGCGTTATTATTGATAATAATCTACATTTCAATTCAGATATCAAAGGGATTTGCTATAAAGTAGATCAGAAAACCAGCGCTCTCTCTTGATTGCGAGGTTATGTTGGCGAAAAGAAAGCCAAGTTATTACTGAATACGGTAGTGATGTCAAATTTCCAATATTGCACTTTGATATGGTTGTTTTGTAGTAAAGCAGCAGACAATTTAATAAATAGAACGACCAAACGTGCAATGAGAATAACGTATAATAGTGATAACGAAGAGGCGATTGATGTACTCTTGCAAAGAAATGGAACTTGGACAGTTAACAAGAAAAGTTTTCAAAAATTAATGGTCGAAATATATATAAGACGATTAACCACTTAAATCCTCCATAAATGTGGGATCTTTTCACCAACAACGTGGTGGAGTATGATTTTAGAATTAAGATACTCTGTGAGCTTCCACCTGCCAGATCAGAGAGATTTGGTACAAATTCATTGAAATTTAAAGGAAGCCCACTCAAAAATGGCATCAGTGATGAAATTAAAACTGCAAAGAACGTAGCCATATTCAAACAAAAAATCAAATCCTGGAATGGCACTCATTCCACGTGGAACATCTGCAGAAACTAGTCATTAGTATACTTATTTTAATTTATTTTACTTCACTTTTTCTTTCTATGTAAATTAAGTTATTAATTTATTTTAGTGTTCTGGTATGTTGGTTTTAATTAGTTTATATAACCATTTCATTCTATACCAATAGTTAATAAAGCAATGAAATGAGCTCAGTGAAGTTGAAA
Organism: Cassiopea andromeda; assembly: GCA_018155075.1. Taxonomy (NCBI): domain Eukaryota; kingdom Metazoa; phylum Cnidaria; class Scyphozoa; order Rhizostomeae; family Cassiopeidae; genus Cassiopea; species Cassiopea andromeda. Next base: position 365,648 of record WIPJ01023983.1, on the reverse strand, counting down.
CGCCCCCCCCCCACTTCGTTTTCGTTGTCTTTGAAATTTCATTCTTCGTTGCGAGTAAGTAGAACATTGAATCGTGGAATTAGGACCTTTGGAAGACCCAAGTCCCGACATTAACTGCTGCCTTGCACTTCGTGAACACCAAAGAGAAAGAATTACTGTAAACGTATCGTTAGGTTTTTATCTATATCAGTAACTGCATGTATCCTAAATTTGATATCACTATATGTCATGGTTGTCTAGGTGTCGCAGCTGGACAGCATTATACTGACACTGGTGGAATGTCTAATACATTGTGCTTGCATCTACAGCCAAGCTATGAGAGATATTCAGATAGTGCTGATACCAACCAGTGGATTTACGGAGTGGAATATGAAGTAAGCAATTTCAATCTTTTCTCAAAGCCGCTTCATGATCATGACGCGCCATGTTCAGTCTGCAGAGCTGAGTCACGTGGCTCAAAGGTAATGATCCCTGGACGAAACATTTGCCCAAATGGCTGGACTGCTGAGTACAAAGGGTATTTGATGAGCGCGCATTACGGACACAAAGGCCGAACTACCGCAGTATGTGTGGACATGGATGCAGAAGGGAGAAGTGGGAGTTACGAGGACAAAAACGGGAATCTATGGTACTTTATTCAAAGCTCATGTGGTTCACTGCCGTGCGGTCCATACGTGCATGGCCGAGAGCTTACGTGCGTTGTATGCACGAAGTAAACAATTGAAATAAAGACAGAACTTTGCTGTTAAATAAGCGTTTTTTTTATAAGAAACCAACTCTATGTTTCTTAATATTTGGGGCTGTTCAATAATTACGTCACGCTAAATTTGGGTTTTTAGAACCACCCATCCCCCCTCGTCACGCTCCGTCACGGTTTCATGTGAGATCCCCTTGCGTGACATCACTCTAGGCAGAGACACCCCCCTCTTAACAAAATTCCTGTACATATGCAACACATGAAAAAATAGAGTAATGCAAGTTTTCTTTTGAATATATAACAAATTAAAAAATGTAAATATCAAGTCAATCGCTTCTTCGGGTAAGATAAAAGTTGATTAAACACGTGTCCAGATTGGATCCATATCATTAAGAACGGGGGTTCCACTTTTGGGAACAACCTCTGGTATATCTGACTCGTAATCAAAATCAAGATCATTAATTGCGTGCCATTCAAGCTCTTGAAAGGCCATCGCACACAACAACTCATTTTGGCGACGGGCTGCGACTCGTTGCGGTCGTACTTTTCTTGCCTCGGTTCTGTTGCCAACTGGTAGCGAATCCTTTGTTCTGCAGAATGCTGAATGGTATTGCCTCGACTTAATACTTCCGAAATAAAAACCGCAGTGTTTGCAAATACGGTCTGCAAGATTATCCTTGGTTGAAGGGCAAGAATAGTCGTATGGAATTCCCTTTGGAAATTTCGTTATTGCATGCTTGGGCATAAGGCTAGCGTTCAATGCGATGTTTTGAAATAATGATAAATATGAAGCTTCCTTATCATCTTTTCCCCATTCAATAACACCATTTTGAGAGTAAACTACTGGGACAGGAGGTGGCAAAAATCGATCTTTCATTATTTTTAAGTAGGATGATTGAAACGGCGTGCAACATGCCTGATCGGTGCATTTCACGATTTGCAAAACATATTGCGATTCCCTGACATGTTTTGCTTTCCATTCCTCTGACTTTGTGATTGTAATTTCTAACGGCTCCTCATTTATAAATTCAACAACAACTGGATGACCATCAATCACCAATTTTGACCACAATTCGGCAAGAATTTCAGCTGCATATTCAAAGTTTCTAAGTTCCAATTCTTCGTCAATAGTTTTGTTGTTATTATCTAAATGGGTACCGAGATGGTCGTGGGGGAGGATAACACCACTCAATTCCTTGCTGAGGTTGGACATTCGTCTCTCAACTCGGTTAAAGGCACTCCTTCCAGGTGCATTTGTCGCAAGGAAGTAAGCATCAAGGTCATGCTCACAAAAATACTCAATGGCGCAGCTAATGTTATTTGAATACCTAGGATTCTCATCCGGACCTCCGTCAACTGTAACGATCATCACTTTCTTTTCTTGCGACTGTCGGTTCTGGAAACTTTCGGTGAATTCAGGTAAAGATCGTGCCCTGTTCATGTCACGAATGTGATTGAGGGCAGAAGAACCGGAATGCTTTGCACTTCTAATGGCGATGTACGTAGGACCAGAATAAGTAACACCGTCATTAGTGAGATCCTTACTCTTAACAACTTTCATATCTCCAATAACTGAAGGAAGCAATTTATGTTTGGAGCCAACAACGAAATCATGATCAGGTAATGTTACTTGATATTCCATGTGCATTAGTAACGGGGTTTGTTTCTTGGCAGCTGTGATACCTATCGGGGCTTTTGCTTTGTCATCCATAGAATGAAAGATAACTTCTTCGGGTCCTAAAATAGTTGCAATCTCTTCCAAAGACTTAATACTGGACCTTGCAAACTTTGTAGAAACATGAGCTGTATGTTTTGAATTTTGTGACTTAAAAAGTTTAACAGGAGCAGTGTGAATATGTCTCTTTCCTTCTATAGTTCTGGATTTCTTTGGCAACAAGTGAAGGTAAACAGAGGAACGCTTTAAATCGTAGCCTTCTTGGTTCAATGCTTCTGTTAATTGGTCAAGTGATTTAACAGTTCTTATGACTTCGTTGCGTCGTCTTTCATGTGCG
>WIPJ01023983.1:349292-362789 GCA_018155075.1 Cassiopea andromeda | reverse complement strand
TGTTGCTTCATCTAACGCATCAAGCTTTCGTTTCCGTTCATTTCTGTACTTTATGGATCGTCGTCGGTTGAGCTGCAGTTCTCTAAGTTTTCTCTTTAACTTTTCCAGGGTTTCCTTACGTGTTTTGATCTCACCTCTATCACTTTCGGTCAACTGGTTGAGTTCTTTTTTCTTGTATAAAACCACCAATATCTCATTTTCTATGATAATTTGTTTGCAAAGCTCATCTTGCTTGGGGGTGCTTTGGTTTCTTTGTTTCGAGGGTTGTTCTTCTGCCAACCCATCCTCATCTTCATTTGTATCAGCAATTGTCAAAGTTTCATTAACCAAAGTTTCATTAACTTCAGAAACAGGAGAAGAGGCGGAAGCCGGTGCCGGAGATTTCGATGAACCAGCTGCACCTAAAAACACGAAGAAAAGAGATCTAAATATTATTTTTAACAATTAAGGATTAAAGATTTTAACAATTAAAACAGCGCTGGGGTCTTAATGATACTCCTTGCACATGTACAGTATGTGATACATTTTTATTTTATTTTGAAACGATATCCACCGATAAACGATAAAACCAAAACTTTTCTAAAAAATTCGAACTTTATTTTCAGCAGTAACATACTAGTTAAGCTTTACAAATAAAATTGATTTACCTTTATTTGAAGAGTTTTTCCAAAGCGAAAGGATGGTGCCTTTTCGAGTTGAAGCAGACTTACTTTCATGCTTCCATGTTGCAATCTGAGATTGAGCTTGAGATTTTAGCTGAGGGAAAGCTTTGAATTCCTTTCTTAATTTTTGCCATATTGGTGAACACTTTATAACAGCAGCGTGTTTGTTCTCACAAGAAAACCTTTCTTTATATGCTGTAACGAACTCTTGATACAGCTGCGAAATTTTTGGCCGAGCTCATCTGGAGAATATGTAGTCGCCATTTTTCACTGCCGAAAACTGCACAACACTCAAATGTTCAAAGCAAAACAAAACGAAAAAGTATTTTCGACACCCAAATTACTGTAATTCGAAACTTGTTTTTGAAACATTGGACTTCGAGACTCGAATGTTTTGAAACATTTGAAATCGAAATCCGAATGTTTTGAAACAGTTTCAATAAAGCCATCTTTTAATGACATAAAAGCTGAAAACAACGTCTTTATTGACAAATCCAAATAAAACTTTGTTGCAAATTTTTTTTATACCGTGACGCCACGGACTTGAAATAAGTACTACCCACCACCCTCATTTACCGTCACGCTGCGTCACGAAAATCCCGGAGAACCACCCACCCCCCCCCCAGCGTGACGTAATTATTGAACGGCCCCTTTCGTCAAATCCAGCCTTAAATGTTTCTTAAGGTCTTAAGATTTCCAATGAAAGTATCAACCCAGACTGGGCAATTGTGATGCAAGAAAAAGGATGCGCTGGTTCTGTGAGGCATGTAATGGATGTTCATTCTATTTTCTTGCTAGTCTGATCAAAAATTTACGAGAAAAGCAGTTTTTGCAAGATAAAAGCTTGAAACTCAGCCTGCTTAAGTTTCTTAAATCTTTCTTAATTTTGTGCCTAATTTCAGCCTCATGTTTCCTATAAACATGTTTCTTATTAAAAATACTTAGTACACGTTTTTTTTATAAGAAACCTAGCTCACGGCCTAGTACCAAAAGGTTCTGGCTACAGTGTAGTTCTAAAAGTTTCTTAATAGCTGCTTAATTTAGCAAACTAAATTGCAGTGAAAGGGTAAGCAGAAGATGCACGTAGCAGGCTATTTGTCTTATAACAAACAAAATGTGTTAGTACGAGTTAAATTCTAAAAAAACGTTATATTCACATTGCTTTGGTACAGCTTTACGTTGAACCAGGTAACGATTTCAATGTGCTATTTGTCTAAAGTTTCTTAGCTCTTTCCTTGTAGTTCTAAAAGTTTCTTAAATTTTTGGCTGTCTAGTACTAGGTTGCTTGTAAAGTGATTTCTTATAAAAAAAACGTGTGGATAACCTTTTTAACGAACTGTATTCGCATCCTTGTCTTGCTTGGAATCCCTTTGTATTTGTCACTGTAAACTGTTTTGGCTGCTACAAGAAAGTTTGCTGCACTTTTTAGGGTTTTAATGAAACTGGGAAGGAAAGACGCTTCAGAATTTTAATCATTAGATGAAGATAGAAGAGATATACCTGTCTGTACTTATTACCATTAAAAATGCTTGAATATGTAAGTTCTCTTTGTTGTGTCTCAGTACTCACATTGGCATGTGTGATGAAGTTTCATAGTGACTGATTTTCATTGAATGTTTACGATTTGCTTTGATTAACCTAATCGTTGAATCAATATCTATCATCGAATCATCTATTATGGGGATCTGTTATGGCTTTTTTATTAATCTTTTGGATGCTGAATTAAGATTGCGATTCCAGGAATATTCCAACGGGTGTCTGACTCTTCCGACAAGGGAGGTAAAATGCGCTTAGCAGGGTACTATAAATGGGGAAAATTTCCAAAGAAAACAGTTTTTACATTCCTACGGGTGGTTGGCATGCTCCTACGGGACTCTTTAAGCCCTCTAATCCTCCCTAAGCGCCACCCCTGTCTGATTCAGAAAGGTGGCTATGACAGTATTTTCTAACCTGTTCATCACAATATCCAGCAAAGCGTATAATACTTTGAAGCTACCTTATTACACGAACTTACGCGTGTGAGTTGATTAATGACTACTTCCATAAAAATTCCTTAATAAAAGCAGACCTTAGTTCTTGTATATTCTTCATTTCTCATCCCTGGCTTTTTGGTAACCCTACATCTTCGATTTTTTAATTTTTGTATGTATGTTGATGACCTTTCATTAAATTTTTTGCAGTTTTTAAAAAATTATATGGAGCTGTCATTCTTAATGGTGGGTACAGGGGTGGAAGAATTTTTGGGATAAATTGAAAAGTTTACATGCCCCATTCAGTATATTCAATAATATGTGATGCCCCATTTTCAAATGCTGGGAAAACAATAATCAAGTGTATCGTACATCTTGAATTTCAGGAATTATTGACTGATTGTGAGAACTGCTAAAGAGATACTTGTGGAATATTGTTCAAATGCATGGAAAATACGAAGTAACGCATTTATTATACAAAGTTGCAAAAATGGCCAAAGTTGCAAAATGTTGCCATTATAACTTTTCCAGGAATACCCTGGGCATCTAAAACTTCGGATTTGCAGGTTTCTCACAGAAAGCTATTTATAGAAAAAAGTTGCAAAAACTTGTCCTAGTAATGAGGTATAGTAAATATAAAGCAGTGTTTCTCAATTATTGGGGCACGCACCTCAAGAGGAGTGTGATGCAATCCAGAGGGGGCATGCATTGCCTTGTGGAGCAGGATAAGTGGAACCTCCATGGGACCGAAAAAGGTCCACTTATTGAATGTTCTACTCACCCGATGCGCTCAAAAAGTGAAATCCTATGGGAACAAAACAAGTTTTTGTCTTTCCATGGATCCTTCCAAAAACATTTGAGAAGCACATGTTTAAAGCAATACAGTGGCTTGTGATATGTTGCATATGAATTGATTGCAATACAATTTAACGCCAGTGCCACAAAGTCAGTAGGAATCAATACCTTGCAATGCATTTCAACATTATACGGTGCATTGCAATTTGATTCAATACCATACAATTCATTGCACTTCTTTAAATCAATTGCCTATCTTTTTATTCACTGATATTTTCTTTATGAGTAGGCCACTATCTTGATTTTGAAAGATACAAGTGCTTTTATCTGATGTTCCTCACCAAACTCAGTTTTAGGTTCTTATGATACAGAATATTGAACAGAAGATCGTTTTCAATAGTAGCCCCAGGCTACCTTTTTCCCATTGGAGTGTTGCATTGCATGTAAGTACTCATTTGAATTATAATTCTCCTTGACATTGAATTCTGGATTGTATTAGTAGAGCGTAATTAATGGTTAGTTCCAATGGAATAGCACATTGCACATTCCTTTATATCGAATTTAAACTGCCATGACGTTTTGTTTTCGAATAAAGAACGATTGTTTACCAGCTTCAGAGAGCGATAATCAGAAAAACAATATACATGATTGTAGGAGTAAACGCATTCATTGTAAATTGTTTGCATATTGCTGCCGATGTACAGTTTTGAGTAGGCCAGTAATCTAGCATTAGGCTGGATTATACCGTTACTCTTTCATTTCGCTTTCGGGATTGAGAAGATTTTGCCTGAAGTTTTAGCCATGCCATTTACGCTGTTGAAGAATGGTTGTAAAAGACTGAAGCAGGAATTCCAAACATCCAAACTCTCGCTAAGGCATCGATCACCGTCACAGTTTTATACTTCAGAGGCAAGCTCTTCCAATTTAATACTTATTCCAGGCTCTTTTAGTAGCACTTTACTGTTATTGTTGACTTTGCGAACAGTAGCTATCTATTTTTGTTTCAAAATATTTTGTCGTTGCTGAAGATAGCTTTTTCCCTTTATGGATAGTTCTTTGCAGAAGCAATTACGCCCAGTAGCTTCTTTAATATGTGTCATGTTGAATAATGAATACTTAGAAGAGTTGATTTACAAAAAAAATGAAATATTCGTCTTAAAGATACATCTACCGGTTAAAACGGCTATTCACACTAAGATGGCCTAAGTTTGCTTTTACGTCATGCAATTAATCCTTAAAGACGTGCCTTTTCATGTAAGGGCTGTTCTGCAATGGAAGTATTTTGTTCTTTGTTCTTCCATTGAAAAGAGAAACTCAATACCCAGCTCTGGATTTCAGTTTCCTTTTGGAGGCCGTCTGTTGCTATAGTGAAAGACAGGTGTCCCTCTTATAATGGGTGTGGTATAAGCATTAATCCACATGTAGGGGACTAGTTTTACCAGCGCAAGACAACACCCAATGACCACACCCTACTTAAATTGGGGTGAGCACAGGCTAGAATTTTGCTGAATTTTAGCAGGTGTGGCAGACAAATTCATGGAGTTTTCAATCTGGTTTGGAAACCAAGGAATCCCACTTCCTTTCTAACCTATAGTGGAGTGCTCTTCCTACTTGATATAAAAAGCCGTAGCCTTCCTGATATGAAGATTTTAGTGCTTTGTAGAAGGAGGAGGATTAGAATTACCGGGGGGCTTGAAAAATCCCCAGAAACTAATTAGCGGGGAGTTGGAAAATGACCAAACATTTTACAGAAAAGGAATGGCTTTTTTGTGAGCAATTTATATCAAAGTAGCAATAGCTAAGTTCACAAAATGAAACAACGCAGAAGCATGCAATTCAAGAGATTAGGATGCTTTTGTTATGAAAGTTTTCACTTTAGGGCCGAAGTATCTCCTCTAAAAGTTGTCTTGGGTGAGATCTTACTTTAACAAGTAATATACGGGAGATTGGAATAAGAATTCCCTGGGTGGAATATTGTTGTAAACTTAATTAGCGGAGGGACGTCTATTAGACACCCGAGAGTGATTTGCAGGGATATACCGATGGGGGCGTGGAGGGCGTCGCGCCCCCAAATAATTTAAGATTTGCAAGAAAGTTGGTCAAAAGTTAACCAGGCAGCAAGAAGGTTGGCCACAGTGTTTTCTGTGACCTATTTTTTTATCAGAACGCCCCCCTCCGACAGAAGGTGTCTCGACACATCACTGGTGATTTGTATTACAACAGTGCTTATGAAATTATAGTACCAAGATAGAAAAAATGGGCCGCAGTTAGCATAAGGCAAAGGGTGAAATTATTTACCACAGCCCAAAAAAGCGGCAACATTCTTTTCACATACTAAAAGCTTTTTTCATCCGACACTCATCAGAGTATGAAAACGTCGGATAGTGACCTAAAGGTAAAGGATAGTGTCTAAAACCTTTAGGTCACTATCTGACGTTTTCATACTCTGATGAGTGTCGGACAGGAAAAGCTTTTAAGTATGTCAAAAGAATGTTGCCGCTTTTTCGTGCTGTGGTAAAGTTCTGTGGTATCAACAGACTAGTTGCGTGAAATTATTTGTTCCCTATTTACGTTAAATTAGGCCTGATTCCTCATTCTTTTTACAGTGGCATCGATTAAGAAACTGGAAATTTTGGATCATCCGCTTTGTCATAGTTGGATATTTTACGTTGAGTTTCATCACCTCTGTCTCATATTCAGCAAGTCGCGGCAAAATGGGCAAATGGATTGTCTTCTTAACATCATTCAACCATATCCTGGTAACCCTGTACGCGTTTAGTTGCCTAGCAATGGTGGTCAGAGGAATGAGACAGGTGCATTCGGAGGTCGAGTATGGAGCGGACAGAAGAATGGACTCCTCCGCATTCACAAGGTTCGCAAAAGTTCATTGGTTGCTGTTTAACACGTCAGCTGTTGTGTGCTCCTTCGTATTTTGTGCATATTGGATACTTATCTTTCCTACCGACGCGGATGTTAGAAGCGGCGACCGCCCATTGGCTGCATTTCTTACAATCGACCGTCACGGAATAAACTTGTTGCTATTGGTGATAGATTTTTTCCTTTCTTGTACCCCTGTGAGGCTACTGCATTTCATCTACCCATCCTGTGCTTTGGGCCTATTCTTTGTTTACAATGGTATATATTGGGCAAGCACTGGGGATCTCATTTATGGAGAGGTACTTAACTATGGTAGCAATACTGGTAAGGCAGTGACGATGGTGTTCATGGCCGTGCTCGTCGTTTCACCCATCATACAACTTTTGTGGCTTTGTTTGTTTCTTTTGAGAACGAAGCTTGCAGCCAAGAATGAACACGAAACTGAATCGTCCTATCAACTTGCAGAGGGTACAACGCAGTCCCAACTTTGAATTTATTTTCAGTAGCACTTAATCAGTAGTTTGTTGTAATTAGCTCATTCTTGCGTCGTAATAACTCACATGAAGACTGTCTGTATCTTGTCCCTTGCACAGGCTGGATGTGAGTTCTTTTGCGGGAGCGCAATACATCAAGTGTTAGATAATTTTACTGGTTCTTTGGAGGGGCCTGAGTCCAAGGCAACTGAGAAGCTCTTGGCTGTGCATATTTCCAATCTTTACGTGTATGAAATTTGAAAGGCTTGTTTGGTATGAGGTTGAGACGTACCAGATGATAATTCACTATTTTGAGATTTCACGTCGCAAAGTTCTTGTAAAGTGAACGCTACAAAAAAGTTGCTCTCAATGAAAAAGCAACATATTTTACCGCATTCTTGCTACTTGAATGACCCAGGGAAATGGAAAGTAAAAGAGCGAGTAGCTTATGCACAAGATATCTATCAGTTCTATAAGACAGTAGTCTAAATTAAGCAACGTCCATTATTGAATTTGAACTTTCCTTTAGTATAAACAATTTATGGCGCCAGATTTATTGGCTTTCAAGTTGTATAAACAGCCATAAGTTATTGGCTTCTGTTCTCATGCGCAAACAATTGCATTTTAAGATCAAATAGAGACTAGAACTGAGATAGACCCTAGCCCAAAATAAGACCCATTTCCTAGTGCACGTAACATTTATCGCAATTTCCTGCTCCCTAAGCCTTAAATAGGCCCAAGTATTTAGAGATAAGCAAGTAGACGTGGTAATTTATAGAAAATAGTAATCGGATTATCGATACCCTAGAAGTAGCGTAATTGGATTTCAATCCCAGATGGTTTTCTCTAATTAGTTGTTTACCCCTGATGATTAAGCATTCTTTGCTTCTACTGTTGGTCATAATTACTGGAATTTCCATTGAATGTCAGACTTTGTTCGAGACTCCCCTCATGTTCAGCCACCGCTCATCTAAACACAATTTTGTGGATTGCTTTGGCAATTTCTTCTGGCAAATCGCCATACCCTGACGGGGAGCTGTGGTACCTCTCATAGCAACTGCTACCGTCAGTAAATGCCTCCTTTCCCAATAGGCTTACAAATATTTTTGGGTTTCGGGGCCAAATTTACTATGCACTATCCCTGCCGTGACCAGATGCTGGCAACATAGGGCCCAATTTTAGATAGTGCTGTTCAGTTTGGGGGTTACTGTGGGAAAAGTGAAATTCGTTGACTAGAAAGCTGCAATATGTGGAACAAACGTCAGCACCTTGTCAAAGCAGTATATTATATGAAGACTTTCTACTAGCACTGGGACCAGATTGGGTGGTGCGGGGGATGGAGGTTATTGGCTCCTGATAGAGGCTATGATGCTAGCAAGCTCAATTGACAAATTTCAGAGGCCCCAGCTAAATTTATCCACTATACTATGAAAAGGGAGCGGATCCAGAGCTATATTGATTGGTAACTTATTGATCTGGCGGCAAAAATTCGGTAACAAAATTAATTTCTTCGTAATTAGTTACAAAATTTCTGAACAAGGCTTAATACCAGCCACAAATCAGCAAGAAGGCAAACGCCTCTAGCTCCCAACGCTACGCAGTCTAGTTACCTATTCTTGATTGACAGCGTGTTCTAGTCTGACCAATCAGAAACTCTTTACCAACTCTCCGAAGTTAAACTCGTTTATTAGCCTACTATCCAGTTCCCAAAGAGAAGGTTAGGGACGCTTATTAGTTTGTGGATTCTTCCAGCTCCCCAAACTTGTTAAGATCCCCTTATTATTTTTTTACCTTATTTAAAACTTGCCAATACAGTAAGAGCATTGTATAGTATAACATATAGATATATACAGGGACGTAGGAACCATTCAAAAAGCGCGGGACACACGAGGTCATGGGCACTCTCACGTGGAAAAAGGGCACTATGTTAGCTGAAAGGGGGTGCTTTACATACAAATTTGTGAAAAAGTGGGGGCACGTGTCCCCTATGCCCTCTGTTCCCATTTCCATGGATATATGCATTACTATAGATGTATGGAATCACGCATTATCGTCCTCTTTATCGAGTTGTGCAGCATTGCAGTGTAAATGCTTCAGATTCCCAAATATAAAAAAGAAAGTCCAAAGCGAGGATTCCATTTTTCTTCAATCAAAGCATGAAGTGATACCTCCGCCGAAATTCGTGAGCTACCGTCAGTAGGCGGCTTCAAAAAGCAACATGAACCTCAGCTCTTGTTCTTATAAAATTGTCTTTTTAAAACGTATTTTTGGAAAAAGGCGCAGCAGCCTTCCACTAACAAATGGACATGACACACCCTTTTCTTGTTAACCTGAGGAGAATCGACAGTCTTGAGATCCTAGCGAAACTAGATACTGTGCTAACATTGTCTATTTATAATTGTTTATAAACTTTTTTAATAAAAAAGCCATTAATGAGCAAGAGAGATCATCTTGGCTGTAACATTTCGCTCTCAATCAATCAAAATATCCAATTTTGTCTTGTATATTGTCTTTCTATGTATTTCTAAATGGCCTACACGCTACTAATTTAAGAACAAATTCAGCCTCAAAAGTAAGGAAAAATTAAGAACAAATAGTCTGAACCTCAATTTACCGGTTCTTATATAAAGATAAGAGTGTACTGAGCTAAAATAGAACCTGAGAGATCTGCAACAATGATATGAAGCAATTAAGAAATGTACTGCATTGTATTTACATTTGTAAAGTCTAGCTTAAGCATTTTAGTTGCTGCTTTTGTTTCTGTGCATAAATAATGTTTAGTGCAATGAAAAAATTAAATGAAGATTTTACATGTCAAATTTTCTGACCTTCTCCCAACCCCCGCTAAATAAACACCCTGCTAAGAAGCCATCGAAATGTTCTTCATTCCCCTAACTATTGGGACCAGTACCTCTTATTCCGTAAGCGCTGCCCATTCATTGTGGCCAGTCGTGAGTATTTGTTGATTCAATCCGCGATGATGTACACGTTTTTCTTTTATAAGAAAACCGTCATTTTGCCTGAGCCTCAATTTTCTTAACTTTTCCAGAAATTGAGCCTGAGATTTTCTTAAATTTTTCTTAAATTTTATTGAAATAAACTGACTAAAATGGTTTACACTTTCGTTATTAATATTGTATACTTGAATTTGAATTCCATCTTTAGCGAATGCAATAACGACGAAATATCGATTTTTGGCCAATAAAAACACTGCATTTTGGAAATGGAGCCTAGTGATTTTCTTCAGATTTTCTTAAGATTTTGACCATTTGAGCCTCATTTTCTTATAAACTTTTACTTATAAGAAAGCGTGTATAAATCTCAGGGTATGTTACTCTGAACATAAATTTTTCACTGTAGCAACAACAACAACTAACTCATTGATCGAAGTATGACATCTTGAAATGCAGAAGAAACAGCTTAACTCCTTAAGTCTCAAAAAGCAGTTAAAATACAAGTTTTTGTAAAGAAAAAAGTGTACCAGAAAATGAGGCTTAAATGGCCAAAATCTTAAGAAACTGTCGGGAATATCACGAGGGTCAATGTCGAAAATTAAGTATTTTTATTGGCCAGAATTCAATGTTTCATCATTATTACATTCAAAATATTAAAGATGGAATTCAAATTCGAGTATACAAGATTAATAACGAAAGTGTAACACATTTCAGCCAGTTTTTTTGTAAAGATGATGAAAATGTTAAGAAACTCTCAGGAAAATAATTTCGGGAAAAGTTAAGAAAATTGAGCCTCAGGCACAATGATGACTTTCTTATTACCCATACTGTGACGCCGTGTTTTGCCATATTAATAGCAAAATGGATTTTTTAGTATAAGCACTTGATAACTTGCAGAACAGACTTTGGATCGGAAGGCGAAAGCATTGACAATTACATAACCTTAATCATCCTTACTAGAATAGATTACCAAACGTGCCCAAGCTATGCCAATTCAAGTAGGCGGTTTCTCTTTTGAAATATCAGTAATGAATTTAATAAAGTAAAGAGCATGCCAACACGATTATATTTCTGGTTATCTATAACTTTCACTCCATATATGGGTAAGTATGAGGTTTCATGCTCCAACTTAATTCCGCAAAATATCTTTGATAGCAAAACTCGATGTTAGGAAGCTTCATAGGGTTTAAGGGAGACGGCTTGATACCTAGAGAAAGAGCGAATGGCAAGATAGGGTACTGGCTAGAGACCGGAAAGTTTATGAATGAAGTGGATATGGCGCTGTCATCAACAGGGAAATGAGTCGAAAAGAATGGAGTGATGAAAAGATTGTACTTACAGGTATGAAAGTTAAATTTGAAATTTAGTTAAAATTGAAACATCATGAGCGTGGTAGATCGCTTCCATCTTAATTTTCCCAAAACGCTTACAAGAACTTACACGGCAGCGAAATGAAGTGATTCTGTTGAGATAAAAATTGGTCGGAGCGATTTACCTCAATCGGGTAGGCATCTCAAATGCCATGCTCTTGCAGGCTCAGAAACAGTCTGAGGATACGCCTTGTAGGCTTTATGGGCAATTGAACTGAACTATCAAACTATGTACACGCTCTTTTTACTCTCCTTAAACTATGTACACACTCTTTTTTAAAGGAATTCTTACCTTTTTGCTAACCCTTAATATTTAAAAAATGTCTGGATGTGAACCAAAAAATATTTTAAAATTATTCTTAAGTGTAAAAGGTAGGGTTCATGTGGGTTTTAGAAGGTTATGGAATTTGATAATGCCATTTTCCAGGACCTGAAACGTTTTGGAAAACAGAGAATTTTTCTTGTTTGGATTTTTGTTTGGGAAAATTCTAAAACATCTTAAAACGGATTTAAGTTGATTTCGTATAAACACTGCATATCTTATGTTAGTTTATTTTACTACTTATAATATTATAGATAATCTACCGAGAAATGATGAAAATGTAGCATTAAATATCATTTTTTCTATTTTTATTGGTTTTTGAAATGGAAACAAAAGTGTGTTTCATGGTTTTTGAAATTTCGTAATTTGGCTTTGGAAAAGTTTTGGAAATATATTTAGAGTGGTTTGTACGAACTTTGAAAACGAAAACGAAACGAAAGGAGTACTTTCAAGACTTGGTTGATGTCTTCCTTCATCATAAAGCAAGCCAGAAGGATACACGTTTTTTTATAAGAAAACCATCACTTTGTCTGAGCCTCAATTTTCTTAACTTTTCCGAAATTGAGCCTGAGATTTTCTTAAATTTTTCTTAACTTTTACTGAAATGAACTGGCTAATATGGGTTACACTTTCGATATTAATATTGTATACTTGAATTTGAATTCCATCTTCAACATTGGAACGCAATAACGACGAAGTATCGATTTTTGTCCAATAAAAACACTGAATTTTGGAAATTGAGCCTAGTGATTTTGTTAGAATTTTCTTAATATTTTGACAATTTGAGCCTCATTTTCGAATAAACTTTCTCTTATAAAAAAGACGTATATTGAATCTTGTATCGATAGTGCAAAAGTTAGCATATATATATCCACTCAGCAAGATTGCTAAAGATATATGAGCTTTTCAGTAAAAAACAAGCATTCTTTCAGACCCTCACCATTTTCTTGTAAAAGAAGGAATTGCTTTCAAAATCATACATCTTGATACATTTTTGATAACTTTACTAGTAACAGCCTCACTAAGGGGGTATCCATATAGGATATACGCACCTTGAAGGAGGGAAGGGGTTGGCAACAATGCAGAAAAGTGGACAGGAGGAAGGATGGGGCTTACCTGTAAGTGGATGTCCTATTTAGTGTGATCTCTGGAAGAGAGAAGAGGTCCTTTATAGGTCATTTTATCATCATCTTCCTGTGTTATAGATTAAAAAGTAAAGAGGTAAACAAGAAATAATTTCAGTATGCATGTCGTTTTCAAAGAGTTTTTATGTTTCCATAGTTTTTGCAGCTCTTTAATTGTCTTCCAACTGAGTGTCTGCATGGATAGGGGGAGGGGGTTGTTGAGCAAAAAGCGGACAGGCGTGGACAGGGGGAGGGAGATGGGTTGAAAACTGGTAAAAATGTACCGAAATCCTTTATGGAAGACCCCTAACTTCATTCTAAGAATTCAGTTTTTGTTGTTAGCTAATTACTCTGTTCATTACACACTTTTTTCACAAGAGTAAAGTTTATAAGAATATTGAAGCTCAGAATCGCTGAAATTTAGTTAAGAATAAGTTAAGAATAACGCAAGTTTAAGATTCAGTGAGACTTGGAATTTTCGTGTATTCCGGTTATAGTATTGTTTGTAGGTTAACTTTTGCAGCATAGGCGTCAAATCTTGATTGGCTAACAAAGGAATAACCATTGAAGGATTCCTGCCAATAATTTTGCGAGAATTCGTTCGAAAAGCACCAAGAAGCATTTTATACTATTTTTCATTCTTACTTCTTTCCATTAGCCTATAGCTCTAAAATTTTAGATATCATCTGCCTACTGTGCACAAAATTACGATAGTATTGCTGCCATTTTCAGCGAACAAAGCAGTGCTCTTGTAGAACAGTAGTGTCCCGTTTGGAAGAAATATGAATTTAACACAAGCCCTGATTTTGAAAGCAATTCCTTCTTTTACAAGAAAATGGTGAGGGTCTGAAAGAATGCTTGTTTTTTACTGAAAAGCTCATATATCTTTAGCAATCTTGCTGAGTGGATATATATATATATGTGTATATATATATATATATATATATATA
>WIPJ01023983.1:333578-346490 GCA_018155075.1 Cassiopea andromeda | reverse complement strand
GTGTGTGTGTGTGTGTGTGTGTGTGTGTGTGTATGCATAAAATGGCAAATTACTCGCTAAATCTCTAGAAGCCTGTTTCTTGAATCGCAGAGTGAACCACGCGATTCACGAAGCAGGCTGCAAGTATTACAAAGAGGGTACACAGAATTTTTGTGTGGAGGAGAATTTCTTAAGGAGGATCAACGACATAGTATGGCTTTGCTAGTAAGAAGTTTCAATCCCTGATTCAAAGTCTCTATCTCCGTTTATAAGAAGGTCATCAGACCTGAAATTGAAAGGGCTGTTTCTTATGTGCGGGAAACTACTACATCAATCAGGTGGATTAATATCAAGGGTGTAGGAATAATTAAATGCTATCATAAGTCATAGCTGCAAAGGATGCAATTACCTAAGCCCAAATTATTTCAAAGTAACATCCCCCAGTGTGCAGCTTGTGGCACGTACTACGTACCGTCTAATATCCCACAATTCATAGTGACCCTATGATTTGATTGACAAAGAAAGAACATTTCTGTCATTGAACAAGGTTAAACGGGTCTATCCCCTATTATACCATCCTCATTATGAACAAAATACGAGATAATTCGCTACCTTTATGACATTTACTATCAACACCCATCATTGGAAGAGAACCCATCGTATACACAGAGCAGTTGCTATGCGAATTTGAAAACTAATTACCAAATACATAAGAGGTCATATGCATTCAATGGTGGAACTTTCTTAGTCGCCAATTGTACGATTCCACATTACCTGTAAAATTAGAGAGGTTATCTTGATAATTAATCATTGTTATCTGGAATGGCAGTTGTTAAGAAATACAAGGATATGTGTTGCTGGGGGGTTACCCTTGACTTCTGAAAAGGAAATCTTGATTGTACGCCTTCGTTTTCCTTTGTTTCCATGATCATTATCCAATTATGCTCTCCCCCATATAAAGCTGCTAAATTTGGAAGTACTTCTTGAGGAGGCTGTCTGTCTGGGGGAGAATCTTGACTGGGTGATCAGGTCAATGAATTACTCCCACTCATCAAGTGGACAAACGATTAATGCTTTGGAAACAGTTACTTTTCCCACGTCAAAGGAGGCTGTCTGTCTAGAGGAGAATCTTCATTAGGTGATCAGGTCAATGAATTACTCCCACTCATCAAGTGGACAAACGATTCGTCAAACTTGTGTTATGTAATGTAGACTGGATTTCACCTCTTCTTTAACGCGTAATTTTTTATAAGCCTAAAGTTTAAGAAACTTTTAGCACATTGAAGTCGTTACCTGGTTCAACGTAAAGCTGTACCAAAACAATGTGAATATGA
Organism: Cassiopea andromeda; assembly: GCA_018155075.1. Taxonomy (NCBI): domain Eukaryota; kingdom Metazoa; phylum Cnidaria; class Scyphozoa; order Rhizostomeae; family Cassiopeidae; genus Cassiopea; species Cassiopea andromeda. The sequence goes on along the minus strand of WIPJ01023983.1, from coordinate 345,177 downwards.
CGTTGCTTTAGAATTTAACTCGTACTGATGCATTTTGTACGTTATTGGACAAATGGTTTGCTACATTCGTGTTCTGGCGTACAGCTGAGGTGCAAAGATAAAGAAAGCGTGCGCCGAGATTCGCATTTTATTAGGCCAGTGCGCCAGAGATTATAGCTTAGGCTACATCCATGCCGACAGGAAAGCTTACTCCACGCCAGAGATCTTCGAGCCTAAGTGCATGAAAAGGATTCCCACGTCTCCTAAGAACTCTAAAATATCCTAGAAAAAGAGAACAATCCTAAAGGAGTTACTGGCGTACCTCCGGCGTGAGTTTTACACGTAATGCACCTTGGTTTATTAGTTGAATCCATTGCCACATTTTAGATAGAGGAGCCAAGAGTTGAACAAATTGCTAACAATTGACATTTGCAATTACGTATTTATTATTCAAAAGAGGTTTAGAAAATGAGCATGGAGAAATTTGTGAGCTTTGTGTTTTGAATCGTATGAATCATCATCGCACTTTGTATCATTAACCGTGTCCTAATTACTTATGCGTCATCTTGCACAAGCTTTCTTTTATTGTACCATTTGTCTTCTTCAAAAAGGATATACTTTCAAATGGCCCGCTTTTGCGTAAGAAATCCCCAAACAAAAGAAGGATGCTAGGATGGCTACTGTGGAGGAGCGGATTATGGGTCAGTTGCTCACTATATTGTCAAGGGCTACGGAAGTGGCAGAAGCATAAGATGGTTGTTTTGCAACAGCGACTGAAAGGTCAGTTCAGAATACCCAAAGGTAGAACTGCACACTCTTAAAAGTCCAGGATGCCAACCCTGAGAGAACATGCCAAGTCCCAATTCAAATTTGCCAACTTTTGGTTCAACTGGCAGTCAGAGAGAGACTTCATTGAGGGAAAGGTAAGAAGATTTGCGCCATTTCAGTTGCTAATCCTTCGGATTTGTTCTGCACAACGGTATTTCTACACAGAACTTCGATGTTCATCTGTGTATGTTTACCTTAGATAGCTCCTCATTGCTTAGCATCTCACTCAGTGCATATTGCTTTTACCCAAAAGCCGCATAACCTTGTTGACTAGCTAGCGAACTTTCTATCCAGCCCAATAAAAAATATTACGAATTCTACACTTTGGAACGTTGCCAACCTTGCTAAACCTTGTTGATAGGAAAGCTGGTATTATTTGCAGGTCACACACTTTCCCTGCTGTATTCTTGTTGGGCCTACGCCTTCCCAATTTTGACATCTTCGTTTCCTTACTCAATGATGCAGCAACAATGCTCGTCACACAGTTTTCCAACTGCCACCATAAACTACGCCCAAAGTAAGCAGAACTTGAGACTTTGTGGTTTGCAGCTTCATTGCCTGAGATTTTATATGCAAATCAATAAATCTGCGGTTATTTTATTCCAATTGTTGGACCTGTGCCGCATGATTGAAAAACAATTCCTTGTTTCATGGAAAATCAACTCACTGTTAAAATGGACGTCTCCATTTGTTAACACTTGTATGTCTCATGCGTACGTTTACACTTTTTAAAGTTGCTTGTATAGTTACCAGATATGAATATGTTTCTGGAGCTCTCAAATTGTGCTAAGTAGTCTTCACTTGGTCAAGTAGACAGTTTTTACTTTGGGATTATAGTTTACTGTATCTTATTATGTCTTCTATTTGACTTATCTGAATGAGTTTGTTTTGTTGTCAGCTCAAGATTTCTTGCATTTTCACTAATGCCAAGATTGATTTTAAACAGTATTTTGATAAAAGTAAATCTGCTCTTTAAATCATCAAAAGATAGTTGTGAGAAATAATGGAAAGCACTCTTCCAGCTGTTGTGTGTTTTCCTGGCCTAGACACTTCCCATGGCACACCTCTGAAGCACAACCTCAATACTGTTTTCTTCAATTATTTTCTGTGGTCTTGTTTACACCGCCATTATGGTTCATATTTTGAAATGAAAACAACGATATGTGGATTAGCTTCGTATTTGCTTCGTGGTGAATGTCGCAGCTTGAACCTAGAGCTTTGATAAAGGGTCATTATTTTGTAGGAATTTCAAACTGACGATAGTTGTAGGTAGTTCAGATGATAGCAAAGCAACTCTTCATAGTCTTTGTCATATAGCCTTTAATGAATGTTGTACACGGTATTTTTGTAAAACCATTGTATAAGGAACCTATATGTTGACGGCCGAAATATTTAAGGAGTTAATACTGGTAACAGAAACAAAACTAAGGAACTTTTCAATTTTAAAACTTTTTTATAACTGCATATAATCAAAAATTAGGACATCGGTTCCATTCATTTTCAGCCAAAACTCTCAAAGGTGCATTTATAAAGTTCTTTCCTCCCTAATTTGTGTTTTTAGTATTAAGTTCTAGCCAAAATTAAAGGTAAAATGCAGAATTTTGATGTTTCCTTGTGTCTGTACCACTTTTAGGGCACTATTTGTTCAGTAGAATTAAGGAACTATTAAGGAACTTTTAGTGCTAGAATATGGTGGAAAGAGGTCCAAAAATAAGGAACTTGTAGAACTAGGCCTTGAGCTAGGTTCCTTATAAAAAGAGGGTGTAACTTATCGACTAACCCGTGCAAGGAATGCCATCTCAACGAGGAAAGGGTCAAGTGTTCAAGTCACATTGTTGAAACCACAAGCAGAAGAAATAAGAGGTTGAAAGTAAGGTCTAAGAAGTAACATTGATAGTTTATTTTGAAAATAAATAATTATGATATGCTAGCAATGGTTTGAACGCGCATGGAATGGATTGTCAAATGGCAAAGACAACATTTTGAAATTTACTGTTGTTATCTTGTTAAAGATGAATGACATTTCACTCTTATAAGTTTTTGTTCCACTTTGCTGTTGCCATTTTCTGTTGCCATTTTCTGTTGCATCTTCTCTGGTACAACTTCCGTTTCCTGTTTCCCTTAGTTATCTAGCTTGTTTTTGTCATCGTTTTAGTATCCTGTTTTTACCTTGCCTGCAGCTTCCTTTTGTCAGACAGAGTTCTCATGCTACATTTCCAATCGGCTTTTTCTATTTATACTTTGCCAGATCCCCAGCTTCCCCCCATAATATCAACTTCTTCTAACGATATGTTAGCAATAAAGGTCGTAAGCCAGCTTCACTCAATTTCCAGGCTGCAGGGATCTATCTTTAATATATTTTGGGGGGAGGTGCCAGAGATTTGCCCTGCAAAAATTTTCCGTGACCATTTTTTAGTAGCAGTAGTTGATCAAATGATCCTTGGTTCAGTATGCTGCCTTGCAAAAAACATTTTAATGCCGTTTTTGCCCTGCGAAATGGGAAATTTTCAAAGTTGAATCACCCCCTCAATGCCCCCTGGAGTTTTGTCCCTGGCCACCAAATCAGGGAATATCAGGCGATTCTGTTTTCAATCAGGGAAAATCAGTTGAAAGAGGAAAATTTTCCGAAAAGTCAGGGAAAATCAGGGAAGTTTTGCGTTTGTTATTGCTTCATGTCAGAGCCGTGACTTATTCCAGTCTCAATCACTTATCAAGCTGAGTGTGATAGTTGCCAAATTTTATCTTTTTGCATATCATTCTGTTCTATTTAGTCATTATGAAGCGCAGTTTCGTTTTGTTTTGAAACCGAAAATTTGAACGGATGTTCAAAGTTCTCCGAAGCTCCATGTTTTGTTAATGAATTGAAAAAGTGGTCAGTTATGGTTATAAGAGTATCAGGGAAAATCAGAGGTAAATGGGTAGCATTTCACTGAAAATATCATGGAAAATCTGGGATTTTTCCTGCAATAGAAGTGGCAAACCTGAGCTAGCTTCAAACTTGATCCAAGAAGGAGAGATCATAGAACGGAAATTCTTGAACAAGAAAAGAAATTTTTCAACCACATTTTTCTTCTGTTTAATTTTGATTATTAGAGGATGAAGACTCATTAATCCAAAACGAAGGCGTGAATTTTTGGACAAGAAAGGTGCCCTAGGCATTGTGTTATTATGTGCCCTCATTTTAATTTTCAATGTATTATATTTAAGGTAACGTCTACAGAAGGAGACTTACTCTCCTCATAACTTAGAGGTTTCTATCCTAACTTCAAGTGTTGAGTTTTTGATATTGATCCTAAGTCTGATATTCCTAGTATAGTACCTAACTTTATGCTAAGCCTCAATATTCACAAACTTCTCAAGTTTTGATCCTAAGATTATTCTTAAATTATTCTTAAATTTGAAAGGTGTAACTTCGTTTGAAAAAGAAAGCAATGTAATCAAATCTTTATCTGTGTCTTGTTTCATCATAAAACAAATCAAAGGAGGAACAGAATAGTAAATATTATATCGATAGTGCAAACATTTATCTACAAATATTGCTGTAATTCAAATGCACAAAAGTTCTACGTCTTCATGAAGCTTGAACCTTGCATTATTCTTAAATTATTCTTAAATATCAGCAATTGTAAGCCTTAATATTCTTATAAACTTTATACTAATAAAATATAAAGTTTGTAGTTGTGAAGTGGATTTAGAACAGAGTTGCACGATACCCTTGGCATATAAAAACAAAATTCAATCTCTGTACCCATCAAAATACACTTGGCAAATGCACTGTGTTATGTATGTGCTGAGAGTAACATAGAACGTAATGTTTGTAAACATGATTAGCGTTTGTTTTGATTTTCTAAGCAAAGTCCCTCAGCGTTCAAAGGCAAATTTCAACCATCTTTGTTAATCAGTCTTATTCATCTTCAAGTACCTGTTGCCATCCATTTGCGTTATATATTTCTTAAGCAACCTTTTGGATTTTCTAGGCGTAGATAGCCCATTTTAATTTGTTGGTGTTTTGGCATCCTTCCAGTTATGTTGTTCTCATAAAGATCAAATTTGCCTAGCCTAGATGAACTTCCAACCCAATTATTAGCCTTTTCTAAGTGTTCGGTCATTCGTGGCAGTTGCAAACGCTTCCGCGTTTTCTCCTTGAAGGAACGTTTAAAACAGCACGAGTATTTTTAAGGAATCTCAAACATTATATAGGTACTACCCATAGGCGAATTACATACTACATCTATATCAAACCCTCATGCTGAACTGAGCTGGTTTCCCCGGATTTTGTGTTGTCCACTTTTGCTTTCGATGCTTTTCAGAATAACAACGAGAGCCACGATCAAGACCAGTGCCGCAAAGTTTACATTAATGAATAATTTAGGTATATCGAATGCTGTTCCAGTTGATTACACGCTCTTTTTATGAGAAAGTTTTTTCCAGCCCAGTACTGAAATTTTCATACCTTTTTTACGATTCCAGTAAACATTCTTGAGTTCTAATGTTTCTCACATGCACATTACTTGAAAGTGAAAAGATCCATGCACACTTGAAATGTTGATAAATCTTAGTAAATAATGATGATAAATCTTAGCTAAACTGTTAGAGAGTAGTCAACATCACATACATGACATTTTGTACACAGTTAAATCGAATTTTAGATGCATAGAAACTAAAACACTTTCTTACGTCTCAAAAATCCAGTACTGAACTTTCTTAACTTTTTGAGCAGCGGAGTACTACTTTCTTATAAACCACTTTCTTAAAAAGCGTGTGTTGTTACTTAACGTTTTTTGTATAGGAAAGTAGTACTCAGCTGCTCAAAAAGGTTAGAAAGTTCAGTCCTGGGTTTTGAGACCTAACAAAGTTTATATACGTTTATGTGTTTAACGATTAATTTATCTGTATTGAAAAAGTAATGCTCGTGGTTTTTGTAAGAAGCACACTTTCCGCCTTCAGCTTGGATGCCTCTAACTATTTCATCAAATCTAGCCCTAAATGTGTCTTAACTTCATAAGACTTCAATAAAAATTAAAACTCAGATTAGGTAACTGACGCTTTTTCTATATTCTCTCTGATTTAATAAGAAATTTTCTTGCAAAACCAGTTTTTTCAAGATATTGTTTGAAGCTCAATCTGCCTAAGTTTCTTAAATGTTTTTTCATTTTTGTCTGATTTCAGCTTCATGTTTCTTATAGACATGTTCGTGTATGTGTTATGTTGGCTACGCTCTAACAGTTTAAATTCTGTTGTTTACTAAAATTTATCATCATTTCAAGTGCGTTTTATAACTTTCTGCTAATGTGCATGAGCGAACATTAGAACTTAAAGTCTTATGAAAGTCTTGATGCTAGAATGGTGAGAATGTTACGAAAATTTCAGTACTGGGCCCAGAGCCTAATTTAAGGCATTTTTCCAAGACCACTAATTTTCTAAGAAAAAATTTTAAACCACGCCCTTTACTTTGCAGGAGAATGATGCCATGCCTACTTTTTAACGTTTTAATGAAATAGAATACTTTGTTGAAAGGTTAAATGTAAATTTTCAAAACTTAAGAAGCTTAAATCTTAAAATTTACTGTAAAACGTTTTTCAAATTTAGAACCAAACTTTTAAGAAACCCTAAGTAGCAAAATTGGCCAAGAATTCAGGAACTTTCTGTACTGAAAAAGTTTCAGATTTCTTATGAAGAGAAAAGAGTGTAATGCATCTCCTGCAAAAGTACTTTTATTAAGTAAACAAAGATAAATTGCCCACTAATTTTTTTTCTAAGACCACTAATAAAATTTCCAAGACCACTATTAGTGGCCAGGACCACTCTAAATTAGGCCCTGGCTGGGCCGGGGAAAAAACTTTCCTGTCATGTAAAAAATAGTGTATACCACAACCAAGAAAAATCGGTTCTGCAAGCAAGAATGGGCAAATTTATTTTGAAATGTCCTATTCTGTCGTGCCATAGTCGAGTAAATTCTCAATTGTTTTTCTTGTTGGTCATAGATTTGTACAACTCTTGTAGCATAGGGGTTAGAACGCATGTTACTTGTGCAGAAAGTCTACGGTTTGAGGCCGACTCGAGGCCTTAACCAAATGCTCGCTCACTGTTCACTTAGCAGCGAATGGGAACCTGGTGGCAACACTGGGGAGATAAAGGCAGCGAGGAAAGGAACTGGCCACCCTACCTTACATATCGATGGCTCAGAATTAGTGTCCTCTCTAACAGGCACTCCCCTACGTACGAAAGTATACGGGACTACCCTTATCTTTACTACTCTTGTGCAAGTAATCAACTGGATTTGGTAAATAGGCAACGGTATTATTCATTTCCCTCAACATCTGTGCAGGCCTTCGCTATGATTTAATTCGTTTCCTTTCATAACAAGTTTATTGCAAATCTTCTCTTCCCAAATGATGCTTCAGTGCTAGAAATCCTTTTAAATGCACTCTTTTCTGTTTATGAGAATACTGAAATATTTTTACACACGATCAAAGGTGAAAATTTGCCTGAAGTTTAAAGTAAAAAATTCAGCTCTTTGTTAATGCGATACATAAGCGTAGGAGGCGGGGGGCAGGGAGTGCTGCGGCCCCCCAAGTTGGGCAGAAATCCGTTTCACTCGGGCAAATTTTCTGAAAGAATATTAAGACATTGGGTCAACGTTTCTACCTAATCTCCAGTTCTATTTTTTTATAGGATTAATGTTTATAAGAATATTCAGGCTCAGAATTGCTGAAATTTAAGAATAATGCAAGGCTCAAGTTTCATCAAGACTTAGAAGTTTTGCAGCAAATCCATAAAACAACTTACCATTTTTTACGTTTAATGTCATAGACCCAAAAAGAATTCCTTACAGTGTCTTCTCTTTTATCTTTGTCTTTACTGAGACCCTGAAGAAGAAGACGGACTTCAAGCTGAAAACATCATGATGTGATGGTAGAGCCATTGAAAGCTGAGAGTCTAAAGCGAGACATTGCAAATTCAGTTGAACATTTTTTTATAAGAGTAAAGTTTATAAGAATATTCAGGCTCAGAATCGCTGAAATCTAAGAACAATTTAAGAATAATGCAAGGCTCAAGTTTCATCAAGACTTGGAATTTTTGTATATTTGAGTTATGGTACTGCTTTTAGATTAACTTTTTCACTATCAATATAATAGTTCTTATTATGCTCTAATTTTATTTTGCTTTATGATAAAATAAGACATCAATAAAGATTTGAAGATAATTCTTTGATTTTCAGACGTAGTTACAACTTCGATATTTACGAATAATTTATGATTAATGCAAAGTTCAAGTTTAATCAAGGCTTTTGCTTAATGCGTATTTGAGCTGTAGTACTGCATGTAGAATGACTTTTTCATTATAGATGCAGTGTTAGTTATTCTGCTCCACTTTCTTCTTTTTAAAGATAAAGGAAGGCAACAATAAAGATGTGAATACAATCCTTTGATTTTCAGACGTAGTTACACTTTCGATATTTAAGAATAATTTAAGAATAATCTGAGGCTCAAAACCGAAAAAATTCAGAGTATTTAGGCTCAGAGAAGAATTAGATATTCTTATTAAAATGTTTGCAGTTCACCATGATGGTAGAGCAAGAAAATGCTAGATCAAAAAATGCGGTATCTGCATTAAAAACTTAATCTAGAAAGCACGCAAATAAGCAAAAGATCTAAATAGGTTATTCTCAATTGTCATTGAATTTGAATCTCATTATTCTTATGAAATTCGCAATTTTTTATATAAATGAAGTTTATAAGAATATCAAAGCTCATGTTTCATCAAGACTTGAAATTTTTGTGCATTTAAATTTTTTGCAAACTTCATTTCATCAATATATTATGAAATCTGCAAATAAAAATCTCACTGACAGGTAATTTGTACTTGGCTGGCTTCAAAGAACATGCATAACTAATATTGAAATCAATACATAAAATAAAATGATGATATTAATAGTTTAAGAGCTCAGGTTGACTCTATAGCTTATTCCTCATACAAAATATGTAATAAGTTTATAATACTGATTTTAGATTAACTCTTGGACTATCGATACAATATTTGTTGTCCAATATTATATTAACTATAAATGTTCTGTTCCACCTGTTTGTTTTATGATGAAATAATGCATCAAGAAAGATTTGAATATTTTCCTATGATAAGTGGCGCCACATTACCCCTTTTTGGGGGGTGTGGAGCAATAATTAACCGACCTTTCAAATTACCAACATAGGTGCGAATTTACCGAAAGTTTTCCTTCATTTATATGGTGTTCTTTGACTCTAGAAAGAGCATTTTCAACACTCCATTGACTATATTTTAGCAAAGAATGCTGCTATGTACCGATGAAATCTATTTACTCAAAATTTACCGACGGGATCACCGAAGGTTGGGGGGTGACACCTCACACCCCCCGCTAGCTACCCCACTGCCTTCCATTTTCAAGCGAAGTTACACCTTTGTTATTTGAGGATAATTTAAGCATAACCCTAGGCTCAAAATATAAAAGATTAAGAATATAGAGGCTCAGTGAATCACTAGGTAGATGTTCTTTTCATTTTTTTCTTTTTGGCCTAGCACTGAAACGTCCTTATTTTTTTCACGATTCCAGCACCAAGCTTTCTTAAGACTTTCTTATCAAAAAATTCTTGAGTTCTTATGTTTTGTACATTTACATTAACAGAAAGTGGAAAAGCTCCGTTCACACTTGAATTGGTGATGAAATCTTAGTAAATAACAGAAGTTAAACTTTTAGAGTGTAGCCAACATCACATATGACATTTTGTACACAGATAAATCAAATTTTAAATACATAGACGCTAAGAAACTTTCTCATGTCTCAAAAATCCAGTACTGAACTTTCTTAACTTTTTCAGCTGCTGAGTACTACTTTCCTATAAACCGCTTTCTTATGAAAAGTCTTTATATATTTTACCGATCTTTTCTTCGTAGTGGCAATGCATTTCTGGGCTAAAGTACGTCATAATTCGTTGGTTCTTTGCCATCTACTTCATCGTGTTTTTGTCCCTCTCAATTTGGGACTACTCGAAGTCTTCCTGGTTCTTTGCATTGACCAGCATAAACTACATTCTTTGTACCATCTACTTCACTTATGCAGCTGTGCACATCACTTATCGCTATAAGAAACCGCGTTCTCAATTGAATGGATGCACAGATGGAAGCCAGGCAACCGAAGACGTACAACAGAACCCAGAACAAGAGTTAAAGACCCGAGCCAAGGTGCATTGGTTTTTGTATAACTTATCGCTGGGCTCGTGCACATTTGTGTTTATTGGATTTTGGGTAATGCTTGCTCCGTACAGAACGCGAGGTTATGATCCTTCTTTGCACACATTTTTGTTAATCGATAGACATGGCATTAACTTATGTTTTATGGCCATTGATTTTCTGTTGAATAAAATACCTTTACGATTGTTTCATTTCGTGTATACCGCGCTACTTTTTGGGTTGTATTTGGTCTATAATTCAATTTATTGGGCGGTGACTGGTCACTTAATTTATGGAAAGGTACTGGATTATGGATCCAACCCTGGGATGGTCGTGGGTTTTGCTCTGGCTGGGTGTTTCGTTATCATTCCTCTCTTACATTTGGGGTGGTTTGTTTTGAATTTTTTGAAGCAGACGTATTTCAAGAATGATCGTGACACGAATGCAAACATCGAATTTGAAAATGTCTAATAAACTGCCATTTTCACTACTATATACTACCATTGTTGTCTCTACCATCTTTGCTCATACTCTAGTGTCTCCAATAGACTGGCCCCCTGTCTATTGATTTCAGGACAATTTCCCCCCTGTTGCTTATTAACACCCCCTTCTATTAACTTTTACAAATCGATCATGATCAGAACACACAGAAAATCATTTTCTGCGTGTTCTGATCATGATCGCTTCACTTAGCGCTCCTTTTCTATCTAAAAGCTGCCGACATGCATACCCCTTCTATTGGCACCCTCTTTTTATTGAAAACCAGCCGACATGAAAATCCCCTTCTATTCGCACTACCCTTCTATTAAAAGTTGGCCGATATGAACACCCTCTTCTTTTGGCCCCTCCCCTTCTATTAGAGACACTAGAGTGATCACGGTAGAAAAAGGGTTTGAGTAGGGCATTGATGCTGTCAAAGGACAATGATGTCATGTATCAGTTGGCAAGATGTTTCCTTGTTTATTTCTTGGGTTGAGAACGCAACAAAGATGACAAAAACCCCCGCTATATGGGGAACATGTATATTTTCCTTTATCTACTGTTACCAGCATATGGAATTTGTAAGCAGAAAAATATTTACCGCGAAATCAATGAATTCAGAAATAATTGGGGAATTTTATTTTCAATCAGGGAAAATTAGGGGAAAAGAATGATTTTCCAAGAATTCAAGGACAATCATGGAGCTTTCACGTTTTTAGTTGTTTCTTTTCAGAGTAGTGACTTTCTCGATACTAAATCGCGCATTCGGTTAAGTGTGACGATCGCCAAATTTTACCCTTTTGTATGTCATTCTGTTCCATATAGTTATTATGAATTGCAGTTCCGTTTTGCTATGAAACTAGAGTTTGAACAGCCAAAAAACTCTGGGGAAATGAGCAGCATTACACTAAAAGTATCATGGAAAGTCAAGGAATTTGTTTCTGAAATTATCATGGAAAAGTATCATGGAAAGTCAAGGAATTTGTTTCTGAAATAGTAGTAGCGACCCTGCTAGGAAATAAGTATGATTTTCAAAATGATCAAATGGAATTATTCACACCCCCATTGTCATATCCATTTCAGGCACGTCGGAGCCGGGGGGGGG
>WIPJ01023983.1:322491-333416 GCA_018155075.1 Cassiopea andromeda | reverse complement strand
GGGGTAGGAGGCTGCAGCCCCCACTTTTTTGTTAATGTATGATGTCATACAATACATAGCCTATCCTATCTGAGATAAGATGCACTTTGATACTCAAAAGGGGGGTTTTCTTGCAATCTGAAAGCATGGTTGTAAAATTGTAAAGGGCTCCCACCCCCTGACCCCACTGCCACACCCAATAGACGCTTGCCACTCGTCCCCAGCCCTCTCATTCAGAAATACCCTCCGGCATCCCTGCATTTCAGTAATTGATATAAAAATGGGGAGTGACTATTTCCATTTGATCACTTTCTGTCGACTTACGCCTTCATAGAAAGGCTGCATATTATTGAAATTTACAGACTTTTTGCAAGTGCTTAATTTTCATTTTCTTTCCTCCTTTCCAAGGTGTTATCCTCCTTCCAAATATATTTACTTTTATGCTGTACAGCACTTGTTATATCCTTAGTATTTCACAATATTCATAACATCTACTGCTTATGTTGTAGACTTGTAAGCTAGAAATTCATGCTCATGCGTGGTTATCTATAGTGGAGAAATATATTTAGAAAAGAAACCCACCGGAAGACAAACCGAGTGCGGTATTTCTATGGCTCATGACATTTGCATAGCATAATATCGAGCTTTTCTTCGCCATTCTAATTCTCTTCCATCTTACAAATACTGTCCGCACTCAATGTTTCACGTCCGGTCTCCTGCAATTTGTTTTCATATTGAAAAGTTTAGTCCGTTTGTATACATTCATTTTTGAAAGTCACAAGTTCTGTCGTGACTTTTCGTTTGAATTGTTTTGAATGATCAGAGTACTCTGCACATTTTGTTTATAAAAAACCTAGCTCAAAGCCTAGTACCAAAATTTTCTTAACTTCTGGCCACATTTTAGTTCGAGAAATTTCTTACAAGTTAATGAACTATTTTGCAGTGAAAATGTAAGTAAAATTTAAGTCTAGTAAAGTATTAGTCCTACAACAAACAAAATGCGTCAGTACAAGTTTAATTCTAAAGCATTTTCATGTTCACATTGTTTTGGTACAGCTTAACGTTGAACCAGGTACCGATTTCAAAGCGGTTTCGATCACTTTCGCTTCTTGCCAATGTATTGACCAGATCCTGTGCGTTATAGCGCAAATTGTATTTCGGTAGTTTCATACTTTATGAAAGTTAAATAATACCGTATTTTTAACACACATAAGCACTTAAAAATTTAACCTCAAAATGTTATTTTTAACGAAAATCTTGAGGTTAAATTTTTATGCTTTTGCGTGTTAAAATTATGGTTTTATTAAACTTTCCTAAGGTGTAAAACTGCTGCAATAAAATTTGATTTCAATGCAATTCAATGTGCTATTTGTCTAACGTTCCTTAGCTCTTTGTTTGTTGTTCTAAAAGTTTCTTAAAGTTTAGGGAGTCTGGTACTAGGTAGCTTATAAAGTGGTTTCTTATGAACAAATACGTGTACTCATTAATTATAAACTATAGTATCAAAATGTGATTCAATCATTAATTTTTGGCACTTATTTATTACTCATTTAGCTGATTTGCCTTTTTGTAATTGTTTTGCAAGTTTCATAGGTCATTGATATATTCCTAATTTAACCGCAAAAAGACTTCCTTGTCAATGGCTGTTTGATGCAGTTTTTCTCTTGTTTGCCAAGCATGCAAGAGAGCAATTACGTTGAAGAGCATTTGCACGGAAGAGTTTCAAATGAAGCCCAGTTTTGGTAAAGGACCACTTGCACTCGTTGCACCCCCTGTAATTCATGCTTTAGCGGAAGCTGTATCTTTGATTTGGTTTATGATTCACCTAGGGGTAGTAGTGTAGAAGAGAAGGGCGCGGAGGCGCAGCCCCCATAACTGTGACTTGAGGGGGGCGCGGCCCCACAACTCTGTAAATTTTTTGAAAATAAGAGTATGGAAGACTCGCCCTGTTGTCGAAGGCTACTTTAGATGTAAAAATCTATCGAAAAAGTGTTAGTTCACAAGCTATAGGGTATTTAAAATTACGTTGTTTTCTGGATGACATTATTGTTTTCTAATATAACTATGTGGATTAACTTCAAAGGTTCTTGTAAAGGTGTATTCAAGAGAAGAGCCCCCCTCCCCCTAGCTATCACTTTACTTCTACTCCACTGCCCAGGGGTGTCTTTTACTCCACTGCAGTGACTGTAACTCTATAAGACATTATTTTACCCAACTTTCATAAGATTGTGTCATTTAAGATGAATACTACATGTTGTAGTTTGAGATGCAAAAAAATTATTGTAGTTATTCCAGAATAAAGATGTATATGATTCTCAGGAATGTATTTGAATATTTTGGTATATATCCATGGGTTTAGAGGATCTTAACGTGTTGGGGTTGTAGACTGCCTACCCGAAAGAACAAGATGTTTGAGAAGTAGTCAGAGAATTCGTTAACTGTTGCTTTTAATAAAAATTGCACGAATGAAATGGTTTTCTGTGCAATTAAGGGGGTATACCCCTTCCCTTCCCCCCTAAACCTATGGATATATCATTGATTCTCACTTGTTGATTTTCTAAAATAAATTATCTATGTATAGTTTATAGAAATTTAATAATTGCAATTGTGTTTACTGTATGTATTGTTTACCACTAACGTATGCAGATTGTAATATTTTTATCTATATGCCAATTCTGGTATAGTAATTTCTTGGCTTTATTGTTATGTACTGATACACACTACTATTTTGCCTGCGAATTGAACCAGTTTTTTATCATTTCTCTATGTACCTTCTGCCGTTGTATGATAATTGTTTTGTAAAAGGTGCTGTTTCATCTGGCCTCATACCGTCTGTTAAAAAGTGATAAATTTTTCACTCGTACGAAGAGAAGCTCAACTTCAAATGATATTGAAATGTTCAACGGAATCTAGGCATACGTTGGAATTGGAAATGAATCATAAACTGTGAAAGCCCTTGAATGAAGGGCTAGAAATAATGTCATAACCATGCTTGCTCCAGAATATTTTTGATAACTTTCTGTTTACTAAATCCTAAAATCCTCCGAGTAGCAGAGTTGGCAAAGATCGTAGTGTAATTAGGCATTTCTGGACGAGTAAAAGGGGGAGAAAGATAGTCTCTTTGGTATCTGTCAAAGGTAAATAAAAGTGCTAATGAACACTATGGCTCCTCCACATGGACGTAAGAACTGAGGGGCACGGGGTTGCATGCTACTCACTTATCGCAGATTTGTATGTAAAGTGCCTCTTTTTAGCTTACACTGTTGCCAATTTTTGCTTGTGAGGATCCCCCCTGAGAGCATACCCCAACTTTTTGAATGATTCTTCCATCCCTTCTCTTGTGTTAAGTTGTCATTTATGCACACTTTGTGTAGCAGAATACCCGTTTGTCTGAGGCCAAATTTCGAGTCTTAGATCACTTTTAAAAATCGAAGGAATAAATTCAGATCTTTGTTGATGTCTTCATCATAAAGCAGAATATAAGTAGACAGAATAATAGCTATTGCATCGAGAGTGCAAAAGTTAATCAACAATCAGTATCAGAACTCAAACATTAAAAAATTCTAAATCTTAATGATGTTTGAGCGTTGTATTATTCTTAAATTATTCTTAAACTTCAGCGATTATGAGCCTAATTGTTTTTTTTATAAACTGAATGAGCGAGGTAGCATAGTTGTTAGAGCGCATGCCTCCCATGCGGAAGGTCTACGGTTCGAGCCCGACTCGATGCCCTGACTGAACGCTCGCTCACTGTTCACCCAGCAGCAAATGGGTACCAAGTGGGAACACTGGGGAGATAAAGGCGGCGAGGAAAGGAACTGGCCACCCTACCTCACATGCCAATGGCTCAGCATAAGTTTCCTCTCTAACAAGCACTCCCCTACGTACGAAAGTATACGAGACTACCTTTTCTTTTTTCGTAAAGAAAAGAGGGTATTTAAAATGAATTTAGGCACCTTTTACATGGGAACGATTCCAAGCTGAACCGTGCTAGTACGGTAAAGATAGGCCTCGTGTTTTCACAGGAACTGATGGAAAAGTACCAGACAACCGCTAGCCGTTATCAGAACCGGTCCACTTACAAAGTAGGTCCCGTATGGAACCGAACCAAACAGTTCTCGTGTAAACACCCAGAACCGTTTTCGTCAGGTAAGCTTAGAAACGAGGCAAGGGGAATTTCGATTGAAGATAACTGAAAAATTTGCTCGCGAAGAATATTTTGGGTATAGCTGCGAAGTGCAAGTGTATGGTGGGAAAACTTTTTCAAGAATTTTTCTTGTTCCTGATGAATTGAGAGAGAGGCTGTCGATTGGACCTGTTCATGCGTGAATACATGGAAAGGAACGGTCCTGCGCAGAACGGTTCGAAAACATCGTGTAAACGGGAAGCCTACCCGTACCTACGCGGAACGGTTCCATTCAGAATCTTTCTAAAGTTGAGATTGAAACGCTTCTCGGAAACCGCAGCTGAATTATAAATTTCAACAGAAGAGCCACGACGAGAAACATGTCAGAGAGAGTTCCTTTCTTCTTTATTTAATTCGACATTCCAGAGTTCATTAGTTCCACATACCATAAGAACCGATGTTATTAAGACGTAGCCGATGTTAAGATATAGACATAACCAATGTTAAGACATAACCAGAAAGACTTTACCTAGAAATACAGGACGTTTCGAGACATCATGCCTCATCCTCAGCTATTATGAAAGTGGCAATAAGAAGTTTTATAGATGAAATTGGGGGAAAAACAATTGGGAAAAACAAGTGGGAAATCAGGAAAAATAAACTCACGGGGAGACCATAAATGGGGGAATATACCACCAAGCAACGGAAACAGCGTTCCAAAGTTTCCGTGTAAATGCAGCCTTGATCATTATTAACGTATTCTCAACTGGAAACGAGGTTGTATGCACATGGCTTAGATTTTTTGAAGGCCTAAAAAGAAGAGCAGAGTAGGGAAGTCAAGCTTGGCAAAGCGCAATGGTCCGACCCAGTATGTCTGTTAATATCGTGTTTTAGCTTTTATATCTTGCATTACTTAGTAAGTGCAGCATTTCTTGGATGTATAGGTCTTAATTTTGGCTGATACACTAATTTCGTACGTCGACCAGAAGTGCTTACTTTTTTCTGTGCATTTTATAAATATTGGAATGGTGGGTGCATATACTTCTCCAGCAAATGCAAATTTACTTTTCCTCAAGGCATTTTGTGCATCAATTTTCCTGGTATAGCATAGACATAAGTATTTCTAGCCTATCAGTCTTGTTTTCTTGAGTTGAGGATCTTTTGGTTGGATGATGTTTATTCCTTAGTATTGAACTACTTTGTTCCTTTTCAAATTGGAAATAGGTCAAGCCTTAGTGCATTCCATGTAAAGCTTGCATCGGAGCTCCGTATGGCCACTTTTGCTCTTACGCCAAGACAGCAAATGTAATTAGATATCGATTTAAGGTGTCGCCACTTCTTCATTTTTGGAGCGAACAATAAGAATAATGTTCTTATTGAACTGGTTTACAAAAGTTTATATGATACATTGGAAATCATATAAGATAACTGAATTGGTAATATTTGGTTGGAAAAGATAATTATCTATATGACAGTGAGAGATGTAGAGTTGTTTCATCTTCATCTCATATTTGATCAACACTACCTTTGGCACTAATGCTACCATTGATGAATCATTTAAGAATGACTTGTCAATGGTAGCACTAGTCTCAAAGGCTATGGCCCCTGAGGCAGAGAAAGAGGATTGGGGGTCTGGGGGCAAGACCTCCAGATAATTTTTTCAAACCACTCCCTTTTTACCCTAAGAAAACACCCTTTTTGAGCATAGAGATTGGCTCCTAACAGATAAAAAAGCTGTCTAAATTGAAAGAGAGAAAGAGTGAAGGGAGTAGGCAAAATGGCAAAGAAGTAAGATTGCAGAACCATGACATTCAAGGTCAAAAGACATAAACAAAGCAAGAGAGACAGTTTACATAAGTCAAGGTATAGAAGCAATCTGGAAGTTTTTCTCATTCTATGTGCGTCTTCCTTTTATTTGAAATTCAAAATTTTACATGTTCCAAGAGAAGCCCCTATAGAATCACCCCTGTAAGCCACCAATGTAGACCAATACTTGGAAGTTGAAGTTCAAAATTTGCAAAGTGTCAAACAATATCAGGACTCTATGGGAAAATTTGTTATCTTTCTCACCGGCCATGGAGTGTATTTGTGATTGGTGGGGCTAGGACAGCTTTGATGAAGAGCATGACAATAAGTGGCTCCAAGGTGGGTCTGGAACATGCTCCCCTGGGAATTTACTTATTCTATATTTCTATTGTGAATTTATTTCTACTTGTCCTTAAAAATTTTTTGAATACAGTTTTCTAAGTGTTTACCATGAAGCAAACTTTGAAACATAATTGGCAATGTGTTATGGCATCTAACATTGATGAAAAATGGTTAAGCCAACCCCTAACATTCTACTTGCAGAAGTTTAAAAGTACATGTCATCAAACAAAAAAAATTGTCTACAAAAATGACATTTTAAACCTTCACGTGTTAGCTAGACCTACCAGGTTATTGGTGACCCATAGCTCTGTGATAATTGTTTCTAGTGGGCATGTGCTAATTGTTGAACTGCTCGAGAATTTGATTGGCCAGTTTTTGACAGGAAGCATATTCCAGCAGATGCATTTTTTCATTTTTGTAAGTTTATACACAAAGAACCATTCAGCTTAACAATAACAAAGAATTACAAACTAAGTTATTTATGATGAAAGCAACCATTCAATAGAACTAAAAATAAAAAAGGTATTCATTGTAGAGCTGCTCTTCCAGGGGGTTGTGTTTATTCATGTCTTGCTCGTCATACACAATTTCAGTTGCCTTTTGAAGGTATTTGTTGTTGGCAACTCACATATATCATTAGGTGTGTTATTCCAGTCCTTAAGAGCTGAGTAGTGAAAGCTTTTTTTATAGTGCTCAGTTCTATGCTTAGGGATTTGGAGACTTTGGCTATTTCTCATATGGTGGGATGAGAAACTAGACTTTGGTTTGTACTTTTCTAAGAAGCGTTCTGGGGAAAGTTTGTGTATGATTTTATAGGTCATAGCATTCCTATCAAAACAAATTATGTTTTCTACACTCATCCCAGGACATGACCAAGTATCTTTAATTTTGGCATTCTTGGTTATTTTCAGGGCCTGTGTTTGGAGTCTCTGAAGGGCAGCCAGTTTAGTTTTTGACAAACTACCCCAAACAATGTCACCATAGTGCAATTGACTTTCAACTAATGCATGATAGAACATACATAGTTGTGATTGTGGTAGTGTATTTTTCAATTTCTTTAATGCCCAAATCCCAGAGCAAATTTTGTCCATTGTGCAGCTGAATTGACCTTCCCATGAAAGGTTTTCATCAAAAATCAATCCAAGGATTTTGTTTGTGTTACTCTCTTTATGCTCTTGTTATTGAGCACAAGGTGTTCAGGGAGGCTGGGTTTTTTTGTCTTCCATGGGTGCCCTATAACCATGAATTCTGTTTTATGTGGGTTTGGGCTGAGTTTTTAAATTCTCATCCATTCCAAAATATTTAGCATCTCCTGCCTTGCATCATCTGTCAATCTTTTCATGTCATTAGATGCAACTGTCACATTTGTGTTATCTGCAAATCTTGAATATTGAAGGCTATTTTCAAAGTTATTTAGGTAAATTATAAATAGTAGGGGTCCTAAACAAGATCCCTGAGGTATACCACATGTATATAAGAAAGCTGGGGGCTGCTTTATTATGTTAAACTAGCTACTTCTCCTTGCCCTCATACTAGTAGTGGATAATAGATGACTACAATCCACTTCCATGGTTTTCAATCATCTCAATTCTGTGCATGCTCATGTTAGTATTACTATCTGCCACCTGGCATTCTTCCCAGAATGACAAGGCCATGCCAGATCATTCTTTTAATGACATGAGCCAGTACACCAAGAAAAAGAGAGAGCCCATGCCAAAGATCTTTGGCATGGGCTACTTGGAATACTTGGAAGGTCAAGGAATAAGCATAGTATATAATCCCAACTGGAAAGTTTGTTTACTGTGCAGACAATATAAGTTTTTAAGAATTCATGGTGTGTGTCCAAGGTAAATTCCCAGGATTTTTTGCACAGATCAGATTTCAAGCTTTTTGCAACTAATCTTAAGTGTTTGACTTTTTGCCTCCTCAATTTCATGGCCAAAATACCACTACACTTATTGTGCACATCCAATATTGGAAAGCCTACAGGCCAGTGCCTGGGGAAGATATTGCAGACGTGCATCAAAGCTTCCAGTTTTGTACATAATGTGCAGAGACCCATCAATGTATACATCTATAACGTGCAGAGACCCCATTGCACACATGGCGTGTTAGTGTAATAATAATAATGAACTCTGCACATGTGCTAAAGCATTATGCATCAATAAGATGGGAAACGCTATGTATGACTTCTAAAAACTGGAAACTATATGGGACATTTGAGGTGATATCACTGGTGGTGATGATTAATAACTGAGTTATGCATAAGCAGTATACATTTCCTATAAATCATAATGCTTAATGAGGTGAATTGTATTGCCATGCTTTACAAGCTTAATTTAACAAAGTGCCATTTTTATTATCATAGAGAAACAAAGCAAGCGGTTGACATGCTCAAAGAAATACAAAATACAGAAAAAGGTAGACAATTATTACAAGATAGACTATTCCTCTATTTATGGGTAGAATGAATTAATAGCAGAGGCATTACTACAAGGGGTTGTGGGGCTGTCACACATCCCAAGTTTTTGTGACTTTGGTGTTAGATGTAGATCCAAGGATTCTAGCTAGTACATGACTGTATGCTTTGCAAAAACGCCATTGAAATGGTAAATGGCAAAGAAAGCATATTTGTCAGTAGATTCATTAGTAAATTCACAACTTTATCATTTACTGTTACAAATATTTAGATATTGCAAAATCTCAAAATTCATGAGTATATGAAAGCTTGTCTATCTTATAGATCAGAGAGCATCACCGTAAAGTAAGAAAAGATTCTAGGAAAAAGACAAAAGCAAGTATGTATATTACACAATATCTATTAGTTTCTTTATTAATTGATTGAGTTGTTTACAATTATTCACAAATATATGTATGCACTATTGAAGTTTGCAACTAAAGTTATGTATAAAGACAAATATAGTGTTGAAAACTTTGAAAATTGTCTCTATATTTCTCATGAATGGCCTTAATAGTTCATTTTTTCATTCATTGCGTGCAACATTGTCAGTTGTTACTTTTAGAGTTGTTATTGTGTTACACACCCTGTTACATTTTTAGAATCACGTAAAGATCCTGGAATTCCCAAGCTTTATCCATTTAAAGAAGAAGTTCTTAGACAGCTTGAGGAAAGAAAGCAAAGGGTGAGCTCATTTGTTTCTTTTGATTCTCCAACCTTGCTTTGTGTTTTAGGAGAATTGTTGAATTCTAATCCCATACTTTCTTATGCTCAAAAAGGAGCATTTAATTTCTCAAAAAGTGGCAGCAGTATAGTTTTTTGGTATACTTGGTATGCAGAAAGGATTTTATTCTCCTGCAATGACTCAAGTTTTGGGAAATATTTTGAGCTTCATTGATCTTGATAGATATTTTCAGAAGCAGTGAAATCAACCTTCTACGAAATATGTTTGAATTTCTTAGGAGGAGGACGAGAAAGAAAGGAGAAAAAATGAGCGGTTTAAAGAAGTCAACAAAAGAAGAAAGCTTGAGTTACTGCAGAAAGATGCCCAAAAGAGAGCAAAAGAATTTGAGAAGAAGGCATTGCTTTTATATCTTTTGCCTTATCTATTAATTGAATTGATCTCTTCTTATTATCTGTTGGTGCTTGCAAAATTTTCCATTACAGTCTATCCCGTGTTTCTTTCAATGTAGCTACTGTTTGTGCTATTTTCTTCCAAGTGATTATGAAGAACAAGGACCATGGCAAGAATCATAGTCAATTTGCATTTTCTTTGTCATCACATTCATAAACCAGACATTTCCATTACGGATCTTTTCATTAGATGCTACCATTGAATTACTCCACTGTTGAAAATCCACTGCACAAGTCCTTTACTACTATTGAGAAATCCAGTAGACAACTCCTTGAACCATTTTAGAGCATACCTGTCCCCATCTTCAATTAGATAGAAATGGAAAGCTGCATTTTCCAAAGCATGTGCCAATTTTAGTGATTATGAAGAATTTTGGTACTTATATTTTTTGGAAATGTGACAGATAATTTTTATTATAAAGATGAAGTAATTCTGAACCTTTTGCTTTGCAGCAAGAGAGCATTGTGAAAGTGAATGACAGGATAATGTCTAAAGGAGCAGGTAACTTCTGTTTTCTAATATGGTTCTTGAAATTTTAAGGCATTCTAGCAGAACATCCCTCTGCTTTTTACAATTAGAGTTAAGGGTTAATGATGGTTGGATGATGAGACTCATTTTTGAGATCATTATTTAAACCCACTGATAGGATACTTTTAGTTTACTTAATACTTCACTCTAATTTATCTCATATTCCAATCTGCAATTCAACATGCCATACAATTTGTTGACTGTTAGCTACTTTGAATAATTTTTCATGCCCTTTACTGCAACTCTTTTATCCTTTCTATAGGTTCCACTTATCTAAGACTCTCATGCCATGAATAATATTCCATGTAATATATATCTTATACTGATCTTCAAAAAATTTTTCTGATGATGAAAATTTCAATGGTTTAGTGCCATAATTAAAATTACCAGCCTTGACCTATGATTAATAACATTCTATTATTGGCACTGTTATATTTGCTATTTTTTCTTTACTGTGTCAGTTGTTCACAAACCCTTGGAATTTCTTGTTTTATTACTTGTACTTAATGTGTGTACTGCATAGTATTGTACTATATAGGGGGGGGGGGGGG
>WIPJ01023983.1:269361-308377 GCA_018155075.1 Cassiopea andromeda | reverse complement strand
AGGATACGATTCTTCCCCCCCCTTTTGGAAGGATACGATTCTTCACTGTGATTTGAATGCTTGTAACTAAATTAAATTAAATAAATTTTCATGTTTGAAGTTTGCTTTGCTTTATATTTTCTTTATTTATTAGCTCAGCAAAAAGTTTAAAAATATTTTAAACAATTAAAGTAAATAATAAAATATTTAGAACTATTGTATAAAATTATTGAAATTTTAAAAATTTAGTATGCAAGGATTTGTTGGTAAGGGACCGGTCATTATTTATAACTGGGGTTTGGGACCGAAGATAAAATTGTTGGGTAAAGAAATTGTTTTGGTAGGCAAAAGTTGGGTAACAAGAGATGTAAGGGGTTGGTAAAATGTCAAATGTTACTTTAGAATGTAAAATCCTGGCCAAAAATTTTCGTCTGTCAGATTGTTCATTTTTTAAAGCCATGACCATTTTTCATATCTTTGTTAGAAGGTTGGGTAAACTAAGTTTCGACCTTTTGCATGGCTGGTTATTGAATTGAATTCATGAATATTGTAGAAACATGGGTAGGAAAAATTTTGTACTAACAGCCAGCCTCTCTTCGGTGCCACTAATTTAGTAAATTATGACCTGTCTCTGAATTCATAAAGATCACTTTTGGTGATTTTTGTGGCTGTTGCGTTTGATAGAATGTATATTTTCCATGTTATAACCTATCATGCCCAACTGTAAATTAAGCCATCATGTTTGTGTTCCATTCCAGGCCTTGTCAATAGTTTGGGTGGTGCGTTGGTGCTTGATCCTGGAAAGCCCACTGCAATGGAGGAGACAATTGACGTCACTCAGGCCGACCTTGGAGATGACGAGGTAAAAATATGTTTTTGCAAGAAATATCATGCAAGTTAGAGCAAATCTTGACGGAAATAATCATATTAACACTGTAACCGCCTTGACACAGTCTTCACTTGACATCATTGCACGGACCAGCTTCACTGACCCATAGTTGTCGTATTGTTTTCCCTCCTTCACATTTTCTGAACACTCATTTTTACTGCAGGTCCTAAGTAACCTACTCGTGTTTGCGCTTGAAAATTAATGTATTCGTGGGGTTACAATGGCCAGAGAGGGTAAATATGCACCCACTCATCCTACTGCAGTCGTTTCCCATTTGTTTCGTTGCAAGTACTTTGTTTTGTCTGTCCAACTGTTATTGTCCTGATATATTTGCCCGACTCGTATTGTCCGATTAAAACATATCTGTAATGTTTAAAATAGATTATAATAAATTATGATGTGGTTAGTTGTGTAGAGCACGTGCATGGTAGTTTTAGGACGGCCATAGTGTTTGAATGAAAGTAACAATTATAAACCCTTATTGATGAGGCTGTTTTGGTTTTTAAACAGAGCTCCGATCAATCAGAAATGGAGGCTATGACTGATGACGATGATGATGACGACGATGGTGATGGTGATGATGATGCTGATAAAACTGGAGCCCAGGTATGAATGCCGCTGATCAACTTAGTAGTCATTGTGTTGTGCTTTCTCGAATTTTTCTTAAATAACGCTCTTTTTGGCAAATGATCATTTTTGATAGTTGGGAAAAGTAGCTGAGTATTTAGAATTTGATTCCACGCTGGGTGATTTGGAAGGGGTTTTGCAGCAGAAATTAGAAAGCTCTTTTGATTTTGTAATCTGTTTTAATCAGACAGTTGTACTAGACCTGCAAAAGAAAACAAACACCCAAAAGGTAAAAGCCGATAAAGACGAAGAAATGATGGACGCTAGCGAGGAAAATCTTCAATTAAATAAAGCAAGAAAAAAAGCATTTAAAAAGAAAAAGAAGCAATTCCAAAGAAAGGGTATGTTTATCTTATCGCTGCTTGACAAGTCTGACATTTGTCTGACATTAGTACACTTTAAGGCCCAGATTGACATTTAGGACTACGTTTATTGCCATTTTCCTTACAGGCCTCAGCCCCCTTGTTTAGTGCAGATGTTTTCATGAGATTCCTGGGTCGAGATCCCTCTGTTTTATTTCATAGGCATGCTACAGCATGTTGGAATATGTTGTTGTTTTGGAATGTGATGTATTTTCTTGAACAGCCATTTATCAGAATTAGCATCATCATTTGTTTAACGATTGAAGAAAACTTTCTATTTCATTTTGAAGCCATTTAAGTCTAGTATGCATTTGGGATTTTTGCTCGTCGCAGATTCAAGCTAAAAATTTTCCAGACAAAAATGGTTCGCCATTTGAGCTGGAGTAGATGGGGGAAAACTAGGCGTCGATACTGATAATACTCGCCAGAACTCGCCAAATTTACAAGAAGCGAGTTTGTATAAACGTTCTTGCTCGCCACAGATCTGGCGCCAAAGGATCTCAAATGCAACCTGGCTCTATTGTAACGGTTTTTCTTACATCAAGTTATGATTGTTGTTACCTCTACGCGTGCGTCACACTCACTTAACCCAAGTTCACCCCGACTTTCAATTTACATTGATGCAAAAGCAAATCCAGGTACACAATGCAGAACAATGTGATAAGTCATTTTTTTTATTGTTGAATATTTGTTGTTTAATATTAGTAATTACTACATTTATAATTTGCTACTATTTTCATATTTTAGTTGCAAGACTTGAGAGCGGAACAGCCATGATTGAAAGTGATAAAGAAGACGAATATGATTTTGATGTGGCCCTTAATTAAAACATTTGTGGTGTACGACCTATTTTGTTGTTCGTTCTCTTCAAAAATTCCTGAGATATTTCTATCGTGATCTACATCGTTTTATTGAGGCATTTTTGCACTAGCGGAATTATATTGTTTTCTTAATAGTATTTCAAGAAGATAGAAATTATTATTTTTGGTTATTTGTGTAATTTTATGTGGGAGAATCGACCCGCTTACAGCAATTTATTAAAACAATGGTCTAATTTGTCCACATTTTGATGTAATTATCAAATATCTCGATAAGTTTCAAAGGTTGATTACATCCCTCGGTTAAAGGTCTAGAAAGCTGTGCACAATTCTACGTACTAGCTTCACTCTATGCCCAGCCAAAAATTCATCTCAAGTTAAGGAACGTCCTTGACTAATTTTGCACTTACACACTACGATAATTTCTTGCTCTTCACAACTGAGAATCTCCAGTTTTTGAGAAAGCGGTTAGCAAGAAATAATCCTGAATAACCTTCGATAAAAAAGTTTGAGTTCGAGCAACAAAAGTTGCACTACAGAAAGGTTTGACTTATAATGGCTTGAAAAGCACTACAGAAAGGTCTAGCTCGCAGTCTTTTAAACTTTTCAGTAGATATGTAGTGAGCAAGAAACAGAAAAATTTAATTCCAAAGCAAAGATGACAAGCAGGAAAAGTTCTTATGAATTTTACGTTATTTCTCAACATTTGACTCCAGTCATAGTTACATTTTGTATATGAAATTTTAATTTATCTTTTCAAAAGTTTGTGATTGAAAGTCGTGAAAGGGGATTTTCCCCCTGTAAACTGAAATCTCGATATTTTGTACTGAACACGCCTTCTATCGTTTCCATGCATCGTTAATAAACGTGCGGAGGAGCCTGCCTCTCCCAAAGATGTTTATTATAGTTTATTACCAATAAAGGAGCGCACATTGTTATATTTCATCCATATTTGGGCAATCAATACTACACACGCTGACATCCTTGAATTCAAATCGAGGTTGTAGGGTGTTTCCATTATCAATTGATCGCGAAGACAGCTTGAGTGTGTACGTGCAAGATGAATCCGCCTTGTGCTAGATGTAAGAAGACCGTGTATCCAACTGAAAAGCTAAGCTGTTTGGATAAACCATGGCATAAAGGATGCTTTACGTGCGAGGTTTGTAACCTGAAGCTGACTATGAAAAATTACAAAGGATACAACAAACTGCCCTATTGTCAAGTCCATTACCCAACGACGAAGTTTACTTCGGTGGCTGACACTCCAGAGAATTTAAGGTTGGCGAAGAACACCCAACAGCAGAGCAATATTGTCTATCATAAGGATTTTGAAAGTGAGAGGGGGAAGTTCACTGTTGTTGAGGAAGACCCAGAGATTGCTAGACTGAAAAAGAATACCAAGCAGAGTAGTGATTTGGCTTACAAAGGACAAGTAAAGCACGAAAGACAACCGGAACTACCGAGAGATCAACCAGTTCAGCATCAAGCACCACAGTATCAACCAGCTCCTCCTGTTTCTCAACCACCGCCAAAGGCATCAGAACCAAGGTATGTGGCAATCTATGATTACACTGCAGCTGACGACGATGAAGTTTCATTTAGAGAAGGAGACATAATTGTCGATGGTGAGAAAATAGACGAGGGTTGGATGACTGGACGTGTGGAGCGTACTGGCCAAACGGGAATGTTGCCATCAAATTATGTAGAGTTGTGTTGAAGCTTGGCTGATTGATTAAGCATCCCAAATAATCCTCCTTAACTTGCATTTTCATACTGAATCTCGCTGCATCAAAACAAATGCTAACAAGTTTGGTAAGGAATGGGCCTAAGAAATGGTGAACTCTTAACTCCCACAACACAAAAACTACTGTTAGACTTGTAAGTAGCCATTTTACGCAGTATGCGAATGATATCAATACATTTTAAAAGACAATTTAAATGTTGCACCAGAGTATTTAGTAATTGTCTCCCATTGATTGATGTCTACCAATGAATTCAATGCTTACACCACCCACTTTTTTATTAGATATCTGATAACAATTTTTCATCACATTAAGCTTGTCGTATTTTTGTAATGATTTGTAGTGTTTCAAATTGTGAATTTGTGGTAGAGTAACAATGGGATGTAACGCATTTATTTACTTCACAAATGTACTTTGAAATTACAAAGGTACTTATTATACTTGCTTGGTATTGAACTTACTGTTTATTTCTCACAACAAATAACCCTATTCTCTCGATAGCAAGCAAGGTTTTAGTTATATAAATGCTGCAGTATCCCACCCTAATTTAAGGAACTGGCCTTATTTGGTATGCATGCCGGTTTATATGCTTTGTCCGGAAGCAACGTTGCAATTAGGAAGGGACGGAATGAATCACCAAGTTTAGCATACCACTTGAGTCATGTGTTAGCTTTATGTACAGTTAGCCATTTCCAGGGAAAGGATCGGAAGACCAGTTCTTTAGTAAATTGTTGGGTAGTACACTGAGGAACTGCTTAGTAGCTTCGTAGTGTTTGTAGCATGTCAAGAGCTTGTCATGGTGGAGTTGTCAGAGTAATTGTTTAAATGCAGGGAATCGCCTCTGGTTTATTTGGCATCCAAACTATCAAACACTGACTTCATTGACATTGTGGCTTCTATGTGAAGCAGAAAGACAGCAGATCCCTTAGTTTTCAGTTAACTCTCAGAGGCCACAGAAACATTGGATATGGCAATTTTTATTTATTTATTTTCATTTTCAATCAGGTTCAAAATAGATGGATTACATGTTTACAAATAGAGCTCCATCGCTGGCGCATGCGCAATGACTGGCAGGCAATAAATCTTGGCTGCTAAACAACATGCCTGGCGCTTGCTATGCTGTAGGTTGTTCTAGTTGAAGAGTACCTAGAAGTTTGGGCTTTTTTGGCACTCCTTTTGGAAGCACAGAAGAGTCACTTTCATTATCATTGACCTTTGCTTGGACTTGAGAACTGAAGTTCACAGACAATTGACAATGCTGGGATTCTTAGTGCTCCTTTCATAACAGGTACTCAAAGTTCAAGATTTCAATTACCATCAATGCAATTTTGCACTTATTCCTTTTGTGATAATAGAAATTACTTGTTTATACATTTTCTTACTAACAATTATAGTGTCAGGGCCTTTTTGAATGATTTGAGAAATGTAAAGTTTCCATTTTTTTACTTCTTAATATTTAGTAAATAAATGCTTATTTTTCTACATAAAACGTCTTTGGATTCAGCTCACCCCAACTATGTACCCCAACTATGACCTTCAGTTTCTAATTTTAAGAAAGCTGGTAGTTCTATGTCACATGGAAAGATGGCAAGATACAAAAGGACTCTAAAGAGATGAATAGAAAAACACAACTTTTGACTTGTGGGTATAGTGTTTCATCTTGCACAACAGAGGTGTCTTTCTACCACTGATTTAAGGCCTCCTTTGAGAAAATCAACTGTGGGGCAGAAAAGCTTGTCATGCAGGGGTGCCAAGGTGTGGAATAGTGTATCAACTGAGTGCAAAGAAGCAAGATCATTACCTGTCTTTAAATCCTTTTTAAAGTAGATTTAAATCTTTCCTTTATGGATGTTTCCAAATCTTAGTAGGAACAAATAAAGCCACTAAAACAGATGAGATTGGGGAAGAGCTTCAGCAATTAATGAAGGAAGGTGCAGTGTTACCATATTTCCTCTAAAAAGTGCCCACCCTCAAGAAAGTACCCTTGAAAAAGTGCACACAAGACCATCATGAAGTTAGAAATTGCCCACCCTCAAAAAAGTGCCCCATCTATAGGTTTGGTTATCAGAAACAGAATAGGAATGATGATTGTGACAAAAGCAACTTATTAACACAAGTTTTAGTACTCACTCTTCAGTCTGGAATACAAGGGTAGTGGTAATAGTTGGGGGGTTGGAAAAAGTCTAAGGTTAAATAGCCTGGGGGTTGCAGTAAATGGGGGCTGGTAAAATTTCCTTAATAAAGGATATTTCCATCAGAAAAGTGTTTGCATTATCCTCTCTCAATATCATCATCATTGGTACAACTTTCAGTTGTATTATCGGTGCTTCTGAATGAAATATTGCCCACCCTCAAAAAGTATCTATGTGTAAATTCTGAGTCCAGACTGGAGAATCCTACTTTGAGGAGGGGTTTGGGATTTTTGCAAAAAATTATTCTGGGGGTATATTCTGGACTAGGGAGTGGGTGATATCATTTTGAATCCAGCTGATTGGTCATTTTAAACCTTTAGGCCATACTGTTAAAACATGTTACAAGAGAGGATGCAATTGTGAGTATGATAGGCATAACTGCCCAAATGGCAATGGAACAGCTGATAAATTGAAACCATTACAAGAAATTCTGCTTGAACCAGATTTCCATCAATATTTTGCCAACAAGGATGATATATATATAGGACTGGAATGATGGTGATGATAAGGATGAAGAAATGGACATTTCAGTTTCATCTTTTAGTGCTTGTGGTCACACGCACGCGCTGACACGAGCAAATCAAATTACGTGTGCAGTTAGTAGCTTGCGCATGGCAAGGGCTGACATTGGTACTGAAATTGACTTGAACTTACTACTTATGTACTAAGGTTTTATAGTTAGTTTAGTTCTAAGTTGTTATATAGTTTTTAATTAAGCTTTAAGAATTAAACTATTGTTCAGTGTCCCAGATGTAGCTTTGCCCAAATATCAACAAAAATAGTGAAATATGTTTATCATAAAACAACATAAAATTGAAACAAAACATTAAATTTTGCATCCATAATCCAAAGGCAATCCAGAACCAGTACTGTAACTTGGATACACAAAACCTCTAAGTTTTGATGAACCATGGACCCCAGGGTGGGTCATTCAAACATGTTTATTGGGGGGGTCCATCTAGGATTTCCAAAATTCACCCAAACATCCAAAAAGACCTGCACACACCCAAAAATATCAACAAAACAACTTGATGGAGACACAAAGATATCAAAATCCAAAATGGTGCTATTGAGAATGCAACAAGCTGCTGTAGAGAAGAATCTTATTCTGATTTGTGTATCAAAAGTAACTTTATCATAATATCAGGTCTCAGAAATAAGACACATTAGTATGCAGACCCAATGATACATTGTGTAGGAAAAAATGGAAAATATCTACTCAAAATAAGGGCTGAAAAGTTGAACAACTAATTAACAAACTGAAAATCATGTAGCAAACTCCATTTTTTGAGTTCAAGGTACGGCCAAAAAGCTGAAACAATGGATATCCATTATAGTAAGCCATAACTGCAAGACAAACTAACATGAGCTACTGATGCTAAAGTAAATACTATCATCATTTTGTAAAATATTGTTCTTGTTATGCCACCTTGTTCCTTAGCCTTAATTGTTTTCATATTACTTCAAAGGTCTCCCAATTTCAAATTTCCTTTTCACAAGCCTTGGTGACAGAACTATACTAATTGCTTTGAAAGAGGCAAACTACAAAATAATATCTTAATATCAATACATTACCCCTTTACAATTACATACCTACTCTCCACTCATCATAACTTCATGCCTGGCATGGTCAGTGAAAATCAAAACCTACCCAACACATAGATCAACAAATTGCTTACGATAATAACAAGCCACCCAAAAAGCAGTTCTCTTTCATCTGGCTACATATGGACTTCATTTCTATCATTTTGCACCATTTCTTTTCATAACACAACATTGAGAGCTTGAGATAAGTCCATCATTATCCTTCTGAGCACTATAGTATCAATAGAATGGTCAATCTACCAACATCACTTCTGTACAGTTAAGTTCTTTCTCCTTTCATTCTTCACTGCTAACTTACTGTCTGCCATTTATGGTTCTCATGATTGCATCAGCCTCTCCATCATATACCATAACTGGAAAGCCCCCTAAAGTATCAGGTCACAATGAAAATCCTCACTCAAAAATATTAGATGGATCCCCCTCCTTAGATAAAAACTGTGAGTGACCTCCTGGGGCTTGGACCTTGCATTACCTGTAAGTTATTCTTAAATTGAAATGATTCTGAGCTGTAATATTATAAAACAAGAATGTACCCTTCAGGATTTTCTTGCATCTGGCATTTATAGACATTACGTGACTTTATTCAGTGGCAAACCATGTTACACAGACCTGAATATGGAAGCAGATGAATTGGTTTCATTGCGCAAAGATTTAATCAGGGAAAGAAGGAGACATGAGCTGGGCAGGCTTTCATAAAACCTACCATTAGGTTACACTCTGTTGCATATCACCAAAGTACAGATCATATAATTCACTAGCTGTCTTTTTTATGTCCTTGTTTTCATGATTTTTCAGTTGTTCTATTGCCAACTTAATATTCCTTCTGTTTTCTTCATGCATTTTGATATTTAGCATTCTAAGAGCCATTTCTGAAAATTGAATGGACATCATCACCAGCTCACTGTTTCTATCAGCAAGAAATTGAATGCATTTGGCCATTATTTGTGAATTGTGCTCAATAGCTTCCAGAAAAGTACAACCATATGATGCTGTGGTACATATACAAATCATTACCTGCAAGTTGAAACCAAAAATAATTTTGAGAAGTTTTGAGAAGGGTGCAGTATAAATACTAAAATTTGATATAGCTATCTGATTTTTGCTGTCTGAATACTAACAGTGACTTTCTGATTTTCAAACAAGGCTCTAAAAAGTTTTCATGCCTGAAGGACTGTATTTAAGTTGTCTTTTTGGGTTGACAACAAAGCCAGTTAAGGAGAGGATGTTGTAAGACTCATGTCCTAAGCTTTTCAACAGTTTCAATGGGTCATTGTATTTCTGACACTAAGATAATTCAAATATGGTCTATGGGTTATTGAATAAATCATATCTGGCTGATAGTTTTTGGTGATAACATAAATGAGCAAGGTCAATAATAGAGGCATTTATCACAATGTTTACCACTGACCACAAAAGTTAACCAAACTGAGGTCATAGCAATGGAATGTATCAGAAGCAGTTTTATTATTGTGAAATTTGATCAATTAGTGTGAGCACAACTCTGTAAACACCTACTTGATTACATTTCTTTTGCATGTTTGAGTCAGACCACAAGTGACTATACATTTTATATTTGAAAGATGCATGCTATTGCAGGGGTGGAAATTAGGAAAAATATATTGTGTTGGACATTTTTGGAACTGGGGCTTAGGGGCACGCTGAAGGCCTAGAGGTTCCATGGTCAGAGCCCCAAAAGTTTTCTAAAATAGGTTTCTGCATTAAAAGATAAGTGCAGTTTTTCTAGAAGCATTCACTTATTTGGGTTCTTCAGGATCTCATAGAAGCCAATATTTTTAATTCTTGGAATTAATATCATTGCTGGGCAAATTAATTCATGGACATTATGCAGAAATGTGTTGACTTATTTGTAATTTTGCCCATTCTTACCTCAGTGTTACCAGTGGTTTCAGTATTTTTGTTAGATATTATTTATGTCCTATGGCTATCTGCAGCTCTGCTATCGGTTGATAAAATCAAATAATCCGAAAGAATTTGATGTTAACATTTGAAGAAATGTAGAGGAAATCTTTGAGTTTTTAACGATTCATTACTAGCATTAGGAGTAATAGTACTTTGTGTCAGTAATTTGAGTTGCCATGGATAGGAAAAACATAACAATAGATTTCATGACAAATAGGTAGCTGTTTGTAAGGTAGTAGGCTCTTCCATTTAAAATGAGGATGAATTAATATATAGACCTTGTCTTTTCTGACAAGGTGTAATAACTTTACCTCCTTCTGAATGTTCTCCCCATAGTTCAGACACCTCCCCAGTGACTGTAGAACATCTGCATTCATCACTTGTGATGCTATTGCCTCATCTATTCCAATGATATTTGATGTGACCCACAATGTCTCTTTTACAATATGAACATGGTTGGAATCAAGCAATGGCTTAATCAATGAGCTTAGGTCCAGCTTGCTCAATTTTTCCCTCAGTAATGGATTTGCTATTGCTGCTGCATTACCTTAAAGTGAAATATTGAATGTTTGATCTACAATTAGCCTGAAAGTAACTACTGTTGTGCCAGATCTGGCAAGAATGATCTCTTATAATATATATTAATAAATCATTCTTACTTTTAAATAA
Source organism: Cassiopea andromeda (assembly GCA_018155075.1). Classification (NCBI taxonomy): domain Eukaryota; kingdom Metazoa; phylum Cnidaria; class Scyphozoa; order Rhizostomeae; family Cassiopeidae; genus Cassiopea; species Cassiopea andromeda. Next base: position 297,574 of record WIPJ01023983.1, on the reverse strand, counting down.
TTAATGAGCAATATACACTAATTTATATTGGGAAACATTGAACCATCCCCACAATATGATGCAAACCATCTGAAGAGTTTTTGGAAATTGTTTTGGCAAATAACAATTCTCTAGAAAAGGATATGCCCAGGGGAAACAAATTGTAGAAAAATGTAGGCTCCAGACTAAACCTTGAAAGTACAGATTATACATGGATTAAGTCAAACTTAGGCTGATCTCAAGAGTATTTTTTATGGTGACAGAGAAATGAGGCCTCAGAGATAGAATTTCTCATCACGTAAAATGATGTGTGGCTTTGCTTCAGATATATGGCTCTTTATAGCCGAGAAAATTCTTACCTAAGATTCGCAAAAATGCTGTCAATGAAAAAACATTGTTGCTGCTTGACGAGTTGAGTTGCTGCAAATGGTATAGCACAGCATCCATCATTCCAAGCTCCATCAACTGTTTCATATAAGCCTCATTATATGCAATATAGAATAACAGCCATGCTAGCTGACCAATTACAGATTCATGTTGACATTTCTTCAATGCGTTTACTATCAGCTGACCTGTACCCATTGCCAAAAATGCTTCTATTGTTTCCTCATTTCCTGCACAAAGCCTTAATGCTAGAAATGCAGCTGCTTCTATTACTGCTGGTGAAATTGACTGTTTGAAAAAAGGAAAAAGTAATTTTATTTTTTGTAGGAGTCTGTTTTGTAAGCACATATAGCTATTAAAAAAGTATCTTTAAAACCACAGTTTACAGCCCATTACAGCTCCAAGTAACCTCAAGAAAAACTAAAGTTGTTTTCATACAGTCCTACTTTAGGAAGCTTTGCATACCTAAATATTCAATGCACATTGAAAAGATGAAGAAGAACCAAACTTTATGATTTTCTAAAAATCCTATCAGTAGCTTGTCCACTTGTTTATAAAATTTACCTTGAAAAGGTGAGCCAGTGGTTTCATAATGCCCTGTACTTTGAGCAGCTCACAAAATTCATCTCCATCAGAAGCAATATTCCCAAGTGCTGTTGCACAAAGATCCTGTGTCAATGGGGCTTCACTTGAAAGATATGTTATGAGATAAGGGGAACAGGCATTCACAACAGCCTGTTTGTACTGATGTTCAACTGAAGTAATATTAACGATGCAATATTCAGCATACAACTGAAGTGTACTATCTTTTCCTGTTAGACACCCAACCAAATTCCATAGTGACTGCTCCTCCTCAAGGAATGCATTTACATATGAAGCATCGGTTTTGAACGCTCTTATCAACATTTCCCAACTATTTTCTGCTTTATGGGATTTTTTCCTTAAGTCTCTACCAAGCCGCTTGATGTCTTGTAAAGAAAGCATGTCATTGTTGTCATTTTCATCACTTTCAGGGTACACCTTAGTTCTCTTGTAAAATAAATGCTGAAATTTTGCTGACTTTCTTGAACTTTCACTTTTTTCCCTGCCCTGAACGCGCAAAGATTCAGAAATATTCTCCTTTTTCTGATTTACTTTAAATCTTTTATGTATCTCCTCCGCCATAATTTCACTATTTAAAAATTTGCATCCGATGTCTGGTTTCCAACGAAAAACTGCGGTTCATTTAGATGAAAGGTAAACTTTCCTTTTCATAAACATGTAAAAAATTGCAGTAGGCCACTACTGAAATGATTTGCCGTTGTCTAGTTGACGATTCAAAAATCCATTTTGCACCGAATAGCCGAGATCATTCCTTTCGCTATTTATTTCCTTCTGAAAGTACTTATAATTTGCACAAAAGCGCTTTGAAACTATTTGTCAATGCTCCAAACAACTTGCGTTGCTAACCATTTTTAAACTTCCCTCCGCATGCCTCCATCTTGATGTTTAACAGAGGCTAGCAATACGAGGCTATCTGTCACGTGGTTTTTTTCAAAAGCTGGCGCTTTTACATGTTGACCAAATTCATCAACGAACGTGGACGAAGGCGATAAGAAGTTCAATCAAAATTCTTTTTGATACAAAATGGCAGGTTTGTAAATGCTTTCACGAGTATTTTTCATCTATTCTATCTTGACACAAGGAAATCTCATGCCTGTTTCTGTTATAATTCTGTAGGGCCTATCTTTCCACTACAATAATAAACTGCGCGTTGTGAAATGTAATATTTTGATAAATGTTCCACCTTTTGAGGCTGCGAAGAAATGCTTTAATGCAAAGCAATCTATGCTTATTAAACAAGGATAAAGTGTAAATGCAGTTGTTGTCATTAATTGTACTCCTAGTTCGTACACGTTTGAATCTTGTGAGTTACAAGGTGTGTATTGCGTAAGTATGACAAATCTACTTTTTGTATAGATTGTTGGCTTGAAAATGAGGAATTTAACTTTGACATGCCATTGTCTCCTCTTTCTGCGTAAGTACAATTATTTATCTGTGGTGTTTGTTTTCCAGATTGGGAATTTTAATGTGTGCATTTATACTGGTTTATATTCCAATGTTAAATATATTTTAGTAAACAAAAGAGTGAGAGTCATTCACTAAGTAGTTGAGACTAAAGCTGATAGCACAGTTCACCAAATATTGAATTTCTTTACGCTATCTTTAATTGCCATCTATATCTTGCTTATAATTTCTAATGTAGCCAACAATGAAGTTAAAAAAATCCCGATATTTTAGTTATTAATATGACATAAAGCTAGACATGATCACAGGCAGAGACATTGGGATTTATTGGAGTAGGAGGGGGATGAAAGCCGGCGCTAATGCAGTTTTATACCGTTTCCATGTCTGCCATTATGAAATTGACTGAACATGGTGCGATTATACCCACACATACTCCATGTTTAGTAAATGCCAACATGACAGACATGGAGGCGGTACGAAACTGCACTATTGCCATCAAACCCTTTTCATTTTTGCCCATTATTGCTACCTGTTCACTAGTATTTATGTAGCTTTGTCTCAATTCTTGTAAAGTTATTAGGGATGAGCCCCCTAGACTCCTGATTATCTATGATTGGACTTGATATTAGTATGGTAATATTGCAGTCAATTATTAGAGCCTTCATCTTCTAGTATAACCTACACTGATATATGTATACATTTGTTTTGTCTTTAGGGGGAAATGTGATGCCTCTACTTCAAAATCAGCATTCACAGATAATGATTATGATGATGAAGTGTTTTTTGGACCAGTTGGCCATATGGAAAGATGTGCTGCTGTTGTAGCCAGAAAGGAAAAAGTGGACCCTTTGATGCCTCTAGAGCCAGCAGAACAAGCTTTGCTACTGCAGGAATCAGCCAAACTCTCCAGCATGCTCAAGCTCCGGCCATTGGGTAGTATTCAGAATAACAGCCCAAGGTCTATAGTGTACCCATTTAAGCGTGACTCCTCTGGTATTGATATTAGGAAGCTGAGCTTGGTTCGAGAAAGACTTTCCAGCAGAGAGAACAAGGAAAACATTGGACATGAGGACAATAGAGTTGGTATCATTGATTGCAAAACTGAAGCTAAATCGTCGGAGAGTAAAGAAGATAATAGAAATAATGAAGGCAAAAACAGCAGAGATGACAGTAAAGAAGAAAAATTATCAAAATTGAAGCAGCCAACAATTTCCAAGAATGTGACTCATCATCGATCATTCACTGGAACTGATGAGAAAAAACTTCAGCTAAAGACTACCTCCATGCCCCTGGTAATCTATGTTAATTATAACCATTAAGTTATTCCAGAATTTAGTTACACACATATGACTTTTGCTATTTAAGGCTTAAAAATTTCTCCAGTTATAGAGCAGCATGGTGACGCTTTTTGATGACACAAATTCAGGTTCTGACTCATGGATGAAGCATTATTACCTAATTGAAGGACAAGAAATTCTTAGAAACTAAAATCTTAACTGGTTATGAGAAAGAAGAATTCTATGATAGAATTTATTCTCAAAAAGCAGAAGAAAGCATTAGAAACAACAATAAGTTTGCTTTAATTATCCATGTATCTGCATCATAACTAAAACATATTCCCAAATTTCATAAAATTTTATTCCCTCATCCCAAACAAAGTCAGATTGCTACAATCTCGCCATCTTATGATTCAATTCTTCCTGATACCTGCTGTGCTTTGGTGCATCTTAGGATCTTCATGCACTAGAGTAAAAAAGAGCTTGGCTCCCTGCAAAGCAACTTCAAAGTTAAATTTGTCTTTCAATCATGTAAAGCATTTTTCTATTATGTAGGGTTCTCTTCACTCTCCTCTTCTTTTTCTTGTTTCTTTCCTTTTCTTTTTTCTTTCTCTCTCCTTTTTCTCCATCTTTCCTCCTTTCTTTCCATTTTTCTTCTTTCTTTTTCTCTTTTCTTTCGCTTTCCTTTTTCTCCTTCTTTCCTCTTTTCTTTCCCTTTTTCTTCTTTCTTTTTCTCTTTTTCCTTCTTCCTTCTTTCTCCTCTTTCCTCCTTCTTTCCTCTTCTGTTCTCTCCCCTGTTTCTTCTTTTCTTCCCCTTTGTGCTCCTTCAAGATAATAAAGCTTCCTACCAAGTCAATTGGCAGCTTCATGCACATTTTCCACCTCTGTTCAAACATTTCTTTAACATAGAACTATGTCGTTGCATTTATCTTTAGAGTTCAAATATCCCAAAGATTCAGTCAAAGATTGCGCGACCATCCAGCATTCCATCTTTGAAACCTGGCCTGCTCAAAGTACAACCTCGCGTCAGGGGTACATCTGTGCAGGAATCGAAGTTAAAACCATTGAAGGCTTTAAAATCAGACAGCATATCCGTATTTGAATCTAGGACCGATGTACCCGCTAAAAGTACCTTAAAGTCTAAACCATTCGTCACGCCAAAGAAAAGCGGAGAGGCAAAGCATGTACGAAGCAAGACGGGAGAAATTCAAACTAGGAGGAGAAGCACGGATTTATCGTCCTCGATATCAAGGTTGCAATTCTCAAGACCAAATCACAACAGCACGCCTAAACAGCAGCCATTAAAGCATGGTTCTAGCTCAAGGCGAAGTATAGGGTCCGCTGCGGGCTCAACGAAGACCGCGTCAAACTCTGCAGGCACTCCATTAAAAGTGCATTCAGGGAAATCCGTGAGCTCTGTCAATAGGGAGAAAGGAAGAGACACGCCCAGTAGTAAATCATCGACATTGAGGAGGAGTCTGGTAACGAAGCCAAACCTAGATAAGACAGAAACGTCTCCAAGAACAAGTTAGTATCCTTGGACCGGTCATTATTTATACCTCAGGTTGGGACTGAAGAGAAACATTTATTTGGGTAATTTTATGTTACCCAACCTTTCTACACTATAAAAATAATAGTTTCCCAACCAATGTAGAGGTATTAAAAATATGCTATCCAATTTTCGAGAGGCAGAAGAATGATATACCCAACCTGAAAAGTCAACTGAAAAGGCTGCCTGAAAAATCATTTACCCAACCTATTTCTCTTCAGCCCCAACCTGAGACAGTAATAATGAGCGGTCCCTGCAGTTATATTCAAGTAAAGTATCGATACGTGAACCGAACCTGCAACACATGGGACAGCCTTGGCCCATGCAGAAACACAGGTTACAATTTCTTCAATTCCAAAGACTTCCAATGACAATAACAACCCAGATTAGGGAACTGTGATGTAAGAAATAGGATGCTCAGGCTTTGTGAGGCATGTAATGGATCTTGTTTCTATTTCTTCTCTAGGTTGATCAAAAACGTTCTTAAACGTTAATTAAAAGTCAGGCTTTTTGTGTTTCTTAAATGCCTCTTAAATTTTGCCAAATTTCAGCCTCATGTTTCTTATAGATATGTTTCTATAGACAAGTGAAAGTCTGCTACAACGCAGTTTTGTTTACACGTACCTTTTTAGTGAACGTAAACAATGTTTACGTTTACTACACCTTCAATAAGTTTTGGCTTTTTCATTGAATCACATTTCGGGTGTTTCATCTTTTTGCTACGTCTAGTCGTATTGAGATAAATCTGCAACACATTCAAGTGTTATCTGTTGGTCGTGCTGTTGACTGCATAGTTTTCTGATGACAGTATTAGAAGATCAGTCGGAAGAACACAGCTTTATAATTGATTTAAGAATGAGAGCAATGATGAGTATCATTAAGAGAATTGGAAAAAAGTCAGATTCACAAGCTGTTAATCACCATCAACATAATAAGTTAACGTCCACATTGTTGCGTTATCGTACGAAATCGTATTTATTTAGATGCATCTAATTGCATACAAAGTACAAAAACGCATCTTATTGTATGCGTTTTCATACGAAAACGCATTAGTGTGGGCGCTACCTAAAAACTTGCTACAATATATAAATCTATAAAAATTGGAAAGTATCGAAAATATTTAGGAATATACTAAGCTTAGTCTATTTTCTTTTGCTTATTTTCATTGCCAAGGAGAGTCAATGAAAATTTCATATAGTTTTGTATATGAGTTATCAATGTTATTATTGAAATAATGGAGACAGGAAGAGAAGGGGAACTGAGAGATTAGATAAGAATGATAGTAGAAAAATAGAAGAGAAGAATCTGAATGAATATAAAAATGGAGAAATTAAAAGAGCAGACAGATTGTGAGTTGGAGAGGACACAAACGAGACAATGATAAAAAAAGGTTTTACTCTTAATCTTGCTGGACTAATCTGCGATTTGACTTATCTAAAAATGTAGCATTTTCTCTTGAAAGAGCCCCTGCTTTTTTCCTTTCAGAGAGCGCACAACGTAGAGGATCATTGCTGAAATACCCGAACGCAAAAACATCCCCAGAGAAGAGGAAAACTTGTAGTGGGAACACGAGTATGGTGAGATCGAGTACAAGTGTGGTGAACTCACAAAATCCAAGGCCAAAAGATAACGCTTCATTACTTGATATTGAAACTATTGCACCAGTGTCAGATCCTGATACCAATGTAGTTATTTCATGTCCAACCGCGGATGGAAATATTCCAGCTTGGGATGCCCAAGGTTTGTCAGTAGAACCTCACTGTAATAGGGGCTCATGGGGAGGATATACACGTTTATAAGAAACTTTTTTTATAGGAAATTTGGATCAGCACCTAGTACTAAAGGTTTCTTAATTTGAAGTAAAAATTTCGGCATTCTAGCCGAAATTTCTTAATTAGCTTCTTACTTTCGACACCGAAGTTCATCTTCTTTTTTGAAAGTGGAACACTTCTGGGTGGATATAACCGCTCAATGTCACGAAAAATGTCCAAGCAGATCAAAATAACAAGTTACAGCTTTTTCCAAATGAAAATCGTACAAATTAACGAATGGAAGCAAGTTCAATGTATTCTATCTCAGACAAATTAGTATTGTACAGTTTCTTCATTTTTCTTGAATAAAGTACTAGAGTTTCTTAATTTTTAAACCGGCCTCGTACTCGTTTCTTATCAATCAGTTTCTTATAAAAAAAACTTGTACTGGGCAGCAGGGGTGATTTCTAGGGGGGCTTAGGGAGGTGGAGCACCCCTTTTTAAACTTTCTACTCATTTTGGGGGCTTAGCCCCCTAACAATCTTGCCATTGGCCTTGCTTCCGAAGTGGTATGATCGATTGTGCACTGCTATATGGCTATTGAGACATTTCTTATTGTTGATTATACTATATCAGTATTAAACTAAATTATCATGTTTCCATCTTTGAAAATATGGGCGTTTTTTTAGCTGGGCCGCACCCAAACTATGGGCATGGTTGTGTCTAGAGCCCCCCTTGTTAACAGTTTTAGAAATCACCACTGCTGGGTAGCTGGTGTTTGCGATGGGAAATCGTAAAGCTTCATAGTTTTATGAGGACCTTTCAGGTTAAAAGCCAATGGAAATTTGTACTTCTTGCTTTTTCTCAAAGCCTCTGACTATAAGATACAGAATATCAGCTACGTAGGTAATAGTTTCATAGTTTTGAGAGGACCTCTCAGGTTGAAGGCCCATGGAAATCAGTCTTTCCTGCTTTTTCTCAATGCCTCTAACTTTAAGATACAGAATATTGGCTACGTAGTAAATAGTGAAAGCGTAATCAGTTTTTGAGCTGTCTTCAAAATGATATGAGCTATCAATGAATTCATGGAGTTTTTCTGCTAATGCGAACAATCAAGTTGTGATTTCTAAGAATTTTAACTATGGAGCTCTAGGTGCAATGCCATAAAATGGGTGTGGTCTATCTGCAGCCAGGCTTTATTTTGAAAAATGGAAGAATGATGATCTGGTAAATAATAGCCAACATCTAGAAAGATTGCAACAGCTATTAAGCGGTGAGGAAATTCATCAGAACAATTCTATACAAAATATTGGAAGTAAATTCTATGCCTTTTGAAAAGTATTTATAAAAGCCCCCGAAACGAACAAGCATTTTAACAAGGGGCTTCACCCCTTGAGCCCACTAGAAACCACCCTTGCTGACAATGAATTCCCATGCTCTTTTTTTCTCTCTTCAGGTGCTTCACAAGACCATCCCTTGCTTGAGACGCTGAATGACAACTTGCATCGAATCCACCAATCAGACATACTTGTCCCAGAGATCTCTGCGACACACGCAAGCCCGCTTCTGAAGTTCGATTCTCCGCTGCCGGACAATGCTATCTCGGATCCTTTCGCTACTGGCAACACACCGCCATCTCTGCCGGTAAGCGATGGGGTTCTTGCCCCTGTGCAAATGGAAGCTAATCTCATACAGTTTTAAAACCATTGATGTATTTTATGAACTTTTTAGAGACTTATAAAGAATGAAACCAACGATGATGTTGGCAATCAGGACATTGAATTCATAGAATTGTCAATGTGAACGTGTTGAGAAGCCTTTGTTTAGGGGCTGTTCAATAATAACGCCACGCCATGGGGGTAGGTGGTTCTTCTACGCGTCCTTCTTGATTCTCCGTGACGGTAAGGTAGTTGGATGGGTGGCACTTTAATCAATGCTGTGTCGTTACGGTAGAAGCTGTCTTATTAAGAAATCTTCTATAATGAAGGAACTTTGAAACTTTGCACCAAGCCTAAATTGACGAGATTGTCGAACGAGACCAGTTTTCTGGTTTTTATTTATTTCTTCCCACCTTACTAAAATTGGACATGGGACACTACATGGAGCAGTAAAATGTTCTAAGCATTGATGCCTAGGACATTTTCGTGTTTTAGTCCTAAATTCAAATGTTTATGTTTTGCGTAATTTTCATTCAACAACTCCAAGTTTTTGCTCGATGTCAAAACATCTGTTTTCACTGGACCTTTGATGAATAGGAAGGTGATATTCCAAAAATCGAATGTAGAGGTGGATATCTGTTGCATTAAATGATGTTTATATGGGACCAGTTTGGACAAGCGACCAACAATTTCATAGTTGCTATTCATACTTGACTGTTATTTTGTACATTCGTTGTTGGCACTGTATGCTGTTGCTTACCTAAAAAACATAGAAGAGGAATGAAATTTTTTTGATTCTTCCCCTATCCTTTTACTGCTTCAAAATGTCGTTTGCATCGGTGCTGTTACGCTTGTTCCTCGCGTGACGTAACGCAAGGGGGTCTTGTGAACAAACGTGACAGAGCGTAATGATAGGGGGGGGGTGGGTGATTTAAATTAGCAATGACGTAATTATTGGCCAGTTCCTTGAAGTTAGGCTTTCGTGACAAAGTAAGAGATGGCATCTGTGTATGCATAGTTTTTCTTGAAGTTAGTTTATAGAAACTCAGAAGTGTAGAAATATCCACGTAGTGAATGTAAGCACATTTGGAAGAGTATGGAAGATGTGATAAACAGGAAGAAGTTTAAAGATATACTTAAGTAATTCCAGCTAGATATTCACTGAAAGGTTTTGCAATAATGTCATATATTCTTTAATAAAGTACACGTTTTTTTATAAGAAACCAACTCTCTAGCTTCAGCCTGGATGTTTCTTAATATTTCATCAAATCCAGCCATACATATTTCTTAAATTTAAAAACTTCCAATGACGATAACAACCCAGATTAGGGAATTTTGATGCAAGAAAAAGGATGTTCAGGTTTTATGAGGCATGTAATGGATGCTCACTCTATTGTCTTGCTGGGTTGATCAAGTATTTGCTAGTAAAATCAGTTTTTGCAAGATAAAAGCTTGAAACACAGCCTGCTTATGTTTCTTAATTTTTGTTTAATTTCAGCCTCATGTTTTTTATAGATGATTTTCTTACAAAAAACCGTGTACTTTAGCCAAAGGTCAGGATTGCATGCCAAATGATCTTCATATCAGATTACAATATTTTTTTATTAAAATACACAGCACTCCCAAAAGGTATCTGAGGCAATTTTTCTAGGCCGAATGTCACATTTGTTCATCTATCAATTTCTAATTGAATTGGCTGTTGTCTGCAATCGTTTTTGGTTGATTTATGCCTCGAATGTGGAGGGCCATTATTCCTTTGTCTTCTAATACAATATAAATATAGGAATGAGGTTTTCACCAAATTTTAGCAGTTTTTCCCATGGAAAGAGAGTTTTTTCTTATTTGTAAAGAGCTGTTTTTACGTCTGTTTACGTCATCTGCCTAGGAAGATAGACTTTGATGAGGATTATTTTATGATGATGGTGATGATGATCATTATGATCATGATGATTCTCGTGACTATGATGATACTAATGATGATGATTGTGATAGTGATCATGATGATGATGATGATGATGATGATGATGATGATTGTGATAATGATGATGATTATTATCATTATTATGGTGATAGTTATGATAGTGATATGATGATGAGAATGATGATGATGATGAGAATGGACCCTTTTCTGTCACCTTGTGAGACTTTTATGAACACAGATTTGCACGCGTGCTCACGGAAAAGTGTAGCATACACGTTTTTTTATAGGAAAAAAGTTTAAAAGAAGATGATGCTCAAATGGTCAAAATCTTAAGAAAATCGTAAGAAAATCACGAGGCTCAATGTCCAAAATATAGTGTCTTCATTGGCCAAAAATCGATATTTCGTCGTTATTGCATTCCAAATGTCAAACATCGAATTCAAATTCAAGTATGCAATATTAATATCGAAAGTGTAAACCATTTTAGCCAGTTTATTTCAGTAAAAGTTAGGAAAAATTTAGGAAAATCTCAGACTCAATTTTGGGAAAAGTTAAGAGAATTGAGGCTTAGGCAAAATAATGGTTTTCTTATAAAAAAAGCGTCTACATAATGTAAATCAGTGGTTTTCAGCTGGCGTTCCGTCAGTGCCCTCCAAGGTTTCCGCCAGAAGTTGTATAAATGCTATGATCGATATTAGCTTTTAATTCTCCTGTGAAGATATATGAACAGGCGCTCCTCGAGCCAATGGAATTTGGCCTTAGGGCTCCGCTAAATGAAAAGGTTGAAAAACACTAATGTTTATCAACATCAGAAGAGCAAGGAATATCAGCAAAGGAGAAAAGGAGAGGAACCTGAATGTTGTCAGACACCAAATAACAGGAAGAAAGTAGCTGGCTTTGGGTTTATATAACTGACGTCTAGACCGTCGTGGTTTTCCCCCGGCTGTCTATTTGCTAGAAATGAGCTAGAAATGCTGTTTTTGGTAAAACTGATCATTTTTATCCCTTCTTTTCTTCGTTTGCTCACAAGATCACAATCACATCTAAATTGTTCTGTTAATGCGATCTGTGCCTAATAACCATTGATCATACGGGTGTGTATTGAGGCCTGCGTTCGATTTTGTACGTCAGCTCGATTATTTTTAGCACGTTGAAGAAAAAATTCCCTTCCCTTTGAAAGGCGATTGGGCAGGATAAGTGAAATTCCTGTTTGAATAAAGAAAAGACGCTTTACAAAGAAAAACTTCGCGGATTCTCAGTGACCGGAGCGTTTTATCAAGTGTCAAGACATAACAAAGGCAGAATCCCCACGCAAACCAATTCGACATTCACTAACTCTGTTAATGGCAGGTAGGATTCTAAGTTCGATTTAAACACTTCTTTGTTTTCAAAAAATTTTAATGCAACTGTGAAGATTAATATTGGTTCAGGGCAAACTGAACATTACTCATTTTTGTCAACTTTCGCGCTTCGAACATCGAGAGTTCCATGTTATGATTGGAGAGCAGAGCTACGAAGAGGGTGAAAGTTGTGACAATATTGATAGGTATGTGAAGAATTACGTTTATTTACAGCCTATGGTTAGTAGATCACATATTTTAAATCATACAAGCGAGTTACTTTTCTTATTGATGGAGAATGAATATCAGTTAGAAGTAAGTAGTCTCGCGTTTGAGAATTACAATTTTTAAATCGCTCAAATGAGTTGTTTTGATAATCCAGTGAAGCAATGATATCTCAAGTGTAGCAAAGTGCCTAGGCCAATTTCTGAGCTTAGACGTGACCCCACCTTCGTTGCTTTTAATTGATTTTGCTTGTGTCCGTAACAAATATGTACCTGAAAACATCTTTACTTCTTTCGTTGGTATAAAATATAACGTACAATATTACACATTTAGCTATTATAATTGGAGAATATTTGTACAATCAAGGAATTTTTTTCGATGAAGTCACGGATCAAATAACTTAAAGTTTAATGAGCACGCTTTTAATGTTTATCAAAAAATGACCATCATGGCGCCAAATTACCAGCCGCTTAAAACAAAGGTTGCATGTCAAGTTTTCGTAGCTTAATCCGAAGGTACGCTTGAAATGTAGAGTGCGCTGTTTCGGTTACAAAATATCTCAACGTCTATTGGAAGATCTCTTGGAACGTCTTTCATATTGAAAAGGCTTTGTAGTCAAAAATGCAGCGGTAATGGAAGGGTTATTGTACATATGCTAACAATAAGCACGCAAGGGGTCTCAAATCTTGCACTGCCTATAATTGCTAAAACATTAAATATTTTTGTAAAGAGTGGAATATTTTGCAAAGTGCAGAAACCAGTTGCCGCGCCATGGGGGACTAGGGAGGCTTGTCCCCCCACACTTTTTGCCAAGATCAATTTTTTACTTCATCTAAATAGGATGAGAAAATGTGAGGAGCCTTTAGCAAGACTTTGAAGTGGGTGTGGCAACCAAATTGCTTTGCAATTTTAAGGCGTGGTATCCAAAGTCCCCCAGCCCTTGGCTGGCTGGCCGCCCTTGGCAGAAGCTCGACTTTAGTTACAGCACTATCAGTAGGATGTTAATTTAAGCTCTTCTTTCACTTTGGTTTTAATTTATTGAGAAGGTTTTCAAATATGCAATTAAGTAAGGGAAGGGCAGTACCTCTAGTTTTTAGTTTAAGCGGCTTCATCTCAACTTTGCTAGTACTCACAGATTAGAAATCCAAAAGCCGGATATTGGTCCATCTGGCCGGATTTATCAACAATTTCGATTAATAATTGCTTTAACAAAGAGTTGAGTATGTACAGCTATAATTTATTTAGACTGGTGGCTTCTTTTGAGAAATAGGAAATACTAGAATTATTTTTTGCTATCAATTTGGGCATTCTTGAAATCTAGTCTTTCACCTGCGTGATTCTGTCAACTACAAATTTCTTTCCACACGTCAGAGTAAATGTTAAATAGATCATGTTTTGCAGTTCATTAAATTGTAGACAGATGCAATCAGCCACTTTTTCGGCTATCATAAATGTCTGTGGTACGATAGTGTTAATCCAATTCGTGTATAACTTCTCTCTTATTTACAGGGCCGAGCCTTCTTCACTGTTGCATTATATCATCTGATTATTTTCTTTATGTTTATATACATTCTTTTTTATATGAACAATTTTATAAGAACATGAGCCTGAAATTTGGTGGAAAATTAAGAACATGGCTGAGTCTGAAACCTTGTCGTAAAAAGTGTTTTTGGAAAATGATGCATAAGTTTTCCACCAACCAATGGGCATGAAAGGTATTTTCATTGCTAACCTGAGGAGAATTGACAGCCTTGAGACCTTTTTCCTTGATTTTTGCAAATTAGCTGCTCCTAGCGAAGCTAAATACAGTCCTAACATTGTCTATTTATAATTATTTATAAACTTTTTCAATAAAATACATTGATATGCTAGAGAGATCGTCTTGGTTCAAAAACTTCGCTCTCATTCAATCAAAACATCCAATGTTGGCTTGTGTATTATCTTCCTATGTATTTCTAAATGGCCTACACGCTACTTATTTAAGAACAAATTAAGAACAATTCAGCCTCAAAATTTGGGAAAAATTAAGAAGAGCCAGTCTGACCCTAAATTGTACTGGTTCTTATGAAAAAGGAGTGTGATAGAATATTTTGTAATATTATTTCAAATTATTGTAACACTCAAAGCTAATTTATTAATGTATTGCTATCGACACTCAACTTATGTTTATCAATATTTCTTAGATTGTTTCATGTTATCGTTTTTTATTTGTATTTTTTGATCTGTCGCTGTCTTTCCGTACTTTCTTCGTGACTATTGCCTAGAAACAAAACAAACTGCAGGTAGTGTTTCCCAGCTGTTGGCGAATAAGAAATGTAAATTGCTCATCCTTACAATCAACGAATGCATTTGTAATAGTTTTATGGAGATGTTAAGTTGGTTTATATTTAAGAGTGCCATGAAAAATGTTCATCATGTCAACCATAATAGATAAGCTCGTCGTGGGAAATGTATTGAGCTTGATCTAATTTTGACACCCCCCTCCGTCGCAAACGTAACTCATTCATCGTTCTAATATTAGTATACTTTAATTTGTATCCATAAGCCTCATTTTAAATGATGGCCAGCACATGGATTTTCATGTGTTACAAGACGTTGTAGATCTAAAAGCAAGGGATAGAGAATCTGACGAATTGGGGCCTACTCTTATCAAATGGAGGTTCAATTTTTCAACCTAGCCAAGAAAGCATTTTGAAGTAATTTTGAAAGGGGCTCGCGGGGAATTCCCCCAGTTTCTCGCTTGACCAAAACGTCCCTAATATTTTGTGTCAACTTGTCGGTTAGACAGTCGATTTAAACGTTTTTGTTCTTTTCAACCCTTTGATTGCAATTGGTCTAATCAACATATCTACGTAAGTGAAATGATTTGCAAGTAATGGCTAGCAAGCAGGTACCTAGCTGTGAGAGAGATTACGTTGTTCGGCAGATGGCCTGTTCTTGAACAGTTTGAGAAAAAAACACCCTGCTAACCAGCTGGCTTTGTGAGGCAGATTTTTGCATTTGATGAATAAATGGAACTCATCAGCGTTACAGCATCCACTACTCGTCGACCTCTTACGGCTCACCTTGTTTTCAAGCGACGATAGAGACTTAAATTCCGAGCAGGTTTTTCTGTTTGCGTCTGGTGTTCTTTGCCTACACACTGCTAAATATCTTCTCTTTTGACAGAATGCCGCTATTTTCGAAGAAAAAGTACGACGAAAAGGTTACGAAGAAATATGATATTCTAGGATTACTGGGCAGGTGAGGAGAGATTGCTTTACTTCTTCGAAGTCTTCTGTACTGTCTACTCAATTGCCATCTGCTGTTATGTGCTTGCAATCAAAAATATGTTAAGTTTCATGCCAGCACGCTCAAGTAAGTACCTGGTAAAACATTTTCAATGCAGTAAAGAGAATACAACTAGAAGGTGATTAGTTTACAGAAATTCAAAGCATTATAGGTTTTCAAAAAGCTTCTTTGATATTTCCATAATGTCATAATGTTAATTAGGGCATAACATTTACCAACATTATAGCAAGTGGTATTTTCCCTGACAAGAGTTTTACTGAATGAGCAAAGAGAAAATTAGACAACAAACTTTGTAGACCATCAACAAATTTGTTGGATTTTTGTGGCCTATCTGTTTTCTCTTCAATTGAGAGTAATAAGCGAGCTAGACAACCTTGCTCTGGAAATGCGAAGCGTTGAGACAATCGAATCGGAAAGGAATTAAATGTGTAATTTTGGAGCCTATTGTTTGGAATAAACCAGAGTGAATGGAAAATTGGTGGTAAAAATATGTTAAAGATTTATAAGGAAATTCACAGGTCTCGTCTCGTTGATGGAGCATAAGTCTGATGCTCAATGTTTGGACTGTAATGACGGCGATGACAATTATGATGATTATCATTATTATCATCGAATGATTTTGTTGCAAGTTAATGACTACTCTAGTAAGGGATTGGTCATTGTTTACAGAAGGGGTGGTACTGAAGCATGGACATAGGAACGGGGGGCACAGGGGGCACGTGCCCCTACTTTTCACAAATTTGTATACAAAGTGCCCCCTTTCAGCTTACATAGTCCCCTATTTTGCTTGTGAGGGTACTTCTGAATCCATGTGCCCCCACTTTTTGAATGCTTCCTACTTCCCTGTACTAAAGAGAAATAATTCCTTGATCAAAAACCCGTCGTACCCAAACGTAAGATTTTACGACAATGTCTTCACACAGTCTTATTTCATCCGAAAATTTCTGTCACCCAACCAATTTATCTTCGGTACCAACCCCTCAGCAAAATAACGAACGGTTTCTAATATTACATTTGTTACTGCATCTGTAGCGGTGCCTTTTCTGATGTGCATACTTGTCGTGAGAAGCAAACTGGGAAGGAATATGCTGTAAAATGCATCAAAAGAAAAGACATTGAAGGAAGAGAGGAGGCTTTGGAAAGTGAAATATCAATTCACAGAAAGTAAGTAGGAGTCAGTGTTGTACTGTTATATCGATTGCTAGGGGGGCTGTATTGATAACTAGGGGGGCTATTTTCTTGTATGTATTTTTATAAGATACTTTAAAGTTAATACACGCTAGCCCTGTCCACAAGTTGCTCGGCAACTTTAGGCTTTTCTAGCAACTTTCAGCTTGTTGAGCAACTTTCAGTGCATCGGGCAACTTTTAAGTTTTTGTGTCTCGATAGTCACAGTCATGCTTCTGCTACGAGTGAAACAATAAAAAAATGTAGAATATAGATTATTTTGAGAATATATTCGTCCAGTCTTTTAGTTTTACTGTTAGGTAGCACGTGTTTCTATGATAAGGTGTCGCTAAGAAGCAAGAGGCTAAAATAAAGCAACAATTAAGAAACTTTTAAGAAACACAGGCAGGTTGAGCTTCAAATATTAACTGGACAAACTGTGCTTGTAAGAAAGATTTTGAAAAAAACGTTCATTTTGGTCCAAATTTTATCGAGTAATGTATCATTCAGTGTATATGGGCGTGGTTGAAATTTCAATTGGCAACTTTCTTGAAAACGGGCAACTTTTCAGAAAATTTCGAGCAACTTGTGAACAGGGCTAATCCACACAGTTATATAAGAAAATGATAATGCTGCATAGTAAACAACACATTTTTGATACCCTATATCTTATGAACTAACAATTTCACGACAGCTCTTAGAATCCAAGATATCCTTTTACAACAGAATAATGATTCTTCTATGTTCTTAGTTCCAAAAAAATTTGTACAGGTCAAGGCGAACCAAAACCTTTTCGGACTATTTTATGATGAATTTGGAGTTAAAATCGTGTTAGTTTGCTTCTAGTTAAGGCAAGACATTTTTGAAAAGAAATGCAAAATATTTTCTAATTAGGGTGGAAGCAAATACGAACAGCATCCAAATTTTCTGATCTACAAGGCTGTTACTTGAAGAATATTAAGAAGTATTTTTGATATATTTAAGGCTGAACTTGACAAGTATTACGAAAAATCCAAGATAAAATACAAAAATGTGTATTTTGGTACTGAAATTGAAAATTACTTGAAATATGGATTTGCCTTCCAGGATCAAACACCCAAATGTCATTGAACTGGTGCAGACGTTTGATAACAAGGATGCGCTTTATCTGATCATGGAATTGTATGTAGATCATATGCTATACTTTAAACGTTAGAAAATTATCAGGAATAGAGAGCCCTGTTTAAGGTTACTTGATAAGTTGGCAACTGTTAGGGAGAAGAGGCGTAACCAGGGGGCAATGGGGGCGGCCACTCCCTAATGATGAAAAAGTTAGTGTTCGAGAAGCGCTCAAATCTGCAATAAAATTGACACATTGGAAGGTAGCATTGAAATAGTAAATGCAACTGCTCTTTTCTATCTGGAAAAGGACGTATCTTTATATCCAAAAGGGCGTTTCTCTAATATTTAAAGGGTGTGGTCGAAAAAATTTTCTAGGGGGCTCCGCCTCCTGACCTCCATCGTCCTCTTTTCCTTCATATCGTATGGTACTCCAACACTGGTCGTGACAGGGGACTATTGAACGCTACCCCTAGTTAACTCCGTAGGTAGCCTCCATGCTCCACACCCTTTGTGGCCCCCTCATCTTGGCTACACCCTTTTGCCCCTCCTTCCCTCGGTACGCCCCTGGTAGTTGCTTTGAAATGAGCAAATAGAAATCGTGCTTTTTTGACACCTGTTAAAATCACACCTGCAAAATTGCGTATTCAGAGTCTGAAACGAATCAAAAGGAAAAGTTTTATATCAGGAACGTGTATTGTAGTAATAGCTTACGTTTATTTTTCAAAGATTATCATGGGCGTTGACCAATGTCTCTTTTATATTGTACGCAAGATAAAGTATATTTGAACATGGTAGTGCGTTATAGAACGTCGCTTGTATTTTCTAGGGTGACAGGTGGAGAGCTATTCGACAGAATTGTTGAACGTGGAAACTATACAGAAAAAGATGCTAGCGGCCTTTTAGGGCAGGTTCTAAAAGGTGTTGCATACCTGCACTCTTTGGATATTGTACACAGAGACCTGAAGGTGACGCTTTTCTAGTGAACCATTAGCAACAGAACCTGTAATGTGGCAAAGAAACAACTAATTGTCCTCTCTGTAAAACAGTTTGTAGTTTCGCAGGTCTATGTGATTATCCTCTCTTTAAAACAGTCTATATTGTAGCAGCGTTATGTATTATTCTCTCCGTAAAACAGCCTGTATTTTAGCAGGGTTATCTGAGTACCCTCTCTGTAAAACAGTCCGTATTTTGGCAGGGTTAACTGATTACCCTCTCTGTAAAACAGTCTGTATGTACCATGGATTAATTGGTTATCCTCTCTCTAAACAGTATGTCTTTTCATTTTCTTTGCTAAAGCAGTAGAACCTAGCATGCTTCTAGTTCCTACAGTGGTGCTTTGCCAATAGCCAGTTTTCCCCTAGTAATAAAAGCTTTTCTTTGGTATTTACCCAATCTCTCTTTTATTACAGCCAGAAAATTTGCTGTTTTTCGAGTAAGTATGAAAATTAATGTATTTTGTCAGAGCTCTGTGAAAACTTAATGATTTTATTACAAAACACACTTGCTCTTCTTGCCGTCATTCGAAGGCTGATAATTTTTCAATATTATTTCACAGCTCATCTCCCGAGTCAAGACTAATGATAACTGATTTTGGTCTGGCAAGAAACACAAACGATGGACCTATAACTAACGCTTGTGGAACGCCAGGATACATTGGTAAGTTGTATAAAATTGGTTGAGTTTATAAATTCGGTTTTCATTGAGTCATCTCAAGGGTTGATGTTATTATGAACACTTGTAAAGATGCTTTCTTCTTTTTCATGCCGTTCTCAATTGACGTCATCGGTCCCAGTTCCCCGCCTCAATGCATAAGAGCATACACCTCTTAATTATAGTAGCATGCAAGGTCAGGCTAGAAAAATGAGGGATTCAGTCAATGCTTGATTTACTTCTTCCAAAATGGAAACGAAATTCCATAACTATCATTGCTTATAAACACACATCACATGTTAACTTATCTGTCACAGTGAACCACTGTGTTGGACACATTCATAGAGATGTCGCCAAAATGTATATTTGAAAATCTGGAAAAATAAAGTGCATTCCGTTTTGTATTATTACTTTCCTAATGAATTTTTGTTTTAGTTTCAAACAGAGATCATTACTTTCCCAGAATGTGCTTAACGGTTTGTTCTCACGTGCATACGTCAGACGTGATAGAACTGTGATTGCCATAGGCAGCGAATTGCTCTTGCCCCCAACTATTGTGAAAAACAGGTCAAGTACTCCCTTGGTACGTGTTTGGTGGATACTCCATTTTTGGAAAGTCTCCCTTTCCTATGTGGACTCCTAGCTTTGACACACTTCCGATTGCCCTGGAATAAGTAAATAAAGGTTATCAGTTGCCCGTGAGCTTATTTGTTATCCAATAGTTTCATTGGATATTTTTGCGTCATTCATTTCATCCTATTGTAGCCCCTGAAGTGCTAACCCTGAAGCCATATGGCAAGCCCGTCGATTGCTGGGCTATTGGAGTGATAGTTTATATTCTGTAAGTGTTTATGCCTGTTTACTTCATATTGATGTGTATTAAGTTTCCAATCTTTATTGAAACCTTACGTTTAGGGAGCTTTCATTAAATTTGACAAGTGCTGGGATGGAAGAAAGTCATTGAAAGTACAAAAATTTTTCATAACCGAAGAAAATCTATATTTCAAATTCCGTAACCCCACAAAAATGTACAGAACTATCTCGTACCCTCAATTATCAGGCCGTGCATCTAACTGCATGATACATGTGGGAACTGGTACAAAATCACTTTAATCCAAGGACCTAGGATTTAGAAAACTACAGGCTTCTTCCACTAAGACATTTAGTACTCATTATTTGTTGACAATTCTATTTACTTTCTATGCATTCAGTGTAGATCTTTTCAGTCTGCAGTTTTCAATATAATCTACAGGCAATTTTCGTCAATACGTAATCGAGTGTATGCATCATGTAGTCTATACATCATGTAGTCTGTACATCATGTAGTCTATACGTCAGTTAGTCTATACGTCATTTAGTCTATACGTCATTAAGTCTATACGTCATTTAGTTTATGCATCATACAGTCTATACGCCACTTAGTCCATGCTTCAGTTAGTTTATGTGTCATTTAGTCTATACGTCATCTAGTCTATGTGTCATATAGCTTTTTCTGCATGATGCAGTCCAAAGATCATTTGTTCTATACTTCATTCATCCTTGTATCAAGTAGTCATTATTTTTCAACCCTATCGTTTATTTTTTACCCTAAGACTCTGTGGCTATCCACCATTTTACGATGACGATGATATGCAACTCTATCAGGATATCCTAAGAGCTGAATATGAGTTTGACTCACCTTATTGGTATGTACGTTTTATCTTTTCGTTTCTGGGATTCACTCTTTTATTGATAGGAATACATAGCTTTTTACCGAGCCTCAGTATTCTTAAATTTATCTGATTTTGAGCCTAGAATTATTTATAAATTATTCTTAGATACCGAAAGTACTGAATATTTAAGGAGTAGATTCCAGTCTTTGTTGATGTTTTGCTGCATCATAAAACTGAGCAAGAGTTTATTTTTTCTATCGATATTGCAAAACGACATCTGAAAGCAGTATTATAACTGGGATGCAAAAAAAAATTCTCATATCTTGATGAAGCTTGAACTTCGAATTATTCTCAAATTATTCTTAAATTTCGGCGATTTTGAGCTTCAATATTCTTATAAACTTTATTCTTATAAAAAAGTATGTGTATCAAGTGAAGTTTCTACTCATCAAGAAATACCTAGAACCTGTGCTAGGATTGCAGCTGTTTATGCATTGCAAATAAACGCGAACTGCATCTGATGGAGATTTTACAGCAGTACAGAAAAGTTCTCCGTTGCTGCAAACATAGAGAATACACCTGGAAATTCATGCTTAAATTGGTCCATGAAAATACGACATTTGTTAGGTTTTCAATGTTCTAATGTACCTGTTTATATTGTGAGTTTGGCTGTTGTTTATTTTCGATCGCTGTTTTTTAGATACTTTGAATCTAAAACATATCTGTCTTTTTACAGGGACGACATCTCAGATGCAGGTAGGGTTAAACATTAAGCACTTTTACAGGAAGCTAATTTTGGCTTTATGAAAAGTTTTATGGGCTAGAGGGATATTGCTAGCTTCATTCTCCATTAGCATGTTTGAAATAAAAGCAACTGCATTTAGTGAAGCAGAGGTATCAATGAAACTGAGATTGAATTAAGATAGGCAAAGAAATTTAGGCTCTGGAGAATGCTTTTCGGATTATTTTCATGTCTTTCTCTTCTTGTTAAATGAAATTTGTGTAGTATTTGCACAAGTTGATCTTCGCCATCTGCGCAACGTTCCAGCTTACACGAACGAAGAAAATGCCACTTTATCACCTGTGTTTCATTGATTTGACTCACAAAGAAACCTTTGATGATCCCCTTTACGTACGGTTTGCAGAGATGCTACTTATTGACATAAGAAGCGACGAAGTTCAGAGCATGTGCCCACACACCTTAATAGTTCAGACTATGTGTCCTTCTGCAGCAAGCAGAGATAGGGTTGCCACAAAAGCAAGAAATTCAGGGAATTCATGGAATATCAGGAAATCCCTGAATTTTAGTTTCAATCATGGAAAATAAGGGGAAAAAGAAAGATATTTTGAAAAATCAGGGAAAATCTGGGAATTTATAGAGTTACTATTGTTTCATTTTAGAAAGATGACTTTCTGTATGCGCAATCACTAATCCAGTTGAGTGTAATAATGGCCAAGGTTTCACTTTTATTATAACATTGTGTTCTGTGCAGTCATTTTGAAGTGCAGTTCCACGTTTTATGGAACCAAAAATTGGAGCTGCCAAAAATAGGGCAAAGGCTCTCCCAAAACCCATTTCTGTTAAAAAAATGATTAGAATGTTAGAGAAAATCTGGGGAACTGAGTAGCATTTCACGAAAAATATCATAGAAAATAAGAGAATTTCGTCTTGAAATAGTAGTGGCAACCCTGAGAGCGATTTTTTGTTGGTGAAGATATCCCTCAAGGTATGTTTACCTCCCAGTTCTATAATGATTTCTATTTACATGGCTCAAATTATTAATGGTTAATGGGGGTTTTGTATATTGTAGCCAAAGATTTTGTGAGGAATCTCATGAAAAAAGATTTTGATGTGAGATATACTTGTGAGCAAGCACTCAAAGATCCTTGGTAATTTCAGTTTTTTAGTATCACTCAATCAGTTTTTATCATTCACATTGCTTGCTCTATTCAATAGCTAAGTAATGGAGCTATGCAGGGATGTGCCGATGGGGGCGTGGGGGCGTCGCGCCCTCATTATTTTCAAATTTGCAAAAAAGTTGGTCAAAAGTTAGCCAGGCGGCAAGAGAGTTGGCCACAGTATTTTCTGTGACCTCTTTTTTTAAGTAACAATTTAGTAACAATGCTTGGTCAATTGGTCAGAACGCCCGCCCCCCAACAGAAGGTGTCTCGGCACATCACTGGAGCTATGCATCAAGTAATGTATGTGTATTCTGTACTTTACATCCGTTCTGCCCAATGTTGAGGGGTTAGAAGCAGGGACTTAACTTCAATATATTTTGGAGAGTGTCAGAGGTTTAGCCCCGCGAAAATGAGATCAATAATCAGCGAGTTGACCACAGTGTTTTCCGTAGCCTTTTTTTGGTTGGTCAAATGATCCTTGGTCCAGTACGTTGCCCTGGAGAAATACATTGTACTGCAGTTTTTGCATTTTGAAATAGCAAATTTTCAAGGTTGGGGAGTGACTCAACCCCATACCCCTTAAATTTAGTTCCTGATTAGAAGGTATCTTAGTTAGGGCTCCATTTTCGCTCGTTTATTGTATGGCGCGTTTCATTTCCAGACGTGTGGTGACAGCAATCGCGACTATAACCTTTTCAATCAAAGCCGTTATGTTTTATTCGTTCATCAATCACAATAAAGTGCCATTTTATGTTTTTTTGTGTAATAATGTACAAACTAATGAGCTCATTAATCAATTATTCTCGTTAGTTTGTCTACTTAGGAAGTTCCTCCTTAAGAATTCTGCGCACTATTTTTTTCCTTTATATGTTATATTTATCTTCTTTAATTATCCTGTTGTGTTTCAGTTTGTAGTTAATCATAGTGACATTTGGTTTTATTAATAGTGTAGACTTAAATTATTACATCAATCAATCAATCAATCAATCAATCAATCAACCAATCATTCAATCGCTCAATCAATCAATCAAATTATTTGATTATCCTGTTCACTCACTTATGATTTCATTAATTTACACATTCATCCATTCTTTCATACACTTATTTACCCCTTTATACACTTATTTGCCCTTTCATACACTTATTTACCCTTTATTAGCTTCTTTTTTTGTCACAGAGATTTTTGCCACCTTCCAGGATTTCAGGGGACTTAGCTGCTGAAAGGAACATCCACACTTCAGTCGCTGAACAAATGAGGAAAAATTTCGTGAAAAGAAGGTGGAAGGTAACACATCTTGTTTTAAATCATTATCGGATGCTATCGTTATACGTCATTTTCAATCATCATGATAAAATTTAGCTCTTAAATCTCATGATATAATTTTGCATAAGAAATGCTACTGTTTCTTTATTTGAAGGTTAACGTTTGTCCCATGCAGGAGTGAGTCCATTAGGAAAAACCCATATTTTGCTTTTTTTGACAGCTGAATTTGAATATCACTTGATAGTGGGAATCATTTTAGTTTTAGAACATGACCATAACATCTATAGAACCAGAGAAAGTAGTACGATACTAGGAAGTTGAAGTATAATATCTATTGACAATCCAATTTAAAAGCTTTTTATGAAATAATATAGTGGAGTAGAGAATCTAACCTTCATAAGAACTTTTCTTTCTTCTTTTGACATGCAACTCGCATTATTATTATTATTACTTAATAGAATTCATCAATCTTTCCTTAAGCTGTCTTGGCATATTTCGTCAGTCGTCAGAATCCTTCCTCACAATGTGTACTAAACTAGGCTTTGATAATGAACATCTCAATTTCACTATTACCAAGCTATCTGCTATTGCTATTCGCACGACATATTATATATTTTGCATGAGTAACAAACCATAGTGCAACCCAGAGCCTTTCAGTTACTGAACATACTAGTTGATGTTACTACTTCTTCAGTACTGAACTAAATTTAGTGCGTGTTTTTCTTTTAGTAAATCTATTTCATATGTACATTTTTTTAAATTTAGTGTATCATTGTAAGCCAGCCAAACACAGATTACCTATTTAGTGAGACTTGTATTTGTAGATTTTAATATGATATATAGGATGAAGTTTGAAAAAAAATAATTTTTTATTATTTTATTATATTTTTATTATGATATGGAGAACAAGAACCATAAGGATACTCTTCTATCTACCTTTCTTGTCATGCTTAAAAACATAGACTCTTTGACTATTCAACCCAGAAATAAATTACTTTTGTATGATCGCTATGTTCTTTCAAGAAGCTCTTGGCACTTAACAGTTGCAGACTTAGGCAAGACATGGATTTCTGAAAATTTCGAAAACATTGTCACAAAATACGTGCATCAATGGCTAGATCTCCCCATATCTGCAACTATTAGTTCTATTATTCCTTCTCACAAAAAATTTGGACAAGCCTTTCAGTTACCTTCTATTAAATTCCAGCAATGTCAAACAGCACTAAGTTCTTTGCTTAAGTCATCCTGGGATGAAACTTTAACAAAATTATGGAAAAGTACCAGCTTTGGGACAAGCATTCAGTATGATGTTTACAAAACTCAAAACAGGTTATAAAATCCATTCGCAAGGAACATACCAGTAGACTTTAATCTCACTTATCATCAGAGGGATTCATCATAAGTTTCCTCCTTCATCATTTCTTTCCAAAAACTAAATTCATTGTGGTCTAAAGCACGAAGCAATCTACCCGCAAATATCTTCAAAAATTAGCATCAAATACCTAAACAATGCACTTGCTACTAGAAAAAATCTCCGTCTATGGAACCTTTCCACCACATCAGACAGTTCCTTTTGCCTCCAACCTGAGTCACTCCTCCACATTGTTGCAGGATGTAAGATGTAACTGAATGAAGGGCGGTATACTTGGCGACATAATTCAGCTTTAAGCTTTATCACTCAAACACTGGAATCCATAAAACCTGCAAAACTATATGTAGATCTCCCTGGCTATCTTTCTCTTTGTACCATGCTCCTAAACTATCAATATCTTTGTTTCTTTTTTGTTTTTCTTTCTTTTCTTCGTTATTGATGTAATTATCATATTTTGATGTTAAATTTAGCATGTATCATTGTAAGCCAGCGAAGTACAAATTACCTTAGAGCAAGATTTGTATTTGTATTGTTAAGATATGTTCATGAAAAGAAGTTTGAAAAAATTATAATTATTATTAAGTACAATCAGTATAGTGGGTAAATCCCTTTAATCACTGCTCTTAATGCTTGACGACCATAGCATTGACAAATCTACCCAAAATTATATTATTAGAAAAGGTATTTACCAAAGCTATTAGATGCACTTATTACGTTTTTCTGCTGTCGAAACAAACCATGGAATAATCCTAAATTGTTGGACTTTGATATAGTTAATATCTTCACTTGTCTTTCTTTCTACTATATTGAATTTATTTTTCTCATTTTTGTTATTGTTCTTTTTTTAAAGTTTTCTACGTTGTAATGCTAGTTTTGCAGATAGCCAGTTATACGCTACCTGAAAAGAGAATTGTATGATTGTAATTTAGCAGTATATTGACTTACATGAAGTTTGAAAAAAATTATTATTCTCATCGTAGCAAGCATTCAACGCAACGGCAGCCATTGCAAGGATGAAGTCATTATCCTTAACATAGACTTCTATTTCATACAACGTGGGGTTGTAAATAGTAACTTATAGTCTCTCTAATGATGCAGTAAGTAGAACGTGCAAAGAATAGTGCCGTTATCATTTAGACGATTGTACGATGACACTGATTGATAGCCCCCTAATATGGCTACTAATAATTGTCTCTGGCGCATGTCCAGCAACACAGAATTTTCAACGAAACTCTCATCTTTAGCTTTGGTCACTTACACGGTTTTTTTATAAGAAACCTAGCTCAAGACCTAGTACTTAAAGTTTCTAGATTTTTGGCCACATTTTAGCTCTAACAGTTCCTTAAACGTTTCTTACTTTAGCGAACTAAATTGCTATGAAAGCCTACGCAGAACGTGAATGTAGCAAATTATTTTTCCTATAATAAACAAAATACGTCAGTACGAGTTCAATTCTAAAGCAACGTCATTTTCACATTGTTTTGGTAAAGCTTTACGTTGAACCAGGTAACGATTTCAATGTGCTATTTGTCTAAAGTTTCTCAGCTTTTTCCTTGTAGTTCCAAAAGTTTCTTAAATATAAGGCTGTTTAGTACTAGGTTACTCGTAAGTGGTTTTTTACACAGAGCATGTATCACACCACTGTTTCTCATTTCTCGACTTTTTAGCTGAATATGTAAAGACAAAGTGCCTTGGAACTGCTACAAGGATGCTCTCTAATCGATTAATTGCTTAAACTAATTCATTAGATATCAGAACAAATCCCTAAATCGTCGTTGTATTATATAAATCAGTTTGAAATCGCGAGGGAAGTCACTTTCTATTTCACTATTTAAGTATGCTTTGGTTCAGATGAATCATTAAGTTTAGAGCAGTGCTTCTCAACTATTTCTTGCAAGCCCCCCCCCACTGAAAGAAAAATATTTGGCGCCCCTACTTCCCATACATAAGGCCACTGTCTATAGAACTTGCATGTATACACCTGTTCCCCGGGGTCATTCGAGCACCCTCTAGCTTTGCATCACGCCCCCCACTATTTAAGAAACATTGGTTTAGAATAAGTCAAATATTCACCTTCAAGTGTGCCATCATGCAGTTGTATCAATTTTAAATTTAATTATCATTAAATCTTTGTAGTATTTCATTTAATTTGTTGTTTATTGAAAATTCTCTTATACTTTTTGTCTATAGTACTTTTTCCGGGAGATATTTTCTGGCTCTTTTGAGTCCAGACAAGTAAATCACTCATTTTTATCGCTTTCACGTCAGTTCACGCAAAATATAAAAAGATTTACCATTCAAGTCCCGTAATTATTTTCATAAACACAAGGAGTTGACAGCAATGTGAATTATTACAAGTTAATTATTGTCTTAGATGACATTTTATTTTTTTATTGCTCGTAAATTGCATTTCATTTGACTAAATTCACATAATGATGTGAAATACATAATGGTAGCCACGTGCAGACGCTTTTGTAGCGGATACATATATAGTACTTCATGTATGGAAGCGTACTACCTAGATAATCTACGCCTATTCAGTTAAATATATTGGCTTCCTTCTCTTTGTTCCACCTGCCTCTCCCATTCTCCTTATATTTACCTATGCTATGCAATCAGGTGTTAAATTTGGGCTTATATACATACACATACATATATATATATATATATATATATACACATACATATATATATATATATATATATATATATATATATAAATA
>WIPJ01023983.1:241683-259150 GCA_018155075.1 Cassiopea andromeda | reverse complement strand
ATATATATATATATATATATATATATAGTTATTTATTTATTTATTTGTTTAAATAATGTGGCCTCTTGACCAAGTTAAGTAATTATGCTTTTTGTCTGCAACATAAATTGCTTTTAATGTTTCCAGATGAAAAGATGTGCAAAGATGTCAAAATGAAGTTGAAGACAGGTCATGACCACCTTTGTCCATGGCAGGACACTCCAAGCCCAGCATCTTTTTCAGATTTACCAAACCAGTCCAAGGAGGAATGGAACACTTTCCTGAAGGCATCTTTCAAGGCTCTGCTTACTCTAGGAAAAGACATGCCCTTACTTGATGAAGAAGGCCTTGATAGAATGGTATGTAATCACAGCATATTTTAAATAAATAACAAATTGGGGTAGACTTTTTTGTTGTGCAGCACTCAAGAACTTTTTTCTTGTGCAGCACTCTATACATTGGTAGAAAATGCAAAAAAAGTTGTGGATTTTTTGTATTGAGTAGAACAAATAGGTCATGACATAGTCAAGAATAGAGTTCTGTAATTCTCAAAATGCGGAAACTGTTATGTTGAGTATATTCCTTAATGCACATGCTTGTTTATTCTGTTATTAAATATATTCATGTGTGTTTTTTGCCTTATTGTGAAATATTTGAAGTTGCAGTTTATGAGTCTCTTTGGAAAGTAACGAGAATCAAGTAGAACACACATACATATTCACGTTTTTGTGGCTAGTCGTGGATAATCCTGTTCGTATTTAGTATTCCAGAGGAATTATTTTCAAACGAATAGAAAACCGCGTGTGTGTTTGCTCGATTAGTAGCGTTATTTGCCGTTTTGTCATAGATACTAAAGCGATTAGGATGGTTTTCTTATTTGATTTGCAGGGAATTGCTGAGAGAGGTGTGATTCAAGAGCTTCTTAGAATAGTTAATCACCAAGCCACAAACGATGAGGAAAATCTATTTGCACGTACTGCAGTTGCCTTAGCACTTTGTGGCTGGAAACCAAGGTGACATGCTCTAATTACTTACTCTACAATGTCTTTACGTTTAGTTTCATGGCTGCTGTGAAAGACAGGTGCCTGTTGATTTGAATTATTCATTTCAATTCCAGTTAATAGTGGCCATGTTTAGTCATGTGTGTGCTTACAAGCCAATTTTGCTTTCGCCATTGCTGATTTCCTGTCTAATTTTCGCGCGACAGTTTTCTGCAGTGGAAAGCATAGAACGTCTTCGTTCGAACTTTGCTACCATGTGAGAAGTTTTTCATGTGAAAAATTCTGCCTAGTGGAAAGTAGGCTTTAAGGCTCGAGTTAGTAAGATCTTCTTGAGATATGTAGTTGGATCATTGCTATCTCATGCTGAAGCAAAACAGTGTTTATATAAAATTCTAGCAATAACCGACATGGTTTGTCTACTTGGTTCCCACGACGAAGAGACCATGTTTGATTTTACATAATACACGTCTTTTTTTATAAGAAACTTCGATAGGCACCTAGTACTAGAAAATTCTTAATTTGACGTAGACATTTTGGCATTCTAGCACTAAAAGTTTCTTAATTAGCTTCTTGTATTCAAGACTGAAACTCACCTTTTTGTTTGAAAGTCTAACATTTCTGGGTGGATATAACCACTAAACGTCACGAAAAATGTCTAAACAGATCAAAATAGCAAGTTACAGTCTTTTTCAAGCAAAAATCGTACAGATTTACTAGTGGAAGCAAGTTCAATGTACTCTGTCTTAGATAAATTGATATTGTACAGTTTCTTAATTTTTCTTGAATAAAGCACTTGCGTTTCTTAATTTTTAACCGGCCTCGTAATCGTTTTTTATTTCTGTATTTCTCAGATGATAATTTACAATACATTTGTCCAAAATTCTCCGCTGAGGGATCGCTCATTACTTACAAAGGGGTTGGTTCCAAAGAGAAATTGGTTGGGTAAAAGAAATTTTCTGATACAATATGGCTGTGTGAATATACTGTAGTACAATCTTAACAAACAGCCACTGATTCCAGACATACAGCGGGCTATTTGGCCGGTTTACTCTCCATTGGGGCCAGCGGCATAGCGTGATCTCTTCGACTAGGTGTTCTATCATAAATTTTTATGGGTGTGGCTGGGTGTGGCTTCTTAAGTCTGGATATACACATGTTAAAACATATTGAAAGTTTCTCCAGGTAGGTTGGGTAAGACAATGTTTTGATCATGAAATCATTTGTCTTCGGTACCAAACCCTCTGTGAATAAGGAGCAATCTCTAAAGGAATTATTTAATTTCAGATTTTATGAACGACAACATGAAAATTTGAATAGAACTCTCATATACAGCAGAAACTCGCATAAAAGAAACTGTTTTTGTAAGAACCTTGAGACTGGAATTCCATTGCTTAACCCCCCAAATCAGAACCCCAAAAAGGCTGAAATGGGGATGGTTTTTATATAATGGATTTCATGCTGTTTGATTTGAAATTCATGAGTAGAAATTTTAAAGGCTGTCTGTGCTTTTCAAGTTGCACAACACGCGACAAGATTATTAACCAAGAATTCTGACCTCAAAGTGTTCTCAAGAATCATCAAGAATTCTTGTGCTGAAAGCAGTGTCAATGTGCGCAAGGCATGTGCTGTATATAAGAACCTTGTTAAGAACCTTAAAGACTGGAATTAAGAATACCAACCAGTAATTAAGAACCTATCCAGGCTGCTCAGCAAAAACCTAGGTTCTTTTAGGGAGGTTTACATTGTAGCTCTTTTTGCAATTAATGCCTGGACAAACGTTAGAAATTTGTTATTGTGAGAAGCGAACATTTTATTTTTCATAAGTGTGTAGCTGCGAGTCGTTAAGGGATAATCCGTTGTATTTTCTGTGATAGTGGAATTTTTTGTTGTAGTGAAACTGTTGGTCAAGATGCTGCAATCACGTGCGATACGTGTATGAAGGAATGTGGACTGTGGAATTTTATCAATGTAACTGAGGATGGGACAGCCGTGCGGGGAGCGAAAAGGCTCGTTCCAGGCAAGGAAGACGCAAACCTAGATGCGAGGAGTATTTACGCGTCTTTTATTAGCGACGTTTCGACATTCAGGTCTTCGGAATTCGTATCATCAAATATTTCTATGCACTCGGAAACTGATAGTCAGATGTCAGAGAATGGATCGCAGGGTGTTGCTCAGGGGGTTACGTCAACTGAAAGGGGGAATAGATCAGGGAGCGTAGTTACCAGTGAAGCGAGTGATGATAGGAGACAGAAAGAGCCAGGAAATAGAGTTAACTCTGAAGAGAAGGACGAACAGTCGGCTGATGCGCCTTCAAAGCCTGCATTTGAAGAGCATGCGCAGCAGAGAAACTCATACGAGGCTAGAACGTCCATTCACATTTTCACTGAACCATCAGCGCCAAACATTGACAAGATGGAGTTGATGAAGGCCCTTTTGTTTGCCAAAGATGGCGAGGTGCATCCTTCATACAGCGAATCCATGGTCAGTGAAGTTGGATCAGAGGCTTTTGAGCACAGGATCGAAGCTGCGAAGGAGGAATTATCAGCAGAAGAGAAATCACAAGAATTGGATCCACCCCCACCACCCCCTCCGCCTCCTTATCAGGAAATGCTGATGAAAGAATTGCTTTTAGTCACAGCCCCACACGAGGGCAGCCCAAAAGGGTCGGAATCAATTTTCAGTGAAGTTGGCTCCTTAATGTTTGATAAACGACTAGAAACAGTCTCAATATGTTCACCACGTGCAGAAACCCCCACGTTTAAGGAGCGTGCTTTGAACCAAGAAGACACAAGTGCAGTTAAAGCTACAACTCTGGAAGGTAGAGTCAAAAGAATGCGATTTCACGTAAGTCTTTGCTAGTGTATCTATCAATGAGTGTTCCAGATGCTATTGTTTCGATGGGTCATTCAGTTAGTACGTACGCACCAGAATGGCAAAAATTCGAACCCCCTCCCCCCATTGTACACGCTTGTACACTGGCTACGACCTCACATCCCCCCTTTACGTACGTAGTTATTCCAAAGCGTTGTTGTAGTCTCTTGAACTTGCTTCGTCAATCTTTGCCCACCTTCCATTTTACTGAGCTCCGTCGGCACCTATGATTCTATGTACTGTAGGCGCTTTCATCATATCCATGAACTTCTTTTTTTAGTTTTTTACCCAATACAGTAGGTATTGTCCGTTAAAATTCTTTGACACTACTCTTTGTCGGCATCTTGGGAGCAGTAACCACTAGGATTTCTTCTCTGGCGCCATCCCTGCGAGGGAGAGACGTAGAAATGCACTGGACCGAATTCCTGGTCGTTCGACTTTTTCCTATTTTTGTTTTTGCTTATCATTTCCACAAGTTGTCATGGACTGATTTATGTCTAGGAGTGAACCCACTGATAAAGTTTTTGGGGTAGCACACCCCAAGCCCCGTAGCATACACCTTTGCTCATTATGTTGCTATTGCAGAATCAGAATCAAACAGATTTTTGGTCTCTTCTTGAGCAAAGGAATTTAGTATCTATCCACGTAAACAATCTTCAGTTGCTTATGACTGAAATTTATAAAACGAGGTCTGGCTTAAGTCCTCCTTTCATGAAGGATGTTTTCGCTGAGCGGAATACTGGTTACAATTTAAGGCATGGTAACGATACACAGCTTCTAAAAGTTCATACAACAGCTTACGGAATTGAGACTATTTCCTTCCTTGGAAATAGACTTTGGTCGACTTTACCAAATATAATCATACAAGCAAGCACACTCTCTATTTTCAAAAGCCATATTGAATGTTGGAAAGGCGAGAACTGCAACTGTAGACTTTGCAAAATATATATACCACAGGTTGGGTAACTAACATGATATGTATCAATTTTTATTTTACACTCGTATTTCGATTTCTTAAGTCAGTAGGCCTCAATTAGCAGTAATTTTGCTATCTTAATTTCTTTTGCCTTCTATAAATAAATTGTTGATATGATATGATTGATATGCAATTTGAAAAGAGGTGTACCAGTTTTATGCTTTAAAGTAACCATTTTCTTGTTTTGTTTACTAACAGGAGCCAGATCTACAAACTTTCAATGTTGTGGAGGAGCATCGTCATTGGTGCCCATGGATTCTAGATACGACAACGAAAACAAATGAGATATTACCCGGATGGAAGAGAGTTCTCAAATCGTTGCTTGATAAGGAAAAATTATTGCAGGTAGGCGTCGAATTTGCACGATTCGAGGAATTCTTGTTTCAGTCATTAACTTTGTGACTTCTGAATTGATCTGTTGATCAACGAAGTGATTGATTGATTGATTGATTGATAGGCTGATTGGTTGATTAATTATTTGATTTACTTGATGATTTGTTTATGTTTTGATGATCCACTGCTGCTTTTCATGAAACTTGTGTTGTGAAATGCAGAATCAGCATTTTATGACATGATGTAATAGTCAGGATAAGGTCAGTGAGAGCTAATGAGATACTAGCAGTGGCCACATGACCATTACGTAATTATGATTTGATTGCCTTGTGGGGTCTGGTGGTCAAAACAAATCACTCTAAAATACAAACATGGTTGCAACTCATGCAGTTTGTGGATATAGAACAAGGAAAGGTTTAGGAATTAAACTTCATCACCTACTGCTTCTAGGGCAATGAGATTTTTCATGCTTGCTTGCATGCTTGGTTATCTATCGGGAGAAACCCCACCGATCAACGCACAAGAATATATTGTTGACACTTCGTTATATGAAGTACTAAGTGATTTGTAAGATTGGGAAATTCTTCAAGTACGGTACATTGTTATTATATGATAGCAGTCCTTTAATCTTCGAAAACAACATTGATGCTAAGACATTTTGTATTGTTGCATATATTGCTTTGCCCACCAGTAGGAATTGACCAATAATATGTGAGATTACGTAATAGTCATGTGACCACTGCTATTATCTAATTTCTAAAGTCATGGTGTCTACCAGAAAGAAAGTTTTGTAATAGACTGTTATGGATGTTTGGGATTGGAGAAGAAGTTCGCAAATGCCTTAAGGTAGAAGACAGCCCGTAGCATGAGTCTATCTGTTGTTGTTTACTTTATTTTGAGTAGGCTGTTATACCTAGCTTTTCAGCTAATTTAGGCCTACTATGCATGCCGCATCCAGGCATGGGACCCCTAGTGTAACGTCCCTTCCGAAGGACGGTGGAGTGAGCTGTTTTGGTCATTCATCTGAAAGGTCATCCATCCAGTTTCTGACCGTACAAAGCCATGCTTAACTTCAGTTAAGCTAATGGAACTGACTAGGCCGCTTGGCCACTCACCGCGCCCTGTATTTGCGATACTGAGAAAAATCACTGTTAGTTATTTTTGGTCATGTTATTAGGAAATGAACATCTTGAGACAATATGGTTTACGAGAAGATCAACAAACTCACATAGAATGGGGAGAGAGAAATATTCTAAGGTCTTAAGTAATTGTTCTGTCACTCTTAAGTCATGGATGCTATTTGTTGATTTTTAGGGCTCTCCAGATGAAATGTGGAAAAGTGTAAGACGAGTGCTAAGTGATTGCGAATCACCGCATCTTCATAGGACTTCTTCTAGGAAGGAAGGAGAAAGCAGCCTGTAGTGTAAACATCTTCAACTGTGTTTTCCCAGAATTTTCCTGGCATTTCAGTGTTGCATCGTACAGCGTTGATGTGTTGATATTTCTATTAAAATGTGTGGCATGATGTTGTACTGTGTTTGCAAGCTGCTTTTTATAACCCATTTACAAGCTTGTGCACACATTCCTTCCCCGTGAATGGCATCGTTGTGCCGCTTAAGACAGTTCTGGTGGATTTGGGCGAAGATGTGAAAACTGTGTATTTACCTCTATAGCACGACTCGTGACGTAGACAATTGTTTGGTTCTCATCTAGTTCAGTCATTGGTTAGAGCATTGTAGCCCTATGGAACTTAACTGTCATGTAAGGAGGGATTTGCTTGTTATATGTTACAAGAAAAGAAAATCACAATATTAGGAAAAGAACTTTGCTATATGAAAAAAGAAAGAGTTTAGAGGCAACGACATTGATCTCACTGCAAATTCTGTTAACCTTCAGTATTATGACGTCTCTTGTCATGTATCTTCACCCTTGCCTGTCTTTGAATTCATAACATCACTTTCAATGGAAGCACAAACATTGGAATTTATGGAATCGTATGTATGTACGTAGAGACTTTCATTAGACTGCTTCAAGTGGTTGTTTAATTTTATTTTCATTTTAAAATTGTTTGCGGAGGGGAGCTCTTTGTCAAAGATGCTAGTTATCCAGGCCCCCCATCTAGAATATAGTGCTAAAAATAATAGAAAAAGTTAAAAATCTAAATAAAAATTTTAACTTAAAAGTACAATCTCTGATATAATAGGAAAAATAAATTCCAGAAGGTGTAGGTATAGTACAGTATTATGTGATTTGTGCAGTTGCAAGATATTTTGTATGGAAGGTCTAACTTTATTGTCTTCAAACATGTAGCTGTTATGTTCCATATTTTCGAGGCTCTGTCAACAGAAGGACTCAATGAAGCTGAATAGGGTGATAGAGGATCTCAATAGCAACGATTCTAGTCAAGTCATTTTTGCAAGGCATATATTAACATATGTACTGGTGGGAGCATTTGCCCCACCAGGCCCTCCTTCCTGCCCCAACACTGAGGTAAAATTGCCTCACCAGTCTTTGGGCCCTATCAAAAATTTTGAATTTGAATAGTGAGCAGGACCTAGAAATGCATAGCACAAAAAGCTAAGGTCAACGCTTCACACCACATCTTTACACAGGACGCAGAAGTCTGCAGGCAAACATTAAATTTTCCAAGATCAATTTGATATTGAGGTGTTTCAAGGAAATCTACTACTGAGAATTTACTTATAAGAAAAGAAATGAGTTGAATCTTAAGATCTCTTACAAAATAGTGGTATCGAGAAGTCAGAAGAAAACTAATTGTCACATATTGTCTAAGACACTCTTCTTTTCAGAGTCGCTGAAAGGAGTGGTGGGGAGAGAGGCCAATTGCCCAATGACTTTAAGTCCTAAGAGGCCTCATAGCACCCCAATCTTCAGGGTCTGAGGGCCTCATAAAGTAAAACCAGCAGTAATTTTCCAAAATTATTTCTAAACCCAGAAATTGTTCTGCTAGCTTCACTCGTAGAGGGTCTCGTTTCTCCCTTTTACCCCGGAACCTCTGAAGTCTCTCTGCAGTTACACCATCCTCGAGACAAAGTAGAAATATGTTACAGATACTTGATTTGCTCTAATGCTGTATGGCACTTTCATCAGCAGCTTCATTGTTATAACTCAAATGTTATCATATGTAAGGGCTGTTTCAAAAATTAGTAAAGAAGTTCCTTAATTTTTTTACTCAATTTGCAACACATTTTCCCAAAGTTGCATTTTCCAGCCAGCTGGGAAACCTAATATTGAAAATAAGGCTCTGGGCCCAACCAAGGTGGGCTCTTTATTTCGACACTGGGTATAAGAGAATACCTATCACATTGATAACTTTTGGCAACCACGCTTGCAAAAAGCCTCTATATGCTGTACAGTTCGTATTATAAGCCTTTGAGCCACGGAAAACTCCAAAAAACACTGGGAGAGTGATGCTCTCAACAGAAGCAACACACCTTCCTCTAACAATGGTATCTTGAGAAGAATTATTTCTCAAAGTGCCTTTTTGGTAGCCTGCTCCTTCCATTCAAAATAAATTATATGCTTTTGGATAAATCTTGCCCCTTGTCTTGTTTACGTGCAAGAGTGCCTGGTTGCTCCTATTCGAGTTTTGTAAATCCAGCAGCTGAATCACATTTCATGATCATCTACTTTAATGTTTCTATGGAAGTAATGGGCCCATTTCCGCTTATGCCCCACCACTGGAAATTTCTTAATATATTCATTGCATTGTAGTGCTTAATTTAAGACATTAAAATATCTGTAGCTTGCCATTGGCTATTTGCTTGCAACATAGAGAAATGGTTCCTAATCGCTCTGCATGTTGTCTTGTGAATAGTCTCGCTTTAGAGCTGGTGCTAGGGTCTTTAGACAGAGGCTGTTGTAGGCTTTATCGTTTCTCTGCTTTGAAGTAATTGAACCAGAGCTAAAGAGATTTTCGTCTTTAAGTATGATAAACTGTCGCCTGTTCATTACTTCTATAGTCTTTTCATCACCTCGATTTGCTTTCTGTATTTCAGCATCGTGTAGTTACCATCGTCAACTGCCATATTACCAGACATCTATCAGCTATTTACTCTGAGAATGGTAGTATTCGTAAAAGGATTATTGAGTACTCTACATCTATCACAGTAACTACAATACTTGTCAAAAGTCCCTGGGACACTCTCAAAAGATTATGAAAAACTATAGCCTTCTCAGTATTTCAATCATTACGCCTTCTACACACCCCCTTCCCCCTAAAACAATGTTGGTCTGTTTCTGAGATATTTAGCGTTATTGTGCACGAAAAGTTTTTCCGTTACCGCATGTACTTCTCTCAAAACCAACATTGTTTAGGGGGAGGAGGGGGCCGAATGTGCCGTCCAGATTAAAAATTTGCAAAATGTCCCAGGACTTTTGGCGAGTATTGTACCTGGGTGCTTATTTCTTGTACTGCATTTCATGATAGATCTTCTTTGCTATTATCACAATCGTATTACTACTCTTATGAATGATTTTGTAGTCACAATCAATCAAAGCCCTTATACCCGTATTTGAGGAGTTTATAGGTTAATGAATGATTTTGTAGTTTCACCATCAGATACAAGGATCTATTTTTCTAGTATTTCGTGATTATATTCCTTTTAGGTTATGCTAGATTCTTTTGAAGTTGATCGATCAATGGAATAGATTGGCAATGTTATTATTGGTACTTATTGGTGCCGTGACCCTCGCAGCTTTTTCCAGGCTGTATAAGCTTGTTTTTCTGCACGAATTAGTCGTCTCGCTTATTGTTGTAAATTGGGAGAGCATGGGATAAGAAAAGGACTAGATGTGAAGAGAGAGAGACTAGAGAGCATGCTGAGAATGCCCAACGGAAGTGCCCGAAACAAGAGCCCAGTGCCCCTTTTAGTCCTCCGCTGCGGCCTTTCACAACACTTATTTTAGAGTTTGTAATGTTCATTGCTTGTTTATTTTACCACCAAGTTTAGTTGAATGAAATTGAATTTCACGTTAGAATTACACACGTTTATAGTCGTTCAATATACAACAAATGACTTCATACGTTCAATGTTTTTGTGATGACTATCCAAGTCCCTTTCTGCACTCGGGTTTGGGGGTCTTTTCCATCCTAATAAAGAATTTCTTTCGGCAATCAACGAATTTGCCATTTCAGTCGGCAAATTTGCTTCGTATTTTATATACTAGGAACCCTAGAAGATGAATTTGGTGCTGCAACGAAACGGAAAGCTGAGTAGACCATATACCCCAGAAGATAAGCTTCTAGTGACAGCCCTGAAAAGATGTCAAAGACGAAGTTATGTTTTTACCACCTATAAAGCTAATGGCTTTTGCTTACTCCAATGTTCAACAGTTGCTCCCTAAAAGACTAGATATCCAATTATCATTTGTTAGAGGAACTTTTCCGAAATACTTTACTCATGTTTTGAGCGTTTTTGTGTACATTTTTGTGTACGTTTTTCGCTCACACTATTATGGACAGCATTGTGTGTGACGTCATAGTAATTCAGTTATTTCCCAGTAGCTATGCTAATGAGTTTACGCATGCTCTGCTTGGAAAAGAGGAAGAAATAATAATGGCTGCCAGTAAGGAACACCAAATCGCCTATACAGTTCATAAATGGTCAAGTTACTCTGGCGCTTACTATCCGCAGTGAGTAACGTCTATTATGTATTTGTTCTTTCTTAGACATGATCCAATAGTTGCCTTAAAAATGAAAACTTTTCAATCTGCTCTCCACAGAAAATATGCAAATGTCTGGAATTCGTCATTTTATTACCAGAAACAAATCTCAGACTACCCAGTTGTCTATATTTATTGCATTATCACTTGAAACTGCTAGGAAATAACCTCTCTGTCTAGAAGAATTCTTTCTGTAATACAATTTTAGATGACTTTGAATTTGGTTAAAATTGTATTTTTTTCTCACGCCCTTGGTATTTTGGAAGAACAACGGTGCTATGCAGATATGCCTCTCATTAAATAGAGGTGCTCCTCCTGTAGGGCTGTGGTTAGGATGAAGCAAGGTACCCCATAAATTTAAGCATCAAGGGCTATTTAGTGGTGCAGAGTTTAAGGGGTAGCTTCTCAATTTCATGGAGGGGTAGAGTGCCTGCCACTATTAGCAGCTCTGACGGTAGTATCTTAGATAGGCCAGATTGGAAACTTGTGAATAATGCGCGGGGGTGTGTTCCGTGACTCTTCTGCAAGTATACTTGGATAAGAATTTTTTGCAGCTTAGAGAATGCGTGCGCGACTGAGAGTCATGAGTAACATATAACATTGTCTTGCTAGACGAACTCTGCGCAGCTGTGACAATCATTTTCCAAGAATTCCGCGGCTGCAATCGCAGCTGACAGCTGATGTGCGCGGGGGAGACATCCCAGCTCAAGGCAAAAATTCCGATCTGGTCTGCATGCAGTAAAACTACAGTCAGAATTAGTATACTCATACACTTAGCGCTTGATTTAGGACCCTTCAGGCTTTGACCAGTTCTTGATTTACTCATAAGAATTTTCATCATCACAAATACTTGTCATGACTATTCTATATCTTCCTGCATAAATATGAATGCATTGACTTAATTCATTAATTTAATTTGTTGTAGCAAAAGCTATGCACTTTTGTTATTTGACATTGACTCATGATTACATTTTCATTGTCAATTATTTTAGCTTGTCAGCAGTGCAGCTTTAATGGCCCTCAGATCTCATTGCTCCAGTAATGGCACCAGAAATTTTCCAATGGGGGCTGACTCTTCCAATGATGGGGCTAAATTATGGCTGGCAGGGTATTGTTTGTGAAAAAAGTGCCTGAAGAAATGTTTTCATCTTCTGACAGGGGGCCAGCATGTTCCAATCGGGGGCTATAGCTCCCTTGCTGTCCCCTAGTGGCACCCTTGTATAGCTCATAGTACAAGCAAAAGTATTAGTTATGACAAGACTTTCGTGACATTAGAAAGTAGCCTATATTTAAATGGCCATGAGAACTATTGATTTTGTGTTCTTATTCCGAGTAGTTTGGAACATGACAACTCCTTTGATGCTTCTTCTACTATAACATAAAGGCATTAATACTTTATCTTTAGCAACATACTTGAAGATAGGCCACATGATCAATCTTCAAGATGGTCTTCTGGCAATAATTTTCCACCACAGGTGAAATTTAAAACATTATTTTAATTTTTTTGTAATATACCTCAGGCCAAGATGCTAATATTATGCTTCTTTTTTCCATATCCATTACAGCAGCTATACTGTTTATTTTCTTGTACCTATTGTTATTACAAGAGCCTAGGAATTGAATACTTTATAGTTTTTCTATCAGCATTCTAGCACACTTTAAATAATAGCAAATTTTAAATATACTTTAGAATGAGAATGGCTATGAAAAAAGTAGACAAGTTTTCAATAAATGGTGAATGGAATGTTGCAGCATGTATTTATAGATTAAGGTCTTTTAAGGTTCAGGTTTAAGGTTCAGCATATAAAATTGAGGTTAATATTTATCAAGAGTTTCCACCAGTTTTATGTACTTTAATACATTAAGGTGCTTATGTCAAAGAATCAAGCTTTCAGAAATTATTCTGTTTATGGATTTTTGATTTTTTTGGAAATTCCATAGTATTATATGGATTGTGATAGCACATACAACCTTTTCTTGCTTCTTCTTTAGTTTTTAATTCTGAAGCTAGTAAGACCAGCAGTTGTGACATCAATAACATTTGGAAAATATGAAAGAGATCATGTGTGCAATTTGCGAAAGTTCAAGATATATGGAGGATTAAACATGGAGTATATGACTGAACTGCTTACAGGGTAGGATGATCTGTTAAAATCTTTTATCCTTTTGTCACTTCTGCAAGATTGAAAGGGTACCAGAGTTTTGTTTTTGTTGCTCAAGCCATGCAATATGCAAGTTAGAGATTTCCTATTGATATCATAGAGCAGTGGTTCCCAAACTGGGATCCACAATCCCCTGGGAAACTGTGAAGGGTTATAGAGGACCACAAGAAGATGCTGAAGCTTGCACACTGTAGAACCACATTCATGGACTCTTAGGATCTTTTTAGCAAAAAGCTATAGACTTCAACAATGTTACAAAGCTTATGTTTTCAAATTCTATTGGTGCTTCTCTGCAAAAGTAGAGTTATAGCTGCTGAATAATCAGGATTTTGCATCTTTTATCTAATAAGAGATGAGCTTCAATTACCAATGGCATACCTATCTGCAGGTAATAGAGAGTATAAAGGAAAATCACCGATTTGGAATCAGTCTGAGTCAAATTCAAAGATATATAGCAAAGATACTTTCTTCTATGCACTATGTTTCATAAAATATTCTCCCGTGAGCTATCAAAGATTTTTGGTGCCCATAACAAGGTTAATAGTGGGAAATATATTCCAAATCAAAGTAAAGGATGTTCCAAAAATTTCTCTGGGGGACTTGGCCCTCTAGACCCCTCCTTTCCTCTTCACACCAAGGTCTTTACTAGAAGTGTATAATTTTCATTTACATTTACAAGAATAGATCTACAGAATTTGGCTTCTAGAAAGTAAGAATAATAGCTCTGCAACAAATGGACATACTTCACTGGATTTCCTAAAATGTTAGGGGTGTGTCATGAGATACTCTCTATGAACCATACTCATTTTGATGCCACTCCTGCTCCAGAGGACCATGAGTAGAGAGTGGATGTAGTGTGGGACCATCATGTAAAATATTCTGAAAGTTTGTGAACCACTGTTGTAGAGTATATATAATGATATTGTAAATTGTATGATATTGTAGAGTATATTTAATCTCAGGGGCCATTCAGATATTATGTCACACTAATTTTGGCATTTTTATATGCCCACCCACCTCTGTCACATTGTGTTGCAAATTTAAAACTACCCACCCGCCTTTAATGTGTGACATCACATTATGAATTTTAATAGGATATTTTTCTGCTTTCATAATAATGTGTTTATTATGTCTTTTTGGCCTCAAAATGACTTAAAGTATGATTGCCAGATTATTTTTAGATGTAAAGCCAACTTTGTTCTAGAAAGGGCCAAACTTGCTATTATGAGGCAGAATGTGCTAAATATCATGTTGTTTAAACAATGTGACATCAAGCTGTAAGAACAACCCACCCACCCCTTGTCATGTTTTGTCACAAAGGACAAAAGACACCTACACCCCCCTTACATGATGTAATATATGAGTGGCCTTTTAGATTATATAGGCTTTTTGGTATGAACAGATTACCTCCAAATCACATTAATTCAATGCTACATTTAGTATTTAATGTATTTTTGGTGATTTTTAGTGGATTGAAGAATGATAGTTTGAAAGAAACATTTACACTGAAACATGAACTGGAAGGCCAAAAATTTCCTTGTAAATACATCAAAATTGGTAAGGAAGTGATCTGTGTTTAAAGCAAAAAATATCAAATGTATCCTTAGGATGTGTGTGTTTTGGAGATTTTTCTGAACAATTCAACTAATTATATCCTTCTATACCTGATCTTTAACAATTAGGGAATTTGTTTGTATTTTTTCTAGATTGTTTTGCCCTCAAAAAATAAAATGATTGATTAAGTTAATTCCATGTAGGATTCTGTTTTTTTTCCATTCAAAGACATGGCAGATCTGATTTTTTTTGCTATGATCATTCTTCTCTTTACTTAGAGTTCAAAATATAGCACATAAAGTCAGATTTTATTTTATAGCAACATATAGCATATTGTTTGTGGAGGATTTACTCTTATTTTTCTATAATTTGTAATTAGATTTTTAAAATTAACTGTAGATTGTTAGTATTACCCTGATCTGCCGTGGAGTATGCTCACATAGGAAGAGGCTATGCAATGAGAATTAGTATTTAGCAATTATTACCAGAGAGTTTCAATTCAATAATTGGAATAGTGTTTTATTTCTGCTCCTTT
The DNA here is from genome assembly GCA_018155075.1 of Cassiopea andromeda. Classification (NCBI taxonomy): domain Eukaryota; kingdom Metazoa; phylum Cnidaria; class Scyphozoa; order Rhizostomeae; family Cassiopeidae; genus Cassiopea; species Cassiopea andromeda. The sequence goes on along the minus strand of WIPJ01023983.1, from coordinate 244,053 downwards.
TTTTAGATCCTGTCATGTCATGGGGTACAAATTTCAACTTTAGCATTTGGCATGTTGCTTTGAAGGGCATTGATGATGCTGAAACTATCAGACCTTGTGTGAAATGGTATCAGAATGTAAGTGAATACTTTTTGGTATTTGCAAAATTACCATTAGACAATTTTGTGATAGGTTTGGTAATCATCTTTGGTTCCACTTCTTTACCCCTCTCTCAATATCCCTTCCCTCCCTTCTTCTGTCACCCTCTCTCCATCCCCTCCCCTGTCTCTCTTTCTTTCTATTTCACTATTTCTTTCTCAGTTTCTATCTTTCTCTCAGATTTTTTGGTATTTGATATTGAAACATATGCTATAGTTTGGGCTCTAACAATGTAGGCATAGTTGGCTAGCTTTTTGATCCCTTCTATTGATACACTTTGACATGTTTTTGGTGCCTCCATAATTATGCCTCATTACTCTGTTGCATTTCCGTGATTCGACTTTCATTTCATGTAGAAGCATTCCTGATTCACCCTAATAGTTGTACAGGACCAATGCTTTCATCAAAGCTGCTCCTGTTATGTGATAATTTTGTCTTGTTATTTCTAGTACCGGGAAAGAGAAGCGATAAGACTCTGTTTGAAACATTTCCGACAGAAAAACTATTCAGATGCGTTTGTATCACTTCAGAAGAAAACCAGAATTGCTTTGGAGCATCCAATCCTAACCGAACTTCATGAATATTTGGTAATCAAAGTTTATCTTACGGCTAGTTGTCAGTGGTGTAGAAAGGGAGATGCAGCCCCTCCCCCCAACTCTGTAAAGTTGTTTTTGGAAATAAGAGCATAGCAGAATCATTGCTCTGTTGCAAAGGGGTATTTTAGACTCAAAAAGTTGTCGAGAAGTTGTTAATAGGCAAGATATAGGGTATTTTAAATACGTTATTTTTTTGGACGACATTATCATTTTCTAATATAACTGCGTGGATTAACTTCTAAATTTCTTGTGAAAATATTTACAAGAAAAGATCCCCCTAGCTATAAACAGAGCCCCCTCTAGCTATCAGTTTACTTCCACACCACTGATTACTATTGCTGGGAGTATTTTTTTACTCAATGGCGTTAGCAATGTGTGAAGATGGCCTACATGATACGTTTTTTATCTATCACGAAAAAATCGAATTACAGCTAAGATACATTATAGGCCCCATCCACAGCGGGAAAGACACGAAGCCACCTAGTTCCCACTGCAGATGGGACTTGCAAACTGTGTATGCAATTTAAAGAATGAAAAAGAGAGAAAGAACAAACACTATAACATCAATCTAGCATTTGAAAGTAATTACTAACGGGAGAGGAAGTGAGAAAACGAAAAGTAGAAACAAGAGAAACGGGAGAACTCTACTATATATTACTGAAAAAGAGTTGAAATCAAATCCCTTTAATCATTCGGTGAATGGTATTGTTGTCTCAATTATTACTGTATTCGTAATCAAACTCAATTTTGGATCTCCTTACATGAGCAACTCACACAATTCTTTTGTAATAATTGTGATATGTACAATGCTTTCTATTTATGTGTTGCCTACGATAGGTGAAAGATGGGAAATACGATAGCGCAGAACGGATCATAGACCAAGCTGCTTCAGGTAAGCAATTGATCCTCATTCAGATTGTAAACTCACTCAACTAGGCAACACACACTGTCTTCATATATTTAGAACCAAGCATCCTCTCTTTGTACACCTTATTTTGATAAGAGAAAAGTTTATAAGGAAATGAGGTTCAAATGGTCAAAATCTTAAGAAAACCACGAAGCTCGATTTCCAAAGTTAAGTGTCTTTGTTGGCCAAAAATCGATATTTCGTCATTATTACATTCAAAATGTTAAAGGTAGAATTCAGATTCGAGTATACAAGATTAACAAAGAAAGGGTAACCTATTTCAGCCAGTTTATTCCAGTAAAAGTTTGGAAAATTTTAAGAAAATCTCAGGCTCAATATCGGGAAAAGGATAGAAAAATGAAGCTCACTCAAAATAATGGTTTTCTTATAAAAAAGCGTGTAAATCACTAGCATACTATGGTGAGCTAAACAGTCTGCCTGTGATGCTTACAGTCTTTCTTTTTATAAGAATACCTACTAAATATTTTAATTGAGGAATAATGCAGGGCTCAAACCTCATAGAGATTTTTAATTTACGAATATTCATGACATAATACTGCTTTTAAATTAACTTTTGCGCTATCGATACGATATCTACTATTGTGCTCCAGTTTTAGTTTCCTTTAGGATGAAGTAAGACATCACTAAAAGATCTTAATCTATTCTTTTGATTATTAGGTGAAGCTACACCTTTGGCATTTACTCTAACACCCATAATAAACGGGGGGG
>WIPJ01023983.1:207071-228646 GCA_018155075.1 Cassiopea andromeda | reverse complement strand
TATATATATATATATATATATATATAAATATATATACACATGCATATATATGTATGTATGTATGTATGTATATATATATATAAATATATATATATATTTCTATATATATATATATAATATTTATTTAGTGTTTGTGATATATTCTTCAGGTATCAAGAACTTACACAGCAGGATCAGATAAAAGCATTAACATATTTGCAGGTAGGAATTTTGACACGAAGGTAATAAAAGTAGAGGTCTTATGAATTCCAAACGTCTTGAATGAGTGCAATGTTTATAATTATTTAATTTTACTTTTTCATGCCAGGTTCACGTAGGCTTTTTTAGCTGCCAGACATTTTTACCTGTTTTGAGGAATTTGACACATGCTGGTATCTATCTTCTAAAAGACACACAAGCAAGTCTTATCGTTGTTGAATTTGCTTTAGCGTGTTAAGTTATGTTGCTTGAGATGAAGATGATTTCAGATTGGGTTGTGCAATCCAGAAAGAACTTCAAAAATTGAATAATTGGTGAAAGATATTACAGCAGCAAGTGCTGCTGTCATTATTTTGGTACTTGTCTTTTCACGCAAATTTTCAGACGCTTTAAACGTACACGTTTTTCATAAGAAATTCTCTTTAAATTTAGCTGTAGAGCAGCTGTAGAGCTAGTTGGCAATTGTGAAGCAAGTTAATTATGTAGACACGAGGGTTGATTGCGGCGATTATCTATGACGCTTACTGCCCAGTTTACACAAAGAAGTCGCTGAATTTAAACAACATCTGAATTTAAGAAAACATGCCGTGTAGGAAAACTGTTTCTCGAACAAAATATAATTCTCTATTACAAAAAATACATCCAACTCGGCCAAAACAAAGTATAGAGTGCTAAAAAGTTCTGGAAATTGAAGAGAAAGTCGAATGATATTCTACGAAAGTTCTAAGAGAAACTTTGTTTGAAAAATGCAGCTGAAGTTTCTCATTAAATATCCCACAAAATAGAAAATAGTTAAAGCACTGTCTCATCATTTTATTCACTACTAAAAGTTCAAGAAGGAGTGGTTCTCAGTATAGTTGATTGTCAAGTGACCGTCCGCTAGAAACAAATTAACTGGCTTCAGCGTGGATATTCCTTAATATTCCATCAAATCCTGCCTTAAATGTTTCTTAAAGTCTTAAGACTCCCAATGACAATAACAGCCCAGATTAGGCAATTGGGATGCAACAAAAAGGGTTCCCAGGTTATGTGAGGCATGGATGTTCATTCTATTTTCTTGCTAATTTGATCAAAAATTCACTAGTAAAAACAATGTCTGCAAGTTGCTACTTGAAACTCAACCTGGCAGTGTTTCTTAAATGTTTCTTGATTTTTGCCTAATTTCAGTCTCATGCTTCTCATAAACATTTTTTTATAAAAATACTTGTATGTTGTCCTTATTTATTTTGACATTTCTTCGAACGATTTATGGATTAATTGATTGATTGATCTTGCAGTTGATTAATCAACTAGATTCGCTTTTCACGTATTTTATGATGGGATGATGAGTTATTATTATTTATCAATTTCCTTTTAATTTCATTTCCTCTAGACAGAAGTATCTGAACTAGTTGATCACAGTGACCAAGGAGAGAGAAGAGAAGTAAGTCTCTATTTCGTGTCCCCCCTAGGGCACTATTAAGAGTACTTTTGCTTAGTGCTGCTGCGAAGCTACAATACTTGCCAAAAGTCCCTGGGACACTTTCAAAAAATTATGAGAAACTATAGCCTTCTCAGCATTTCAATCACTACGCTTTCTACGCACCCCCCTTCCCCCTAATACAATGTTGGTCTGTTCCTGAGACATTTGGCGTTATTGTGCACGAAAAATTTTCCCGTTACCGCATGTACTTCTCTCAAAAACCAACATTATTTAGGGGGAGGAGTGGGACGAATGTGCCATCCAGATTGAACATTTGCAGAGTGTCCCAGGACTTTTGGTGAGTATTGTAGAAATTCTGCATTGAGTGTTGCAACTGACGTGTTTAGGCCGAAGAAAAAATAACTTGTAATAGTATTTTGACTGGGTAAGGTAAATATTTCAAGGCTACGAAAGTATGTGATATCCCACCATTACCTTGTATTTCAACTATTTGTTATTACTTTTACATTTATTCGTGCAGCCTTGTAATAATTCATTCCTTTTGCAACAGTTTTTTGTTAATTCAGAGTAGCATGGAAGCGCCATGGAATCTTGATCTTGTCTTCGTTGTAACTCACGATGGTTATAGATTTACTTAGATTTATTGAATTTGAATGATTAAGGTTGCTTGAGACTGAATGAGATTGAGATTAATTAAGATCAATTGAGATTGGATGAGATTGAAATTGAGTGAGATTGAATGAGATTGAGATTGATTGGGCTTCGGTACGACCGACTTTGATTATTTTGAGGGTTTGAGATTAAATAAGATTGGGTGAGATTGAGTGAAATTGAATGAGATTGATTGAGACAAGATGTGACTGAGATTGACTGTGCTAAGATGAAACCTCGATGGATTGAGATTGAATGAGATTGGATGAGATTGATTGAAACTAGATGTGACTGAGATTGACTGTGCTAAGATGAGACCTCGATCGACTGAGATTGAATGAGATTGAGTGAGATTGATTGAAACTAGATGTGACTGAGATTGACTGTGATAAGAAGAGACTGATATTAAGATTGAATAAGATTCAGTGAGGTTGAATGAGATTAAGACTGAATGAGACTGAGTAAGTTTTGTTGAGATTGATTGTGTTTGAGACTGAGTGAGATTCAGCGAGATTCTTTGAGATTGACTTCGATTTATTCAATAATTCTTGCAGTGTTTATGAATTTCCTAATTGCGTTTTAGTTCGAATCTTTAACATCGACGCTCTTTTCATCTGAAGTGGCACTGTCTTCCTCAGCTTTGTCAAGTGATGATGAAGGTTTGCTATTATTATTTTCCAAGTTAATGATTTTCCAATAAATATAGATATCATAAATGTAATCATTCTTATGGATTGAGAACATCCAGTATTGAAAATAATGCTGTGTTAGTTGTTTGGAATTCTAGTTGCAATTCTCTGTATATCACTATCGTAAAATCAGTATAGACTGCTGTACACACTTTTTATGGGAATACCTCATTTTCTCTGAGCCTCATTTCCTAAATTTTTTCAGATGTAAGCATTAGATTATTCTTAAATTATTCTTAAATATCGAAGGTATTACTACATTTGAAAATCTAAGGATTAAATTCACATCTTAATTGATGTCTTACTTTATCATAAAGCAAAATAAAGGTGGAACAGAAAAATAAATATTGTATCGGTAGTGAAAAAATACACAAGAATTCTGTCTTGATGAAACTTGAGTCTTGCATTATTGTTAAATTATCTTAAATTTCAGCAATTTTAAGCCTTAATATGCTAATAAACTTCATTCGTATAAAACAATGTGCACCTCTGAATGCAGTTGTTGGTCATGCGCATGTTGCATGAAATACGTCATTATTTATTCTTGGATATCTACGCTTTATTCCACTTCTTAAATTTCTTTGTTTTACTTTGTTATGGTAGTTACATCTTCTTGCATTTGTACAGATTTTGAAGACTTGAATGTTCCTTCACATACATACAGAAAAAGGACGGAAGTAAGCAATGTTTTGCTATGAAAACTTCCTTGTTACATAAGCCTTTTTAATTTCCGAAGTTGAATATGTTCCATCTGACCTCACCCATGGTTTTTGTCTGCTTGCGTAAATAGAACCAGCTGTTTTGATCACTTAGGTAGTGTTTACACGGGGCCGACCGAATATTTGGTCGGTCAAATATTTGGCCACTTAGGCGTAGCGTTCACACAGGGCCGACTAACCGACGTCAAATTAGATCACTTAGGTGTGCGAATATTCGGCTGCTTACGAGAGCAACCTTAGGCAGCGTTCACACGGTGCCGATTTAATATGTGGCCGCTCAAATATTCGGCCGGCCCCGTGTAAACGTAGCCTTAGAGCCTCCTTCACAACAACTTGTAGCCTCAAAAGGCTCTTACTTTCACCATTCGTAAAATTCTAGCAGAGACTATGTAGATATAAACTTCAAGCTTCAAACTATAAATATAGGTGATACCGAAAAAACATTACCTAATTTTGTTATGTTTTCAGCACGGAACTAAGCATTTGAGCCTTTTCTTTTGAAATTTACCTGTTTCTAGCTGTGTCGATTGGGGTTACTATTTTTAGCAGCGATATACAAGTGTTGCAGGATCTTGGCAAATGAAAATATAAGGAGAGTCCTAGCATTTTGTGTGTCCAGCTCATACATTTATGACTTCTAGAAAATGTTCGTAATTCTCGATCCCCCTCCCCCTTGTCGGACATAGCTTTAAATCTTTAGGCCCTCCTCGTTTACGACTTCTAAATTTTCACCCCCCCTCCACCCTCCAACACACATAATCAAAATCACAGAATAGACCTAACTTTATTCTGTGTCAAAACGACCAAGCGAGAAATCTGAATAAGTAACAGTTACAGGATATGCCTTCATCTTGGTAGGATTTAGGTTTATGGAAGGTGTTGATGGCCGCATCCTTCAGATGCCTGGATAATGAAGTCACGCTCATTCTTCGCTTTCGTTATTGTTCCATTGAGAAAATTTGATTTTTGCTTTAGACACCTGAGGCCTTGGCCTTAAAAGCAATCCTACAACTTCGAATATGTGCGAGGTGACATAGAGGTTAGAGCGCATGACTCATAGGCATGACTCCATTGTGGAAGGTCTACGGTTCGAGCCCGACTCGATGCCCTGACTGAACGCTCGCTCACTGTTCACCTAGCAGCAAATGGGTACCCAGTGAGAATACTAAGGAGTTAAAGGCGGCGAGGAAAGGAACTTGCCACCCTACCTCACATGCCAATGGCCCAGGATAAGTATCCTCTCTAACTGGCACTCCCCTACGTACGAGAGTATACGGGACTACCTTTACTTTTTACAAGCAAGCACAAAAGAGTAGCATTTGTTGACAAAGTGTTAAGGCAGAATTTTTTCAAAAAGTAATATGTTGAAAGACCGAAGAAGCTGCAAGAAAACTGTAAAGAAAATTAATGCACAGGTTTTCATGCCAATTTTCTTGCAACCAAATTCGAAAATGTTGAAAAATTCAAATTCGAAAATGCAACCAAATTCGAAAACTACTACAAAACACAGTAAACCTTCTGCGAAAATGTTGCAGAATTTCCTGCATGGTACGACAGTATTGGGGGTTTCATACCCCCACGACCTCTGGTAAATCTTTCCATGGTCTAAGTGCCTCTTATCGTCAGTCTCCAAAAATGCGTTGTTTTGTTGTATTTGAAACAGTTAGAAATGGTCATTAAATGATATTTGAAACTCTCTCGTGGTGGATGGACCACTGATGTGCTACACTTTCATTTGCATTTAACGACTTGAATGAAAAAGAGGGTTCAAACTAGAAGACCTCTGAATTCTCAAATACCTCCTCCCCCTCTACATCGTCTAAAAAAGTCTAAAATTTTCAGTTAACCCCATCCCCCCTTTGCCGACGTCATATGAACCCAGTGAACATGACACAGTTTATCAAGGGTCAGAGGTGTGCCGAGACATTTTCCGTAGTGGGGGGGGGAGCGTATTGACCATTTAACCAACTACTCTCGCTAAAAATCAAAGGGCACGAAAGCGCTATGGCCAATGGGGATGCTAAATCTCCTGTAGCATAACCAACTTTTGATTAAATTTCTTGCAATTTCAAGCATATTGGTGGGGCGTGACGTCCCCCACACCCCTGCAATGTATAAATTTCTTCTTACAATTTATATAAACGTAAAATTGATAGCTTTCTTTCAAGTATTTGACTCTTGTACCTTAATGTATTGAATTTCGTTTTCTAGCTGTTCGATAAACTGGCCACATACTTTCCTGAGCACATGGTCCAGCCTAAAGGAAACCTTGTTGATCTGATAACTTTGTAGACAAGACTTTACATCGATGCTCAGATGCAAGTTGTCAATTCTAATCACATGCAGATGATCTGCTTCAATATCTGCCTCAAGAGAATTTACTTGACAGACCCAGATTGTTTGTTGCCTTATGAGCCTCTTGTACTTAGTTGTAGTATATATATATGAAATTAGAAGCTCCATCGCCTTAGAAATTTCTATTTGAAATAATAAATAGATTCTCAGGAAACAATTCCAACTCTTTCGACTCTTCGCCGTAGCTTCATCAGTGTTCCGATGAAGCAACGGCAAAACGTTTGAGTAGTTAGGGTTTTTTCTTTGTGAATATATATAAATATATATATAAATATGTATATATATATATAAATATATATATATATATATACATGTGTATATATATATATATTTATATATGTTTCACTGTTTCACCAGTAACCATATGTCATCATATCTTTTCACTTTGCTTCATGAAATGCCCTTGCATCATCCTTTCTGGAGCTGTCGAAGCATTACTCTCTGCTCTTAGCTGTTGATGAAGTTCCCCCCTTCTTGTGTAGTATACAATGAATTGCACATCATATTTATTTAAGATATAAGGTTAGGTAATGCTGTGTATAACCTGTCATTTTCGTAACTTCTTCTACAATGATTTTTAGAGTTTTGCGTTTGCCAGGCATACATGTAAGCATCCCGTCATTGATCCTCTACTGGGCCGTCTATGGCAGATAGCTCTCACCAGATATGTGCCTAAACACTATCCTTTAGGGGGGAGGGTTGCTAACTTTGACTACAAAGAAGGTCATGGAATGCACTATGATTTCAGGGATACAAAGCTTCCTCTAGTATGACCATTTTTTTTAGAGTTTTGTAAGTATTAGGGAGTGACACGATCCCACGCCATCCACAAGCACATCGCTGGCATTCACCATAACACGCTCCTTGATTTCATGACGTCATGTAGGCTAGGTCAGGGATGCCGAAGCATATTTTTGATTGGGGGGAGCTGAGACTAGTCGCAAGCACCTATTGGGGTGCGACAGTGGGCCAAGGGGCGAAGCCTCTGAAAATTTTTGTAACTGCGCTCTTAGCTTGCAATAAAAGACCATTTTGAGTATCTACACACATCCTTTCTTTGATAGGATAAGTTATCTATTGCATGACATCATACACTAGCAAGAAAGTAGGGGGCTACAGCTACCTCCCCCCAGGCCCACCCGGCTCCGTTGTGCCTGTAGGGCTAGCAGACTAGGACTAGGCTTTGAGGTAGCAAAGTCATTCATCTTGTAAAAAGTATTCATCAGCATGCAATTCCAGTGTCTTAGACGACGGCAGAGGGGCATAATTTTCCAAACAGCACGTGCCCATGGTGTTGTACAATCTTAAATTAATAACATATTTATATTTAATATTTTGAAAATATTCCAAATTGCCACTGTAATTTACGATCATGTGTTTCAAAAGTACCCACTAATGGATTTATCAATTAGCGAGAAATTTGTGGATCTTGTTAGAGAACATACTTGTATTCAAAGTGGCTGTCAAAGTCAAAGTCCTTTCCCACGCCCAATGGCGCATAGGGCGGTGCCTGTCTCCGTTTCTGTAGCCCTAGGCCTCGCGTCTGCGAATGGAGTGAAAGCTACAGCGGGGGGCTGGTCCACTGGTAGCTCCGCGAGTTTAACTTTCCCACTCCATTCGCATATGTCGAGCGCCAGACGAGAAGGCAGTGAGTACCATTTTTAAATCTTTGGTATGACTCGGCCGGGGCTCGAACCCACGACCTACCGGTTGTGAGGCAGACGCTCTACCACTGGGCCATCACTCCGGTTTGAAAGTGGCTGTAGCGATATAAAATTCCTATATATATAAAAGCGACACCCAGGAAGGCTGTTTGGAGGATTTTTTTATAGAATTCTACAAAGTTATAGTTAATGACATTCAATATTGTTACTTGTTTACTAATGACTTTTGATATGCCTATGACATGGATTAATTACATCCGATATATATGAGTGTATGCATGCATCCATTATATTCTCAACGATTTCGAAGCTCGCTTCCTGTGTATTGTTCTAAATTTGCCATGACTCTTAAGCCTCGGTCAAACGACTAGATTTTTCTCTCGACTTTTCTCTATGCAAAAATCCAGTAAAAATCTAGTCGTTTAGCCACCTTGTACACGTTCTTTTTAATACGAAAAAAGTTTATAAGAAAATGAGCCTCAAATGGTCAAAATCTTAAGAAAATCGTAAGGAAATCACGAGGCTCATTTTCTAAAATTTAATGTTTTTATTGGGCAAAAATCGATATTTCGTCTTTATTGCATTCAAAATATTAAAGATGGAATTCAAATTCGAGTACGCAATATTAATAATGAATGTGCAACCCATTTTAGCCAGTTTATTTCAGAAAAAGTTAGGAGATATTTAAGAAAATGTCAGGCTCAATTTCGGGAAAATTTAAGTTAAGTTAAGAAGTTAAGTTAAGACAAGTTAAGAAAATTGAGGCTTAGGAAAAATGACGGTTTTCTTTTAAAAAATAAACGTGTATAGAGCTGTATAGTATAAATTTCCCATGTATAGTGTTTTTGATCTTGTTCAGAAACATCTTGTGGATTTTGAATCCGTATAGCTTTGTATAGTCGTTTGGCCAGTCTTGACTTTTGTATAGTTCGCGCATGCCTACTTAATCGCTTTGGCAAATATGAACGCCGCTAAAATCTGGGTTGACGACATTAAAGAATGGCCCAGCTGTACAACCATGGGAATAGCCAAAAGATTATCTGAATATAAACCTTCCTGGTATAACATGGTGCACAACCTTCAAATTCTAAGAAGTGACATTGATTGATTGAAACTCCTCGCTGGTAAGGCCTTTTGTCTCGTCTTGTTCTCATTTTAGATCCACCACCATCTTCAATATCAACCAAAGCCTGTTTTATAGCTGAAAAATTAGTGCTTAAAGCAAATAGTATTAAGGAGCAAGCATAGACTACAGTTGAATAACTTTTTCCCTTAAAATTATAAGTATCCGTAATGCTTTAGGCAAAACGCAGTTGCTTCCGTAAGGAAAATCCATTTATAGTTGACCTTAAGGGTTCAACGAAAAAATTATTTGATCAGTCGTGACCATGCAGTCGAGGAGAAAGCTTCGGGAGCTGTTGAAAATATATCGTTTGTATAGAAAAGAACGACGAAGGTCTTATATTTGGGGAGTTAGTGCAACTCAATCGTCAAAGGGAGAGTATCATTCCCTTCTATGAGATGCCGGTATTGTTGAACTTCTTTACATGCTTCAATGCTGTCCATAACTGTGATACATCGCGTTCAGTTTGTTTGAAATCAAGTGGGAATCGCATATCAGACTTTCCCTATTCACTGTTACCACAACATGTTGAATTCAAATAATTTCGATAATTATCAGAATTATCAGAGTTAGCAAAAATTATCAGAACAATTACGAACTATAAAAACTTTTCAAAAAACACTTTTCAGCCTTCACTTTGCGTTCACTTTCATGAAATAAACACTCACGCTCTGACAAAAATTCAAATGCAATTCTTTTACGTCAATTGTACTCTATTTTAACATGAAAGTCTGCGCGCTTTTGCATTGTCTTGCTGGTTGTTGCAAGGGAAAAAGACTTTTGTGAAGGTAAGACTCTGAAGATGGAAAGTTGAGTAAATTGTATTGTGAAATGTCTGGTCGTTTTGTCACAACACAATATTTCACCAGATTTTTGCCATACGTTTGCTATACGTTAGTCGAGAGAAAAGCCCAGTCATTTGCCCAAGGCTTTGCAATGCACGGTCATGCTTCAGTAGTATGACGTCATAGTGCGCTTTCACGAAAGCGCGGCAAAACTGAAAAGAGGCCATGCTTGTGTCGGTGGCACTGGTCAGCGGTCTGCACAAGGGCCAAGCAGGCATCGTCATCGTCACCTTCGAGTGGATGAAGATTTGAAATTTAAATAGCCGTTAACGTTGTAAATTAGAACTTATTTGCTCAAAAGACGTTAGGTTACAGAGATAGAGCCTTTTGGAACGTAGAAGACGTTTGAAAAGTACCTTTGCGGTCTTTTTTACAGAGACAAGTTAATTGTTGTGAAGAGTGTTGGCTTAGCAAGCAGCATAAAGCGAGTCACAAGGGATGGTGTATGCTACAGCCTTAGAAACATTATTTCGTTTGTACCTGAAATGAGCGAGTCTCGAAGGGAAAGAGATAAGAGTTTCTTTATCAAATTCTGCAACTATGAAGATTGACAGGGGGAAAGTCCGCAAAAGCTCATCCGACCTGGTATGTATAGTTGAACTATGCTGAAATATTAAACTTATTGCAATGTGATCCTTAGGGGAAGTCAATTTGGCCTAAATGGGCCGTAAAGAGGTTTTATATTATAAGTTGCAGGCTTGAAATGTTGACCATTGTCCTCTCAGTTAGACTTATCACGCGAAGACTCAGTGTTAAGTTCTTCTGAATGGACGTATTGTTAGGGTGACGTTCACATGTAAATTGTTGAAAAGCCGTTGTATTTGTTTGTTATTTGCAAAGTGTGGGGCATGGTTGGCTCACACCAGCCTTATTCATTTCTCTGTGGCTTCCGTATTCATTGTTCATATAATTTTTTGAGGAATCTCCTATTAATCTCCTTGATTGGTCCTGATAATGATTAGAACCAGATAAATTAAATTATGTCAATTCTCTGTTGTGACTTCAAAGTCTGTAAAGAATTAGATTCAGTTAATTGTGTTTTCAATTCAATTGTTCTTTATGTAGGACATTATATCATTTGCTTATTGGATAGAAGAAATTGCAATTTTATCCAGGAAATTAGTAAATAAGGCTTTATAGGGAAATACCCAGTTGTCTGCAGTATTTTAGAGAATGAGTTTCTATCATTGTGAAGTTGCAAGCTTGATAAATGATATATACCTTGTTTGATTAATTTTTCAAATCGATTTTAGCCATTGGATTGTCAAAAACTGATTGAATATTTATGTGGTTGTACTGAAGAAGAGCTTTTAACTCAGTTGAAGGAAATAAATATCTGGTATTTTGGAAAGGTAGCTTGCCATGCATGCATGGATGCTCAAGTTATTTCATTCTCTTTAGAGTTAATTTCTGATTCTATGGAAATGTTGGTGTCAATGATATTAAGAAAGGTCTCGGGTTCATTTATTCTGATTAAGATGGATAGGAGAAGAGCTTAGTTCTCTAATACTATCCTCAGCTACCACTAATACAAGCCTTGTCAATCATTATGAGAATACATGGGATCTTAAATTTTTTAGAAAAGCTATGATTTATGCCTTATACAACAGTTCCATTACAATTGGTAAACTCTAATTTAGTGTCTAGTCTTGCTGCAATTTACAGTTTATTAGCATTGGTAATGATACTGGTTACTTATAATGAAGTAAAACTGTGCTAAAAGTTGGAAATATTTCTGATTTTTGTGAGATGGTAAGGTATAATTGCAGACCATGCCCAGAAGACATTGGTGCAAGAACATCAATTTGCACATGCCCCCCTCTCTGCGCTAGCAATTGCTCTTAATTATTTGGAATTGCACTTGCAATCCAAGATTTGTGTATCCGAAATAGAGAGTTTCTTGTTGCTGAAGCATGTCAAATGCTTCATGTAGGATAATACAGGATAAAGCAGATCTATAGGAGCAAGAGTGACAGTCACTAGCATTGCAGTTGTTACAATGAAGTTCCTATTTGGCATGTGTGATTGCACGGTTGATGTGGATGTTGGCATGGGTGATTTTTTGCTCTTACTGTGGATTTTGCATGTGTGTAGACACATGCACGAGTCTCTGGGTATGGACCCTGGTCATTAACCAGAAAACAATGAGAATTTGTAATTGAATGTTTGCTGAACCTGATTGTGGTTGATCTGATAAATTGAAAGTGTTGATTCTTATTTTTGCAAATTTTCAGTGTGAATTGTATCACTGGATAGATGTGTTGGATAGATTTGATGACATTCTTGAAAGTGTTGCCAAAAATGTTGAAGGGAAAACATGGGTGTTTGTATTTGACACTTTACCGCCAAATGAAGAAGAAGATAGTCAGGTGAAGAATTTTGAAATATGCCATTTTTTGTACATGAGTTGTTAGTTATTGAAGCCAGGTTTGGGATGTCCAAAAATACTGAGAAATTTTTATCTTCCTCTAAGCTTTGTTAAGAGTTAGTACTTTTGACAAAGCTCCATATTATCAATACCGTAATATAGAAAATTTGAGGGCAGGAGATGGCTGTTGACTCAAGATATCACTTCAGAAAATGAAGCTTCAGTTGTTAGCAATGTTGTTTAATTGTTGCATTAGCTAATGAAGAGAGAAAATATAAACTATTGACTGTGAATCACCAGTTTTTGATGCTGAGTTGAAGCTGCCTTGTTAGACATATTTTCTTTCTTTGCAGTTTAACAAAAGGGAATTGATCCATCAAGTATTGAAGTTCACTGCACTTCTCATTGAGCACTCATATGCAAGGCATCTTTACAACTCAATAGAGGTTTGTGAAGTCTAAATGTATGTAATGCCTTTCTGTTGGGAATAAAGTAGCACATATCTAGCAAGGGCATGAGCAGGAATATTAGTTTTTCAGACAGCATACAAAATTTAAATACATGTGTAACTTGCTCACTTGAAGGATATCAATACAAAGACCAAAGAATGTGTTTTCTTTTTACATTACCACTAGGGAACCATTCCCAACCCAGTAATCATGTCATTTGATTGCAAACCCCCTCTCTTCTTTATTAAGAAGCTTTCAATTAGTATGCAGTTATTTTATTCATGTGAAGTCTCTTAGTAGTTATTTATTTGTTTCAGCATTTGATCAGTTTAATGGATTGTGGGGATGCTTCAGTCATTTTGTCTGTTTTAAATCTTATCTATGTGTTCAGGTATGGCCATGTTTTTATTTGCTTCCAAGACTTCTCAATTTTGTTTGTTTGGCAGAGTATGATTGTCCATTCAATCCTTCTCGAATACATATAATTCAAGAGCCTTGCAGCTTCATCTGTCCCCAGTTCATCAAGATATTCTACTACTCATTTTTTGTGCACTTGAATTTTCTCATGTCACCTTACTTTTGAAACTTAGAATTGTGATATCTACATAAGCTCACTTTTTCTTTAGCAAAAGGTCAAACTACTTATCACGTATGACAAGTGAAAGAAGAAAGCATCTACAGCAAAGACTTTTTAACCTTGGAGAGGTACATGAACTGATTATTTCAAGACCTTAGGTTTTTTTCTAAAACATTTAAAGCCAAAATAATGGGGAACTGCTTTTTTGATATAAAGTAGGAAACATCAGGCCATCAATTATATTCATCATGCTGAATTATATGATGATTGCATAACCATTATGCTTGAATATGGCATAGTAATTAAGCACACAGCAGCTGTTTGACTATTGCTATGCATAGTTGACGATATTGTTTGTAGCACAATTGAGCTTTTAGGGTGCAAAAACAGGAAGAGTTCTTTTTGTGTTATGCTTAGGACTTGACAAGATTTTAGGAGATGTTTCTGCACTACTTCTAGTATTAATTCTGTATTTTGTTTGTTCAGACATGGGGTGGCATTGAAGCTGGTTATGGTTTAGATCAATGCTGCAGTACAGAACAAGATGAGGTGAGTTTGTTTTTGTTATTAAAAGCATGGGTTGATGTTTTTGTTGCAACAATATCAAAGACAAGAGTATCTTTTCAACATGGTAAAAGAAAGGGTATCTTAATGAAGGGTCATGTTTTTGAAATTGTGCAGAAACTAGCTTGAAACTTGTACTTGTGGTGTTTTGTTTTATCTTGTTTCTTTTTCATTATGAAGCCAAAATTATATTTAAAAGTAATAATATATGAAAGGAAGATTACATTATGAAAGAAATTTGCTTGTCAACAAACAGATGGATTGAAGAATTATTTATTCCATGCCCCATACTTTTAGCAAATTTACTAGGAACTTTCTATTATTTCCTTGCTAGAAGCCCTTCCCAATTTTCGTTAACTAATAGACATGGGATTGGGGTCATTCATCTAGTATGTATGCATGAAAGGGGGAGATCGATGGTCAAGCAAAACCGTGCGCCAAGCCTACAAGGGGGAGGGGTGTTGATACTTCTAAGTATGTACACAAAAAGTCCCTTTTTGCATGTATTTTGCTATATTTTCATATGCAAGGTTGTTGTCTTTCGTGACGACTTTCATTACTGTTTTATAAAGCATTGGGTATGATTATTTTTGTAATGTCAAATGTTTTACCTGTCTTTTTCTCTATGAAATTATTGATTGGATATTTAAAAAGATTCCTGTTAGAAATAGAGGGGGCAGATGGGCAAGAGTATGTATGCAATGGGGGGTAGTAGCAAGTGTACATCTGTGTACAATGGGGGAAGGGGGTCAAATTCTTTGCCATTTTGGTGCATACGTACTAATTGAATGACTCCATCATGTTCTTCATGTGTGCATTTTTTGTTTAATTGGCTGTCCTAGCTAATATATTTCTGATCACAACCCGTTTTAGTCATTTAAAGAAAGTGGAAGTCTGTATTTTGAATGCTATATTGAAGAACCTCAGCAAGAAGATGGTGAAATGGAGGTATTTGCAAGTGGATTTTATTATCAGGTCTCTCATATGAGTAGCAAGCAAAATTTTATTCTGTTGAGTTAAGGTAGAGGACTCTAGCATAGTGAATTATGAATTTATAAACAATGGTAATAAGAGTCTGAATTTATTGTGAAAAATCCAGAGTTTTTTTAAAAAAGAGTCCATGCTTTTAATGACTTGTTGCTATAGCACTTCTCATTAAGAAACCATGTTTTGATTACAACGTATACTTGCATATAAGCTTACATCGCATATAAGCAGACCCCCCCTAAAACTTCTTTAAAATGGCCAGTTTTTGCAAAAACCCACGTATAAGCCGACCATAAACTTGTCTGATTTTACTCCATACCTAATCAGCAAATTAGTCCCTTTTTCTCACGTTTTAGTCACAGGAATGTGTCTGTAACTAAAAAAGTACCTAAGGGATGTATATTTTACATCCTATTTATTGACTGAAAAAATCATCAAAAAAATTTATCACATTTTGGTCACTTTTACACTACAGATACATATTAATGACTAAAAGATGACCAAAGAGCACTTTTAATTTCTGTGGCTGCATGCTCATGTTTACCCCCATTGGTTTCCTGTTGGTTTGCTGTTCCTCTATAAGCCACGTGGGCCCGTCTCTTCCCATGTGCTGCCTACCAATTGGCTGTCTCTGATTTCCCTCTTCGACTGCCTTTGTTTGAACTTATTATTTCTAAGAAATTAGACCACATACTAATGACACCAGCTTCACCACTAGCTCTAGCTTGGTTACAGCTCACCATTGGTGACACACAACCATATAAAGAGTCACAAAGCTTTGAAAATATGTGGCTGGAGGATTGGTAGTAGTGTCTGTCCTTGTGTTAATTTTGTTTTGTGCGCATATAAGCAAACCCCTTGATTTCAGTATTGTATTTTGTAGTTCTAATTTCGGCTTATATGGTAATTTTTGCCATGGCTTTTTGCAGATGGGATTACTAGTAATTGATATCTAGTACAGTTTTAATTATATTGAGGTCAGCAGAGGAGCTGTTATAATTATCTTAAGAAGAGTTTGAACTTCCAAGGCATGAGAAGCATTAGAAATTTTGAGCTGATTTGGGACCATGTTACTTAGTAGAGGCAAGGATTGTCAGAAGTATTTTAATAAAACATTTTAAGATCAATAAGCACGATTTGAGTGCAAGAAAGAGAAATATCCTCCTGTAGATTCCTAAAGTCAATTTGGAGATTGCGAAAATGGCTTTTTCTTTATGGGAGCTAAGCTGTATAACTTACTTCCCATAAACATTAAAGAAAGCGTTGATGAGTTTGAGAACAAACTGAACTATTTTTTTCATTACATCTAATATGAACATTATAGTCTTTTAATAACTGTAAGAATATATGTATTTATTTTATTTTTCTTGTTTTCTTTAATGGAACATGTTAATAGCAGTTTCTTTTAAACTGATGTGTTAATCCTTTTAAAATATCCATACATACATACCAAGGTGCTATTTTTCCAGCCAATTTGAAGGCTATCTCAGTTACTTTTATTTGTTTGGTTTATTCAGAATGGGTCTGATCTTTTCATGAATATTGTCTTGTTTTAGACATCACAGTTGAACAGAATGCATTCAATACACTTGAACAATCTGCAGCAGGTGAATTGATGTTTATACATCTGAGTAATTACAATGCTAACCACCAATCACACATTTTAGTTTGATATCTTTTTGATTATGACTCAAAAATGGAGGTGGTATTTTCATTATGTGCAGCCATAGCCCTACATCAAATATGATATCACAGAAAGTGCTGGTAGAACTCAAAACAGCTATCTTGCTCTCCCTAAGCAATTCTTCCCCCTCTTCCCAATCCATGTCAGGAAGAAAAAATTGGTGCAAGAGCATCAACTTGCATGTGCACTCTTGTCTGCACAAGCAATTACTCTTACTTATTTGGAATTGCATGTGCAATCCAAGATTTGTCTATCTGCAATACAGAGCTTCTTGTTGCTGAAGCATGTCAATTGCATTATTTGCAGTACACAGGATAAAGAGAATTATGAAAGCAAAACATGAGTCACTAGTGTTGCAGTTGTAACAACAAAGCTCCTATTTGCCATAAGTGATTGCACAGTTAATAGTTATGTTGCCACAGGTGTTTTTCACTCATACTGGGGATTTTGCAAGTGTGTAGGTAGGTGTATGTGCAATCACATGTGCCTCTGGGCATGGACTGCTCTCTTCCCCTGGTGTTCTATCCTTATCAACCCCCTCCCTTTCTTTTGTCCTCTTTCCCCACCTCTTCCTCTAGAATTTTTATGGAAATCAGTCTTCATCCATCTGTACTTTGATTTACCTCCTAGATGTCAAAGAACCCAGGTGATATAATGGAGCAGATTCTAACTGAACACAATGTACCAAAAGATGTTCAGGTAAATTTTCTATTCCAATTGCTAGAAATATTTTATTTGTTGTAAAATTCCTTAAATTTGGTTTTGTTCATAGTTTTGCATGTTCCACCAATTTAGAATGATTGTGTTAGACAAAAGAATTTAGACCAACTGTATACAGTAAGTGCAGTAAAAATATAGAAAAATAGCAAACAGTTTTTTGCATCTAGCATAGTGGTAGTAATAAACTCAAATTTTTACAGATTTTGCTCTTTCAACTTTCTCCACTCCAATACTTTATGTTAGATGTTTAGTTTTTGTCAATTTTCAACCTGTGAACCTTTTAATATTCATCAAGATATCATTTTTCTCAGATTTCATTATGTATTTCACATGCCAATATTTATTTCAGATATCATTATTATATCGCTTGAGACTTGCTCATTCAATGCCAAATCTTGAGAAGAGAATCCAGTTTGTTCAGCTTCGGTTGCAGGCAATTTCCATTCTTGGTAAGCGCTCATTACAATTTGCTACAGTACTGCTCCTGTAACGCTATCCTTTCGTTGTAGGATTACAAGATTGGCAAGAAAATGCTATCTTAATTGTAGGTGCTGTTAGTACCACCTAGACGGAACAGGGAACATTGTGGCATCTGAAGGAGGTTATTTTGTACTCAAAATGTTGCCGGGTTCCTCAATTCTCATGTCAAGTTATTCCAGGACCTTCTAATTCCCGCAATGACCCAAAATGTAGTTCTAGTTTTGGCATGCTATTTTCCCGTATATTCATGTACTTGATATGCTTGGTTTCAAATTTCAATCTAGGACAGCTTTTTGTAGGACGTTTCCGCTGCAAAAGTTGGCACTGCACTGGGGCATCATGGCTGGTGGGCAAGGGGGCTTGACCACCTATTTTTCAAAATCTTCGGATTTTTGGAACTTGTAATGTTTCATCGGAAAATTTTTAGATATTTGCTGTTGGTAAAAATAAAGGTTTTGACTTTTGTCGGAAAATCTTTGAACTTTACCCCCCTACTCTACAGGTACCAGGACGCCTCTGAAACAGCAAATTTTATTTTCTTTCCTTTATTGTGTTCTCTGAAATGATTAGCCATTAGGGATTAGGAACTTTACCTCAATTTTTTTATTTAAAGGAAAGCTAAAAGTTCATTTGCAAAATGCTACGTGAATGAAAACCAAAATTTTTGCATTCCAAAATTTTTGCATTCCAATTACACTTATCAGCCATTGACTTCAATTAACGTTTCCTACAATGAAAGTGGCCTCATCTCGTCCTGGAAGTCACAATTTAGAGGAGGCCTCATCTCCTCCTAGAGGTCTCAATTTAGAGGGGGGCCGCATCTCGTCCTGGAGTTCTCAAACTACTTTGAGGTCTCCTGCTGGAAAAAATACCCTGCTACATTTTAAAATCTGTAGATGCTGTTTGTTTTGCTTACTGTTGTCGTAGTTGTGGTTTTAATTGAAACGAAAGATGAAATGTTTAACGACAATGATAACTGAAATGACCGTGTTGTTTTAGTCAAAATTAATTGACCTCTTCCTTTACAGTTTACTCTAATGCAACTGACCAAGTCAATTCACTTGTTTATGACGGATTCGTTGAAGAGATTGTAAATACATTGGAGCTGCTAGATGATAAAAATAAGCTTTCGGTGTGTATGGCTTTTTCTAGTCACTAGATGCAAGGACACCGGGGCAATAGTAAAACAAGGGAGTCCTAGGTGAAGAGCAATGTATTGTTCATCCCTCGCCCCTCTGTTGTCGGTGTATTGATGTGTCCTAATTGACGTTTAACAGTTACTAAAACACCATATGAAAAGATCTTGCTTTTAGGGTAGTCAAAGTGCTTGTATCTGATAGTGCTTGGAAAATCAATCAAAAAATTGCTGTTTTCTCTCATGTAGTTAGTTGATACATGAGAGAAAAGAGGAATTTTTTGATTGATTTTCCAAGCACTATCAGATACAAGCACTTTGACTACCTTAAAAACAACATCCTTTAAATTATTATTTTTTGAGCCCTTCCTGCAGTCTGAATAGTTTCTATGCTAAGTAATTTATGCACTGAGACTGCAATTCATCCCTCATCGTTTAGTGATTTATAATTTTATGTCTCGAACAGTCAACTTATGCCCACGTTTTTTACTGATGTGACTATCTATACTTTGCCAGTAAGTAACTCACGTATTATTGCTGTCTCCACAAATTTGCAGGATGTTAAAGCTTCGTGTTTGAAAACCCTCACAGCTATCATCCACTTGGACCGAAACCCAAGGTAATCTCATTTGCAATGCTCCAGAGGGCTTTGCATTTTCTAGTTTTGATAATTTTCTATTTGCCTTTTCAACTGCCAATCATTGCCAGGATATTTCCTTCATTTTTTATTAAAACATGTCACCTCATCATCACTTTTTCTTCTTTTGGTCTCTTCTCTCTATTTACACTCCCAGCCTCTTCTCTCTACCCCCCTTTGCTATTCATTTCTCCATCTCTTCTCCCTCCCCATTCTCCTTGTCTATTCCTCCACCTCTTCTCTTTACTTTCCTACCTACCTGTTATCCCTCTCTCCTGTCTCTTTTCCTTATTTCTTTTCCCTCCTCTCCCCCCCAGCTGCTCTTTCTCCATGGCTGTTCTCCTCGCCTAATCTCTTCATTAATAACTTAATCCTGTCAGTATCAATATTCTTTGTGGTACATCAAGCTTTCTAATTTAGCCACATTTTCATCACGCTTGAGCTCTTAATTAAATTCTGTTTGTTCATAGATTAAATACCATAGTTGAGTGCACCGGTGCGTTATCATACCATGGATTCCTTCCAGCCCTTGTCAGACAATGCATTTCCCACATGACAGGTTTGTTGTCTCAGTTTAACTCTCTTAAATTGAACTTTGTGCTTTGCTTTGTGAAAAAACAAGTATAATATGCATTAACTATCTATTAGACTCCATTTTCTTTACTTCTTTTTGTAAATATGTGAAATGGGGGTCAGGGAAAAGTAGGTGTTTTTGACTACTAGTCAGGGAAAATTCAGGGAATTTTGTTTCACGTGTTGGGTATGAATCCTGACCAATTTATTAAAGCTTTAGTGATTTACTGTACTTTTGTGACCTTAGAAATTTTTGTAAGTTTGCCTGTATTTAAAGTTTGATTTATCTGTGTACAAAATGTAATGTGTATTATGTTGGCTGTACTCTAGCAGTTAAACTTCTGTTGTTTACTAAGATTTATTATCATCATTTCAAGTGTGCATGAAGCTTTTTCGCTTTCCACTTGTGTACATTTACAAAGCGTCGGAAGTCAAAAATATTTGCTAAGAAAGCCTTAAGAAAGGTTTGATACTGGAATCATGAAAAAGTAAAGAAAGTTTCAGTTCTGAACCGAAAACACTTTCTTATAAAAACAAAGACGTGTTATTAGTACACATAGTTTGTAACTGGGCTGTCCAGTCTT
The DNA here is from genome assembly GCA_018155075.1 of Cassiopea andromeda. NCBI lineage: Eukaryota > Metazoa > Cnidaria > Scyphozoa > Rhizostomeae > Cassiopeidae > Cassiopea > Cassiopea andromeda. The sequence goes on along the minus strand of WIPJ01023983.1, from coordinate 208,221 downwards.
TCCCTTTATGAAACAGCATGTCCTTTTTTTTGGAATGGTTTACTTCGACGTACACACTATTTTATAAGAATAAAGTTTATAAGAATATTCAGGTTCAGAATCGCTGAAATTTAAGAATAATTTAAGAATAATGCGAGGCTAAAGCTTCATCAAGACATATGTATTTTTATGTATTTGAGCTATAACTTTTCACTATCAATACAATAGTTGTTATTATTCTCTAATTTTGTTTTGTTTCATGATAGAATAAGACATCAATTAAGATGTGAATGTAATCCTTATATTTTCAGATGTAGTAATACCTTCGATATTTAAGAATAATTTAGGAATAATCTAATGCTTGCATCTGAAAAAATTTAGGAAATGAGGCTCAGAGAAAATTGAGGTATTCTCATAAAAAGTGTGTTCAACAGTCTATATTGATTTTACGATAGTGATATACAGAGAATTGCAACTAGAATTCCAAACAACTAACACAGCATTATTTTCAATACTGGATGTTCTCAATCCATAAGAATGATTACATTTATGATATCTATATTTATTGGAAAATTATTAACTTATTGGAAAGTCATAATGTGTTATTTATACATGCAGTATTTTTCGTTAATTTTGTTGCTCTGAAAATCAGCTTTCGTGTTTTGATACGCAATAAGACTTGGTTGTATTTCCACTCCTGTATTTATTTATGTTTTGATGAAATTTTGAATCATTATTTTAATGTTGCCCAAAATTTTTCTTTGTAGATGGAAACAGAAATGACTTTCCACAACCATTTTCAACTGCACTTTTTTCTTTTCTATACCACCTTGCAAGCTACGAGTCAGGTAACACTCTTTATTCCCCTAACTCCACCCCATCCCCGTAATGTCTACTTCAATTTTTAGCATCTCCTTAGATATCCCCTTGGATTTTTTTGAGTATTTAACCCTATCTATATATCTATCTATCTATCTATCTATCTATCTATCTATCTATCTATCTATCTATCTATCTATCTATCTATCTATTTATCTATCTATCTATCTATCTATCTATCTATCTATCTATCTATCTATCTATCTATCTATCCATCCATCCATCCATCCATCCATCCATCCATCCATCCATCTATCCATCCATCTATCCATCTATCTATCTATCTATCTAT
>WIPJ01023983.1:191264-204085 GCA_018155075.1 Cassiopea andromeda | reverse complement strand
TTACTAAGCGGGGGGCTCCTAATAAGGTCCGGGGGGTTGGATGAAAACCTAGAAAGTAATAAGCGGGGGGGGGGACGTTTATTTGGCACCTGAGAGTACTTGACAGTTGGTCGAGCTCTAGTTATTTTGTATGGGTATTGATTTCCCACCGCTCCAGACTGTCATTGACTTAAATCTAAATGGCCTACTTTTTCAGATGTTTTTGAGGTGATTCTTGACACAGCATGTTATCTATGCAATCTTTTCTTTAACAGTTTGTGACAAGAGCTGTGCGTGTTATTGACTTGATAACTAATTTGGATATGGCTTCATTTCAAACCCACAATGGCCTGAGTATTCTCGTCAACAGATTGAAGGTTTGTCTTTTGCAGTTATCTCTTTTAATCGCATTTCTCATTTCATCTAGTTTTGGATATCTGCATTTATTTTCTTGAATTGCTTCTTATGCCACCTTGAGCAGAGCATAGTATCTTTAGCATTTCCATACCTTTAATTAATCACTATTGGCTCATTGGCAGAGATTATGAGGTGTGGGCGCTCCCAAGAGATTATTTGTAAGCAAATGAAACACTGCATCTCTTATTGGCTAGTCCAGTATGTTATTGCTACGCTGGTAAGCTATTTTTAGAATGCCATTGACCCTGGCCATTGAAATTGTGAGTTGGGATGGCCAGTACTTTTTCTTGCGGTTGTTATATCCCTCTGTTGTTATTTGGCTCTCCTTCGCTGCTGTATGAAGGTTAAGCAAGTATTCAACTACCGCTGGACATGGGCCTCGAGCCGACGAACTTCATCACAGTAAATGAGCATTTAGCTTGTCAGATTGCTCATGTATGTATGTCTTATTGATTGAGTATAACAGTAAATGTCATATCTCTGAAGTATACTTCTGGTGTATAGTAATGAAAAAAATACTATGTATTAACAGAACGAGGTGAAAAGCTGCAGCAAGTATCATGGACCAATATTGCCAGTTGATTCAGTGGATGAAGGGAGTGATTCAACAGTATCACAGCAAGCTTCATCGAGTATGGCAGTTGATTGTAATGATGCCTCACAAGAAAATGACCAGGTTGTAGAGGTACAAGCTGCCTCCAGTCAGGGTTGTTCAGATACAGATATGAAAGGTATTCTCAGACATAAATCATTGATATTTTTATATTGTCTTTTAATTTTTGGTTATCTTCAAGTCTTAATGGCATTAAATCTAGTTTATGCCACTCTTCTTATTCCACTTTATCTATTTATATATCTATCTATCCATCTATCTATCTATTTATCTATCTATCTATCTATCTATCTATCTATCCGTCCGTCCGCTCTCTATCTATCTATCTATCTATCTATCTATCTATCTATCTATCTATCTATCTATCTATCTATCTATCTATCTATCTATCTATCTATCTATCTATCTATCTATCTATCTATCTATCTATCTATCTATCTATCTATCTATCTATCTATCTATCTCTCACCTTCTTTTTGCTTTCTTTTTTCTTTCTTTCACCCCATTTTTCTTTTCCCTTCCTCTCTGTTCTCTGCCAAGTACATTGTCAGTCTTTGATTCCTAGAAGCAGGATCAACTTCTGCAATAACTACTGGAAGCATTTCAATACAGAAAAACCAATGCTTGCCTCAACGAGCAGCTTTATTGAAGTCCATTCTGAATTTCTTGAAGAAGACGATACCTGACCCAGCATTTGCAGATCATACCAGATCGTTAATGGATGAAACATTACAATATTCATTAAAACTCATAATCAGTAATGCTGAATATTATGGGGCTCTGCTCTTTCTTCTCGGTAACTATTCTTATATTTTCGTAATCATTTATTATTTTGCATTACATTGTGGTTGTTTGTTCGTCTCTCATGAAATTTCATAGACAAAGCTTGAATGTTATGAAAACAACCTCCACAGTTTCTATTACGAGCCTTTTGGTTCCCTAAAGCAGAGCTGCTGTTTATTGAAGACTCGTTAACCAGATTACCTTCAACCAGATTACTTAGGCTCCATTCACACTATACCGGATTCATCTTATACCACATTCTTGACCGAATCCGATATCAAAATTCCACATGTTCATACTATATCGGATTCAGTTTTAGGCGTTGTTCACACTACTCCGCTTCGCTTGATTCACGTCACTAAGCCTTTTGTTTAGAGGAACTTTTAACGGCAACTGTCACGGCTTGAAAATTGATTGACGCTCGAAAACAAAGCTGGCTGCAGCTCAAAGAGAGCTTCCGAAGCGATGATGTATCGGATTCATGCCTTCACACTAGCTCAAAAGTGATCCGATATCAAAAGTAATCCGATACATGGCATTTCACAGTGGAGTGATTTCACTCCACAAAAGCGATACGTAGCATATCAGATTCATCCGGTATAGTGTGAGTGGAAGGCCTATCTGATGTAGGAAGTAATCCGATATGTGATGAATCCGGTATAGTGTGAATGGGCCCTTGGTTTTGCTCACAGATAGTATGACTTACACATTACATAAACTCAGCCCTCGTCGTCTATTGAATTTGTTGAAAGCTTTTGTCATCTTCAAAGCTTCTGTAGAATCTTCTAATCGGCTGGGTTGTTGTCAATTAGATCTCTGAAATATCTTTGATATACTGGTGTATATTAGGCTGTAGTATGATTAAGTTTATGGGGCACGGTCTTACAGGTGCGATGGGCTTGTTCCAAGACTGATCACACTAGTATTTTTGTCAACAAAACAATTAAACTAGTAAATATCTAGATTAAGTCCTACGCTCTGCTCATATGTAGAAAGAATCATAATTAGTTAATGAGTGATCTGATTCTTTTGGATCAATGGGGAGATAATTGCAAGGGAAGATTCATTAAAATGCTGCTTATGACAGTAGTTGATAATTTAGTATGATTATGATGAATTCTGAAGTTTTGTGATTCCATCATTCGACATTGTTTCATAGCTACTGATGTTGTTACTGTATACATATTTCATGAACCATCAATGTTGTCATCATTACAAGAGAGTGGTCTCACTGGTGTTGTCCTAAAGTCTCTGATAGTCAAAGATGTAAGTAACTTTTTCGTTGTTTCTGTAGCGCATTTCTAGCAGTGAATTTCAGCTTTTATGAGCAAATGTAGGGAAACGAATGCAGTGTTTTGCAAGCCATTCATTTTGAATCAGTTCAATTTATTTAATCTAAGATAGAATTCAGGTGGAAAAGAAGGCGCCAAGAGCTGTATGGAAGCTGTCTGTAGCAAGAAACTACATTATCTAATTTGGTTGAGGTTTAAAATTGAGGTTTAGAGAGTAAAGATTGTATGCCATTACAGTTAATTATTGTTCATTAAACTTCTTGTTGAATAAAATTCATGATTGGAGTATTGGATATATCCAGTGGCTGAACTTGGGGAATTTGGTAGGTAGGGTACACAGAAATTATGTTAGAATATCTGGCATCCCTCAAGCGTCTTAAATGTGCTACCCGGACAATTTTTGTCCTTTACTATTCACGACAAAATGTAAACAGATAAAATGCTTGGCTAGGTCATTTAGGGCATACACTGCTATGATGAAGCTCCATAGGGACATGACCTTTTATCGTTCATGTAAAATGCACTAGGCAGTTCAAGTATAAGTGTTGGGAAGAATGAATTGCTTCATGAAGAAACTGTTTCTTGAAAATCCTTGGTAGTACACTACCCCACCTGCCCTAATAGACGCGCCACCACTGGGTATATTTTTCAGCATTTTTGGTGTTCTACCCAAAAATGAATAGATATAAATCATTAGTATGTTCTATTCATCCTTTCTTTTCAGGTTCCAGCAACAAGAGAAAACCTTGCGTCCCTTCCAAACACGTTGAGTGCATTGTGTTTGAATACGGCTGGCCTAAGAGCATTTATGGCTTGTAGTCCATTTGAAAGACTGTTCCGTATATTAGTCACGCCTGAGTACCTACCTGCAATGAAGAGACGGAGAAGCTCTGACCCACAGGGTAAGGAATTTATTTGACCTTACCTGTTCATTGTAGAAATTTTATTGTTAAATAGATTGTAATATTGCCGAGAAAGTAAACGAAAAGGTTGTATGCTAATTGGCTTTTTTTATTCTTGCTGCATTTGTCTATATATTTTCATTTGCTATCAAAGACTCATGCCTTTCATTTGACTTAAGTTTATATTTACTTAAGATTTTACATGATAGATCAAAATGAGATTGGAATAATTATGAAAATTTTAGCAATTACACAATAAGCAATGCACATTAAGTCCTGCCCTGCTTTGGTGTTTTTCGAAGAATCTTGCACAATCTTCTCTTTTCAAGAAACACTAAATTTTGATGGGGATTCCTTTTCATTTTTCCTTGTTTTTCAATTCTTTTTGGAATTGTGCTAAATGGGAGTTAATGTAAACTGCTAAAAATAAACTGACGTGTGATTCTGTTTAAACTCTTCACAGTGAATGAATTGTTTTGTTTCAAGTGATAAATTTCGAGGCTTTTAACTGTAGTTTACCTGCATCTTCAGGAGACACTGCTATGCATTTGGGAACAGCAATGGATGAATTAATGAGACATCAGCCAACTTTGAAGACAGACGCTATGAAAGCCATCATTAAGGTACAGTATTTCCAGGTTTTTTGTATGCAAAGAGCAAATAATTCAATTAGGGCAATAAAAATTAAGGTGTGAATGACCAAAAACCTGTGAATTCCATCAATCTACATTCTGGACTCTTGAAAACTATTTGCCATTTGCCACATTGTATTTAATAGGTGGATTTCTGTCTGCATCGACAGCGGAGTAACACAGGGATCCAACGCCTTCTAACAATCCTAAAATATCGTTGAAAAAGAGAACTATCCTAATAGCCCTAAAATTTCAAGAATATTCTGCTGTTCTTCTAAATTTCTCCTAAATTTTTCATAAGTTGAATTTCTTTTCAGCAGTTATGTTACTTAGCAAATGATTTTGTGATAGTTTATCATAATAAAAATGGTCAAATCATCAATTCTCTCAACTTCTACCGTGAATGTATTATTTTTTTAATTGCCATAATGACTTTTTCTGCTGTACCAAATGTATGATGGCCATTTACCCTATTTATATCATGGCATCTAAGTGAACTTTATCCATTATTTTCCCAAAAATACCTCAACGCTGACCGAATTTGTCTGGAATCTGCAAAACTTCCTAAAAATGGGCGAAGAAGTCTCCATAACAGTTGATAAAAAATAGTGAGAACCCTTTAACATCATATGTAAATACGTGATTTAGTTGAATATCTCATATTCTTGGACTCTTTGATTCTACTGGTTATTTTGCACAGGTTACTGAAGCCTAAATTTCCTTGCATGACTTTAGGTTCAATTACTGTGCTATATAAAAAAGCTAGCTAGTTATTTTTGCCAAATGATAGTTTTGGCTAAATGCTAGAAGCCTGATATGTTGTCAAGTGCTCATTGTCCGTTTGATTCAAAGGTACTTGTATGATGTAATCAAACTGAAGTAAGGCATCATACCTTGCGCTCAAATTTTTAGCATTGTGGCTCAGTCTGCCAGAATCTGCTCGATCCAAATAAGCTGTCTTATTGAAATTGTTGGTTATGAGTTGTTAAACTTCACCACGCTTCTGTGTTTTGACTTTAGAAAGGAAGGGGAGAACTATCATGTATATTACAGATATTTCAATTCAATTGACGGATAATATATTTTGCTATGATCAAACTCAGACCGTATTTTTCCACTAGCCTTTCTGATTCGCCCTTCAGATCAGTCTTCCAAGTTTCTCTTACTATATCTGCCAATGCGGGGCGAGTTGCCAAGCGGACCAGCCAGTTCCATTAGCTTAGCTGAAGTTAGGATGGCTGTGTACGGTCAGAAACTGGATGGGCGACCTTCCAGATGAACGATCAGAACAGCTCACTCCACCGTCCTTCGGAAGGGACGTTAAACTAGGGGTCCCATGTCTGGATGCGGCATGCATAGTAAGCCTAAATTAGCTGAAAAAGCTAGGTTTAACAGTCTACTCAAAACAAAGTAAACAACAACAACAACAACAACAACAATGCTCAGTGGACTTGTATTTCCTTAACGAGCTTTTGCCAGTCTTGTGTCTTTTCATTTAGTTCTTCATACTTATTTACAACTTGAATATCAAAATTAACCCAAAGAGTATTATTTGCGACAAAGATTCAATTTCTCACAACGTGGATTAATTTCTGACAACAATTTTGCACTCAGCCGAGAGGCTGACCCTGGTTGTCACACACAAGTATTGATGCCTTTAATAGTGTTCTTTTGTCTGTAATTTCGATTTAATTTATTACAGTATCTTGTATTTAAGTTTCGGTTGACTTGAATTAGCATGTGAGCTAGCAATAAGCGCCAACCTTAAATAAAGAAATTATTTTTATCGTTAGAGATTTGTTTTTGTAATTGAATTTACCGCGAAAAGTTTGAAAAAATAAATCGAAAGAGAAGCATTGTTATCTCCTTTATATTACAATTTTTGTCACTTTAGCTTTTGGAGCACTTATGCGAAATTGGAAATGATCCTCAGAAAATCGCATTTCACCCATACGACAAAAGCAAGCCAAACACGAAACATGCTGCAACGGAGGCGATGCAATCATCGTCAGGGGCTGTTGATGAACCAATGTCAGATGAAGACATGGAGGAGGACTTTGCTGCGGTTGTGAGTCCAAAAATAAACAGGTCGTTTGATAAACTAGATGACACATCTATTAGTGCGTGAGTATAATTTGATTTCTGCATTTGAACATTGCACTGAAAATTGGGCACAAGATTTTAGATATCAATTTTTTATTATACAAATTTCATCCTTTAATGTGTTTTCTATATTGTCACAGAGTCCAGAAAAAATTGAAACTTCCTACGGCAGTAACTTCTTTATGTATAACCTTTCTCATTATACAGCATCGATTTGTAGTTTCCCATATTGTCCCTATATTTTCCTCATGCCAAATCACCTGATTTACATGCATCAGAATTTTCCTCAAGCGAGATTTATAAAATTACTGGTCCTTCCTCAAAACGGGCATAAATTTAAGAAACCTTACTCCAACTCACAGTCGTCGAGCCATGACTTCTTTCGGATTCTGTATTGCCACAATCTCATGTTTGATATTAACATCCCATTTAAAGTATACTGCAGTTACTTACCTAGTGTATTTCTCTGCTTGGTGAATAATAAGTGGGTACTATTTCTATTAATTATTTTTTAGCAAAGCAACAAAAGAGAAAAGAGAGTATATACCATTGCTAGATTACCTTCTAAATGTTGTGAGTTGATGTTTTTAATACAATCTTACTCTATTGGCATCTCCTCCACTTTCATCCATTTGTCCTCTTTCGTGTTGCATTATCTTGCCATAATACCACATAACTTGAATTTCATTCGCTTTCTCATACCTAAATTATCATTTCTGATTCATGTTTTTATCTTCTCATTCCAGTTTAGCTCACTATTCAGCTAGATACTATAATCAGCTACTGAAATTAGTCTTATTATCCTTTTCTTTTAGATGAAGTTTCTGGAGAACATTTTGAGTAACCAAGGCACGGATGACCATTGTACTGAGTTCATATCCCTTCATGGATTATCACCTCTTCTTGGCTTGCTCAATTTATCAAACATGCCATTGGAATTTCCATTGCTCCCTGCTTGTCAGTCAGTTGCAGCTGTCTGCAAATCTATTGTAGTACGTCATTTGTTAAATCTCCTCCCCACAAGATTGAAAGTTTTATGTAGAATATCTTCATGTTTCAGAGCTATGAAGACTCTCGCATTTTCATATTCTCCTTGCTTATTGTTATATGCAGAAACTCCCCTCCTTTCTGTTTGAGTTCTTCAATAAAAAAGTGCTTCCATATAGCTTAAGAATAAACAATCTCTTCCAACTTCCAAAGACGAAGACAAAAAAGTGTGGAGGCAAGTCACTTTCATTTAGGGGAAACATACTTTGGAATCAACTTCCAAATCAATATAAAGCTGCAAAAACTGATAATGAATTCAAAATTAAAATTAGAAGTTGGAAGGGATTTGAATGTACTTTTTACATTTGTATATAGTTCTTCATTTTATACTGTTCATATTAGTTTTCATTGTAACTAGTTTAGAGCTGGGGTTTGTTAGCTTAAGCTATTCTTCAAGCTAATTACATGTTTTTTTATAAGAAAAAAGTTTATAAGAAAATGAGGCTCAAATGGTCAAAATCTTAAGAAAATCGTAAGAAAATCACCAAGCTCAATTTCCAAGATTTAGTGTTTTTATTGGCCAAAAATCGATATTTCGCCGTTATTACATTCAAAATGTTCAAGATTGAATTCAAATTCAAGTATGCAATATTAATCATGGAAGTGTAAACCATTTTGGCCAGTTTATTGTAGTAAAAGTTAAGAAAAATTTAAGAAAATCTCGGGCTCAATGTCGAGAAAAGTTAAGAAAATTGAGGCTCAGGCAAAATAGTAATTTTCTTATAAAAAAAAAACGTGTAAAAACAAATTGTATTATTATTATTAATAATAGGGGCCATTCAAACAGCACGTGCGCTCTGAAGGGGGGAAGGGATACCCAAAAATTGTAAAAAAGCATACAAAAGCGTACAAGGGGGAAGGGGGCTCCTCAAAGAACTTACGTTCGCTCATGTAATTCTCAAGCGCCAATTACTTTGGAAGCATCTTAAAGAAATATAACCATCTTTTAAAGTTCTGCGCAATTTCCCTTTGATTTTTATACAAAACACTGATAATATTGGATTTCTCAGCTATGTATTGACTTTCTCGCACGTTGAAAACAGTGAGATAAACAATAGATTCGAATATCTAGATGAGGGGGGAGATGACTTAGAAGTACGTACGCTGGGAGGAGGGGATGCCTCCAAAACGTATAAGAGCTTAAAAGGGAGAGATGGGTCAAGAATCGATGAATTGTAAGCGTACACACTTTTTGAGTGACCCATATAGTTGGAGGTATTGACGCATATCTGTTGTATGTTGATTGGAATTCCTGGAATAACCAATTATAGAATCATATTTTTCTGTGTTTACCCGTCTGCTAAGATGAGTTCATCAGATATGAGCTCTTTAAGTTTTGATTATTCAGGTAGTTTCTTATAAAATAGAGCTCTAAATTGAATAATGTATTTAATCTGCCCAACGATGCAAGTAATAGTAACCTCAAAAGCTGCTTGATTGTTGAAACTGTTTTATTTCAGATTTTAGCCCCAGATAACAAAGTCTTCAAAGAAGGATTGACGCAATTGGATCTCCTTTTGGATCAGCTTTCCCCTCTTTGTCAAACATCAGACAGACGAGGCTCAGTTCTACTGCATGAGTTAGCATCCAATGAGCAGCCAGGACTGGCAATGCACAGGAAGACCCAGACCCCTTTGCTTCATGCTATGTCAGCAACACATGCATATATCAATATGTTTGTGCATATTTGCAGAGGGTCGCAGGTAGGTTTATGGGCCATACCCAGTCTTTTTTGCGCCCTATTTTAGAGGCCGTTTACTCGGAGTTATTACTGCGCCTGCTATATAAAATTTTCATTTCCGTGTCCACTTCGGTGAAGCTCTTATAGCATTTACATGAGGAAATTTAAATGAAATCTCATGGGGAGTTTCATTTCATGTCGGTTGTTTTGACCGCTACTCTCAAGTAAGCAGGCCTAAGCATGCTTACTGGAAAAATATGCGACATGAAATTTCACAAGTTATCCCCAAAATAAAATCTAATGAAAGCGGAAAAGTTCATTGTGCAATGAGCAGTCACTTCGACTGAATTTCATTTGGCTCATCGTGTCAACGGCCTCTTAGTGCTTAGTATGCATTCAATTTTTGCTCTGAGATACATAGTGTATGTTATTGATTGGAGATTTTTTTGGTCATATCTAGTAATCTATTGTAAAAAAAAACTCTGTTTCACACAAGCCAGCTTTGCAATACAGTATAAACCCGCCTACAGGAACCTAGGTTTTTGCTGAGCAGCCTGGATAGGTTCTTAATTACTGGTTGGTATTCTTAATTCCAGTCTGCAAGGCTCTTAACAAGGTTCTTATATACAGCACGTGCCTATAATGGATTGACACTGCTCTCAGCACAAGAATTCCTGACGATTTTTGAGAACACTTTAAGTCAGAATTCTTGCATAATAGTCTTGTCGTATGTTGTGCAACTTGAAAAGCACAGACAGCCTTTAAAATTTCTACTCATGAATGTTTAAATCAACAGCATGAAATCCATTTTATAAGGATCATCCCTATTTCAGCCTTTTTGGGGTTCCTATTTAGGGGGTTCAAGCAATGCAATTTCAGCCTCAAAGTTCTTATCAAAACAGTTTCTTTTATGCGCGTTTCTGCTGTATCTATCAGAATTTTTGCTCCGGCCCCTGTTATTAGGTAGATTATTTTAAATTGATGAGGGCTCCCTTTCTCAATATACACGTATGTCTGATCTCAAATTAAACATTGCTTTACCAATGCTTCCTTCTTTTGGTTCTAGCCCAAAAGGCGTTCTGCCAGATTTTGCAGTTCCTTTATGTCACTAATATCAAATTCTTACTGTTTCAGTCGGAAGTACGTGTAACGTCGTTGAATCAATGGGGATCTGAGCTTGGAAAGCGAGTGCTTGGAAAATTGAGTTTGCTATACACATATTTGGTGTGGGAAAGTAGCGTCTTGTTGACGTTGTGTACACCGAACCTAACTGATGACGAGAAGATCGACTTTGCTCGAGATGATTTGAACAAGCTTGTACCTAAAGATATCAAAGGTGATTTCTTTAAGGCCGGCTTAGAAGATTTAGATTTCTCTAAGGGTGTTTAAGATTTTAGTTTTGTAAACTTTGTTTTCTGTTTTTATACCCTAAAAACGCTAATCTTTTCTGCTTACAATGTTAATTTCCTTCTCTATTAATCACCACTCTTCACTCACCTAGAATCACCAGATCTAGCACTATTTTCCTCTTCAAATGGCAAGACACCACTGCCTCCTTCTCGTATTGCCCAGCTGAGGCTGATCAAATGGCTGTTGACGTCATCATCGCATCTTGGACGGGCTCTTGCAGAGTTATTTGGTTTGCTTGTTCACCAATGTGTTGCCCCGCAGCCTCGCCTAAGGCGCCACCTTGTACCACAAAATGCTAGCATGCCATCACTACCAGCTAGGTTTGTTGCAGAACAGCTGACTAAAGTCTTGATTCAGGGCCTCTCTTGGGTTTGCCCAGAGGACGTATCTATACTACGGTTGCGGTAAGTCTTGAGTTATATATTTCTTAAAGACCTAATTTGAGTTAATAGCTACAATCTCTGCCAAAAGTCCTTGGAACACCAATGAATTAATGCATGATTTCTGATAAAAATGATTTTCTTATCCATGTCGAACAATTGAAATCCAGTCCATGCCCTGAGATATGTGCGATCGCACGTGTGCGTGTCCATGCACGTGCAAAATCCTCAGCATGAGCGAAAAATCGCCCGTTCCAACATCACTGTCAACCATGCAATCGCACATGCCAAGCAAGAACTTTGTTTTCTAACTGCAACACTAGTGACAGTCGCCTTTTGCTTTCACGTCTCTGCCTCATCCTGTTTCATCCCAAATGAGACATATGAAATGGATCAGCAACAAGAAACTTTGTACTTCGGAAACAAAAATATTGGATCGCACGGGCATTTCCAAATAATTCAGAGCAATCACTCTTACAGAAAAGGACACAAGTGTGAATTGACACTCTTGCACCAATGTTTTCCGGGCATGGACTAGAATTTCCCTCCCCCTTAAAAAATGTTGAATTAAGTGTTTATTTGTCAGAGAAGGGTCTGTGAACATAGTGGCTTGTTCTGTACCTCTCAGCACTGTATATAATAACATTGTTTTGAGGGGGAGAAGGGGATACTACCAAATGAGCAGCAGAAATATTGCAAGTGATGAGCAGCAGAAATAATGCAAGTGTTCCAAAGCTTTTGGCAGAGATTGTAGTTTAGGGCTAGGAAAGCTTCTAAGGGCCGCTAAACTTTTGACGCTCTAAGGGGAACCCTCCGAGATGTTCAAAACACAACCGTTTTTGTATTGTTTGGGGTGTACACGCATTATCACTGTACACTGTTAAATTCAGAGCTCAGCTAAGGTTTTATGTGCGTCAGAGCTTGAGTTAAGATTTTGTCTGCTTGACTTTAACACAGAAATTTGCAGCAGTTTTGCACTTTATTAAATTGCACAGTAGATTGATTGATTTAATCCAGCATTCACATATTGTAATGAAAGTGTTTTCACTTGATACCTAGACTCACATTTTATATCTGTTCAATCGGATTTGCTGCACCAATGCTGTTTGATGAGAAGGAGAACCCATACCACCTTATGCTGCAACAGTTTGAACTGACAAATGGCCTGGAATGTGTTATAGAGTAAGCGTCTTCTTTATTGCTTCTCTTTACGTATTATATTTTAAATATTGCAGTCAATTGAGATAGGACTACTGCATTGTGGAGAATACCAAAGTGTCCGTGTCATTTCTCACAAGTTGTTTTTATTTTCATTTTCAGGAGATTTCAGTGGGTTTTGGACAGATATCAAGAGCACTCCAATGTAAACAGCACGATTTCTGAAGGAGTTCAAGGTAGCCCTTTTGTCTTATCATCATGATACTTATGCAAATACATATAAATACATACGTACGTACATACATACATACAAACATACATACATATATATATATATATATATATATATATATATATATATATATATATATATATATATATATATATATATATATATATATATATATATATATATACATATATA
>WIPJ01023983.1:177154-189972 GCA_018155075.1 Cassiopea andromeda | reverse complement strand
TTTGACCCCCCCCCCCGTTTATTAATTTTCAAAAATTTTTCAAACTCCCTGTTTATTAGGACCCTCCAGTTGAGAGTAGAATTATTAGTTGTTTTGGATCATGTTCTTTGTAGCCTTTCCATCATTGTTTACTCGTGAGACTTCTAGACATCTATCAAATATCTTACGTCACGAAAATTCTGTTTTGAAAATATTTTAACTTTAAAGTAACTACTACTGACAAGTTTCAGCTCGATCTGACGAAGAATGACCGAGATATAGGCAATTGAATGCTGATATAGTTCCTAACAAATCACTGTATTTTGTGTCTGATTCAAACGTTTAGAACCAGGACAAAATACAGTGGTTTGTATGGCAAGTTTTTTATCGTTAAATGGTCGTATTTCATCCCATTTTAGCAATATCCGCCTAAGGTTGCCAACACATGTCTATTTTATAGTGCTCTCTCACTCCATAGGGTCAAAATATAAACGTTCTAAAAATAGTCTTCATGACGTCATTACTAATGAATTGTATTGCTATTCAACTAAATTGGAAAAGTTGGAAAAGCTCTTCTACTTGAACCCAGTGGCCTCACAGTCATAGTCCTATTTTTTACACCACTATTGTCACTGTGGAGGTGCATGTTTTCTTGTTTGATGTTAGTTTCAGCCTCTTTCTTATACTTCAGCTTGCGTTTGATGCTGTTATGATGTTGTGGGATCATAAACTTCTTAGAAGTAGCAACAACGAGATTGCTGAGAAGGTCCTTAGCATTCTGTGTCATATAATCAAAGGAGAGGGAACAATTCGAGAGAAAATCGAGAAACAGAGCCAAAAAAAGCAAGATGTAAGTCCAGAAAACAAATCCTCAACACCGACAACAACTGCAACCACTCCAACGGCTTCTTCAATCCCATCCCAAAGGAGTATTCCAATAAGCCCTGCATATGTTCATCAGGTTGGTTTAAGATATGGTTTTTAATGTAAAATATGTCCTGCTGTACGTACTCCATGCTTCGTCATGAAACATGTCATTTTTACTGTTCAGTACATTAAAATTCCTGACTTTTCCACAAATTCCTATATTTTTTCTTTGTATCCTTTTTTCTACCTATGTTCGAGAAACAACCAGCATTGTACCCTTCTCATTTTTGCTACTTTTGCAGACTTTATTTACACTTGATATATGTAACTTTTATATTCTACATATTTCATATTCAGATTGTTGATATGGGGTTCACAGAAGCGCAAGCAAGAGAGGCTTTACAACATTGTAGAAATAACCTTGTACAGGCAACAGAGCATGTCCTCAGTCTTGCGATGCAGCCACAATTTACAGTATGATTTTTTTATCTTTGTTTGCTGATTAAAAGCCAAGAGCGAGCTTTAATATTTGAATTTTTCAATTTTTAAATTTATTTAATGTTATTAGCTACGGCAGATTTTTTGTGTAAGCAATAATGGCAGCATCGGTTTGCCCACTTCAGCTTCTCGTGCCAATTTATTGTACTAGTTCCTTGTCTAAACCTCACATGCTCTTCTTTTATCCTCAAAATATGAGCCCTGTTGACGTACTAACTCACTGTTTTTGCGAGTTTGCAGTTTCCATGATATAATATTAATCCATTCACAGGATTTTTCAGTGGAAGGAGAAGTATCTGAAGATGATATGATGCGTAGGGCCATTGCACTTTCTTTAGGAGAGAGCATAGCAGTGGTGTGTATATACAACGGTTATTTTCTCATCTCTTGTGCGCCCGTTTTTCAGTTGTGAATTTTGTTTTCTTCACTAGGTGAAAACTACTTCTTCATGTGTCGTCTGCTCCAAGCAGGTTGACAGTCATGGACTTTCACTCCTCTCTGTTGTTTGCCAATCGCTCACTATCACAATGATTCAGATTCATCCAATCTTTGATGTTGTCCATCCACTGTACTCTTGGCCTTCCCTTGCATCTTTTCCCTTCTGTCTTCCCTTCCAGAATCATTCTCTGTATGCTATTCTCTCTTGTAAGGTGCCAAAAGTATTTACATTTTCTTTTTTTATTGATATAAGAGTGTTGGTGTTGCTTTAGCCAATTGCATAACTTCATTGTTTGTTTTGTGCTCTGTCCTCGGTAGTTTTAGCATTCTTCTCAGCATCCACATTTCAAAAGCTTGTAGTTTTTCGTTCTTATTTTTGTTAACGTCCAAGTTTCTGAACCATAAAGCAATGTTGACCAAACGTAACATACATACTACTTAGAAAGTAGAATTCCTCCTGGCTCTCTTATCTCGTTCATAATCTGCAATTCCAAATAGATTATCGTTCTTATCGTTTTCTTAAAAGAAGTAGGTGTATAAGAAACATGAAACTGTTCAAGTTCGTCCTTTCAACATGGCCACTATTCATAACCGCTCTTCTAATGGCAATCATTGCTGGAATTGCGATTTGGATGATGGTAATCACTGATAAGTGATTGTATTCAATAAATTGAATGCGTCTTTTTTATAAGAAACATGTCTATAAGAAACATGAGGCTGAAATTAGGCAAAAGTTGCGAAACATTTAAGAAACATAGGCAGGCTGAGTTTCAAAATAATATCTTGCAAAGCTGTTTTTACCAGTAGATTTTTGATCAAACTAGCAAGAAAATAGAATGAACACCCATTACACGCCTGACAAAACCTGAGCATCCTTTTTCTTGCATTAGACAGTTGCCTAATCAGGGTTGTTATTATCATTGGAAGTCTTTAAATTTAAGAAACATTTAAGGCTGGATTTGACGATATATTAAGAGACATCCAGGCTGAAGCCAGAGAGTTTGTTTCTTGTTAAAAGAACATGTTGTGTTAAAACGTGTCTGCTTTGTTATCTTTTGGTTCTTTTCATCAAAGTAATACTGGCGTAACTATTTTTCCCATAGCAGGATGATGCAGGAACGACTGCAAACCTTCCGAAAAAGCCAGCTAGGACTAAAAGCGTCAAAACAATGGAAACTAAAAAGCCTGAGAAAATAGAGCCAATCTCTAAAGAAGTGTTAGATAAGTTCACTGAAGATCTGCTACCAGGCTGCCTTCAGATGCTTGTTGATATACCAGATACAGTTCACACTGTTTACGAATTGATCGTTGCTGTTGCTGCTAGGAATGGAGAGAAATGGAAGCGTAGTATTCTAGAAGAAATATGTTCGGAGGTATATACGCCTTGTGACTTCACAATGTTCGATAAATAGAATTTTCTATATATGCTAGATGTGCGGTCGATGATCTCTTGCCTTACTCAATATGAATTCGTATATTGTGGAGCATTTTTTGCTTACACTGTATGAGGTATTTGTTCACCCAATTTTGTTAATCGGTAATGCTCATAGATCTAAAGTGTTATTGCATTTTGGATCAGAAGTATTTTCTGTTCCTCAGGTGCAAAAATATGCGAATGAATATCTCAGCAATAGTGGATTGTTGTTGGATCAAGAAGCTTCAACCGGAAGTAAAGGATCGTCCTGGATTCTTTCAACAAGACTTCATTTGTTGCTCCTACTCTCGCAGGTATGCTTTGACGTGATATGCACACAGAATAAGCTGATTTCACTTCATTTGCATATTGATTGATTGATTGATTAATTGACTGATTATTTGATTGATTGATTATTTGATTGGTTAATTGATTGTTTGATTGATTTGTTGTTACTTGATTGATTTATTGAATTGATTCCTTCGTTGGTTACTTAATTGATTGATTATTTGATTGATTGACTGATTATTTGATTGATTTTTTGGTTATTTGATTGATTGAATGATTGATTGATTGAATTGATTAATTGATTGATTGATTAATTGATTAATCGACTGATTAATTAATTGAATCACAGACCTTTTGGTCCAAAGTGATCATCAACGGCCAATGAAGATCATTTTGTTGCATTGAAGATCGTTATATACCGTATGCAATAAGTTTAAAGTTCCTGCGAGAATGCCTTGCCTTCATGCGAAATTGCTGCCTTAGTTCTGAAAAGTATAACTAGTTCCATTGTATCCTATACTTATGTCATTCTTTTTGCAGGAAATGCAATTCCCAGTTGCAGCCATTCTACAGCAATCCGGTGCCACTGATGTTCTGCTTTTGCTGATGGAAGCTTCAGAGAGTCTTGTGCGCGATTTACCAAACGAGAAAGATTTTGTTACACCCAAGTAGGAGCAGTATATTCATTCTTTTTCATGTGCTATCTTTTAAGTAAATGTGTATCTAAGTCAATCAGATGTAGCCAAATTTGTCCTTAAGGATATCCTAAACTGTCAACATCGTTTGTCTACTCGGATTCAACTTAAACTCCTTAGAAATTATTGGAGAAAGAAAGTACTCTTGGAAGTCCTTAGAGGTCCTAGAAAAATATTAAATTTAATTTCCTTGGTAGCTACATTTCCTATCTCAGACTACTGGTATGAGATAATTACATCTTTTCTTTTTCATTTTCTCTTCAAGAAATAGTTTGACCACGTCAATTTTGGGATTGTGTCTGTCAGTGAAGGGCCTATTATTCTCGTCAGTCTCTTTAAATATCCTTACTGTGTACCGATTTCTGATCATGAAAGTGTGTGAACGTGCTGTATATAGTCCTCCAAGGATTACGTATTTAATTGATCCTCCCATGATTATTTCATGTTCTGTTACATGTTCACTATTTCAAAATAAATTTGCCATTTTGTAGATGGGTTGCGTCATTGGTTTTATTATTGGACCAATATCAGAAAGCAGCTGATGCTCAAAGAAGGAAAACTACAAACGTATGTAGTAGGGCTTCTTTCCTGTTACAATGTAGCTTGTAGGCTTCGTTCCTGCAACAATATAGCTTTTATGCTTTTTTCTGTTACATTGTAGCTTGTAGGTTTCTTTCCTGCTGCTATGTAACTTGTAGGTTTCTTTTCTGTTACGATGTAGCTTGTAGGTTTCTTTTCTGTTACGATGTGACTTGTAGGTTTCTTTCCTGTTATGATGTAACGTATAGATTTCTTTCCTGTTATGATGAAACTTGTAGGTTTCTTTCCTGTTACGATGTAGCTTGTAGGTTTCTTTTCTGCTACGATGTAACTTGCAGGTTTCTTTTCTGTTACGATGTGACTTGTAGGTTTCTTTCCTGTTATGATGTAACGTATAGATTTCTTTCCTGTTATGATGAAACTTGTAGGTTTCTTTCCTGTTACGATGTAGCTTGTAGGTTTCTTTTCTGCTACGATGTAACTTGCAGGTTTCTTTCCTGTTATGATGAAATTTATAGGTTTCTTTCCTGTTACGATGTAGCTTGTAGGTTTCCATTCTGCTACGATGTAACTTGTAGGTTTCTTTCCTGTTATGATATAACTTATAGATTTCTTTCCTGTTATGATGAAACTTATAGGTTTTTTTCCTGTTACGATGTAGCTTGTAGGTTTCTTTCCTGTTACGATGTAACCTGTGGGTTTCTTTCCTGCTATGATGCAATTTGTGAGCGTCTCTGTTCAGCTGCAACTTTTGGCATTCTTTCCTGCTAAAGAGCAGCTTGATCTTCACCATTTTTTGTGAATATTTTGTATTTGTGTTTGGTATTTTCATTGTTTTAATGAAATTGCTCTATTGAATAGGAACATTTAGGCCTGTAAGTAACCCCAGATTCGTTTCTTCTCCCAGGAGTTGTCTCACACTTGGAAATGGTTTGATGATCGAACTGGCCGTTGGTGCAATTACAGCGGAAGTAATAACTCATCAATTGACAACGCTTATCACAGTGGGGAAACGTCCGTTAGGTATGCATTGTTTAAGCAAACTATGCTTTCGAAGATTTGAATTGAGCTAGGCAGATAGAATGATATCTAAGCAAGAAAGCAGCGAGAGAATGATGGCTAAAGACACAAAATCACACGTTGTGGATTCAAGTTTCAGGTTACGAATGTTGGATTTCTAATGTAAACCGTGATTGTGGTGTATTTTGACTCAGACACCAATGGTCTGAAAGGAAAAAATGCTACTATTATCATGGTGTATTGATATTATCGATCGTCAACATCACACGTTATGGATTCAAATTGCAGATTATGGATTTTGAATTTCTAATGTAAATTGTGATTGTGGTGTATTTTGACTCACACACCAATGGTCTGAAAGGAAAAAATGCTACTATTATCATGGCCTATCCATATTATCAATCGTCAAAGTCACACGGTGTGGATTCAAATTTCAGATTATGGATTTTGAATTTCCAATATGAATTGTGATGGTGGTATATTTTGATTCACGCACCAATGGTCTTGAAGGACCAAAATGTGACTTGTTATCGTAACAGTATGATATCGTGAGGAGTAAAGTATGAATATCCGCTTCCTTTTGGTTCCATTTGGCCTTTGTAGAAATATCACAATTGTTAGGACTCTAACACACCTTGAAAAACTTTTTGATTTAGTTTACAACTTTGTCGAAATGGCAGTGATTTGTCTGACTTTTTATCACAGCAATATTTTCATTTCTCTTCGTTTAGGTTTACAGCTGGACGCAGAAGATACATTGTCTTGTTTAAAGTTATGGTTCAGGTTAGTACAACACAAGTCTAGTCTTTATTTTAGAATTGTACTTGGAAGTACTGAATTGTATTCAGTTGCACTGAAATATACTTAACTGTATTGAATTGTATTAAATTGTAGCTAATTGTGCTGAATTTCATTGACTTGCACTGAAATTGATTGACCTAACTTTATTATGTTGTATTATATTGAATTGCATTGAATTGTATTGAATATAAATTGTAAAAAGCTTTTATTATGTGAAAAAAATGTTGCCGCTTTTTTGTGCTGTGTTAGAATTGTATTGAATTGCACTAAATTGTATTGAGTTGTGCTGAATTGTACTGAATTTTTACTGTATATTGATATTGGATTTGCGTAGATTGTCTGTAGCTTAATAGATTGTGGAAATGACTAAAATGGAATAGAGCGGAATATATCTTAGAATGCAAAGATATTGAGGTTTGCAAATTGAATTACACTTTAATATTTTTAGATAAATGAAGACACAGGTAACCGTAGGCCAATAATGCTGGATATTATGTCAAAAGCAAGGAAAGACTCAACAGCAAAGCCTGAAGAGCCGAAGTCTAAAGAGACGAACAATTCTCCAAAGAAAGGGAAAAGAAAACGGTCATTGTCTGACCCATTCATGGATGTTGACTCACAACAGCCGTCTGCATCACAAGGTATTTTTATATTTATTAAGCGCTCTCTGGGCTTACCCATTGAAATGACAAGGTTTTCATGCAACTCTGTTCTCCTGATTCTTTTGACTTTAGTGAAATAGCACCCAAATAAGACAGGGCTCATACTAAAACCTGGAAAATAGGCCATTTTTATGAAAAGCCAGGGAAAGTCTAAAGTAGTCAGGGAATCTTCTATAATTTTTTTCCAAATCAGGGGAAAAATTAGTTAGTCCATATATCATTTTCATGAACTTTTTCCATGGCTGTTTGCAAAGTGGTTGTTCCATTTGTGTCAGTAAATGTGACCTTTTCATCACTTTGCATAGTGCCACAGCAAGTATATGTGCATTAACTATCTATGGGGCGTCATTATCTTTACCTATTTTTGTAAGTATATGAAATGGGGGTCAGGGAGAAAGTGGATGTTTTTGACTATCAGTCAGGGACAAGTCAGGGAAAGGTCAGGGAATAGTCAGGGAATTTTGATTCGTGTATTGGGTATGAACCCTGGAAGAGAAAATTTCTAAGTACAACTGAATTTTAAGTATCTGCGTTCTACATCTTTTATTCTTATGTCACTGTGTAGATTCAAAGTGATTGCATTTTTCATATTTAGATGTAAATGTGTTGCCAGAGTTGTGTGCAATTGAAGGCTTCAAGAAATCACAGATGGAAACTATTGTCCGGTATGATAAATGTGGATGAGTTTTCTATATCATAGTACAACATATAAAACTATATTTTTCACGTACTGCTCGTCATGTATTTGTAGCTGTGTACAAAACATTTTGGATTTTGCATGGATCGTAGAGCCAGGATTCTCATCATAGAATTTCAAGGATTATTTTTTGATGTAGAGATCATCTGGATCTTAAGCTACGTATAGAACTATCTCCATAGCAGGTGTATCTGAGGTTCTCTTCCAAATAGATAAGTGGCTGTTTGGTACTGCATGTTTTCTGTACACAACACACGCAGTTCTATTTCATGTACCTATTTTAACATTATCTCGTATTTGGTCTGTTTTTTTCATTAACTTTTCACAGTATATGGCAATCAAGTTGAGTAAAACGACGGTTTAATAAGTAGGTATATCCAAGTCTAGTGACGTATATTCTGGTCTGTGTTTTAGCACATGCACACGGCTTATTGCATCACCTATCAATGCAGCTGCCTTGAATGCTGTAATGAGGCTAACACTGAGGTTAACACGTGACTTTCAAATCGCCTCAATCTTTTCAGAGGAAGGAGGGCCGCAGGCTTTGTTGAAGCTGACAGAAAAATCGTCATTCCCCGGTGCAATTCCCCTTGCAACGCTCCTCCTCAGACACATTGTCGAGGATGTTAACACATTACAGCAGATTTTAGAGACAGTAATCTGCGTTAATTCACATGGTGTTGGAAATATTATTAGTGGAGTAGGCCAGAGTTCTGTCGGAACAAGAGAATTGCATTATGTATTGAGGACGCTTGGACCAGCTGCTTGCAGATCCCCGTCGTTATTCAAGGAAGCGGCTATGAAACTGTTAAGAATACAACTACCAACTCAGCTGCGACGGGGGCAGACAGACGAGCATGAATTGTCAATACCTCCAAATTCACCACAGCTAGTAAAAATCGCTCAGTCAGCCAGATACCAGCCTCCACGTGAATGTCATTTACCGTTGAAGGAGTTGGTCACAGTTCTGTTAGATTCCCTTGTTGAGTTGCATGTTGAAGAGCAGAAGGAGGGCGTAAAAGAATCATCAGAGAAAAGCGTTGCTGAAAAAGACTTGGCTTTAGATGAGAGTGTTAAAGAGAGTGAACCAGCAACGATTGTACCTGAGCTTTCTGAAGGCATCGTACAGCAAGCTGATCTAGTGAGAAGACTTACTGGAGAACCAGTTGATGACGATGATAATGATTGTAAGTTGTAGTTTACATACATGTTTTTTATAAGAAACATGTCTAAGAAACATGAGGTTGAAATTAGGCAACAATTAAGAAGCATTTAAGAAACATAGGCAGGCTGAGTTTCAAATAATAACTTGTAAAAACTGACTTTACAGGTAAAATTTTGATTAAACTATCAAGAAAATAGAATCATCATCCATTACATACCTCACAAAGCGTGAGCATCCTTTTTCTTGCATTACAGTTGCCTAATCTGAGTTGTTATTATCATTGGAAGTCTTTAAATTTAAGAAACATATAAGGCAGGATTTGATGAAATATTCAGAAACATCCAAACTGAAGCCAGAGAGCTTGCTTCTTTAAAAAAACATGTATATAGACGCTTGAATTGCTGGTTAGTTATGATTGGACGAGATCACATATGATTATCTGTGAGTTATTTGATTTGTGTTATTATTTATGAGATGGACCAGCATTTTGTAGAACAAATATGCCAATAATTTGCCTTGATTCTTGACCAATAACTTTCTTCGCAATAGTCCGCTTATATTCAAAATTCTGGTTTCTTGTAAATCATCCAAATTTCATTTTGGCTTTTTAAATTTGATTGATGCATCTGGTTATATATTTCGATTAACCCAGTCTTGTGTAGACAAAAAGAGTTCGTTTTGTCATTAGGACTCTTCATGTAACAATGGTTAATAAGTCCTAATTGGCCACTCTTTGGGCCAGTTAGACACATTCTATGACATGTAACCGCATCTGGATATATGTTTCGGTTAACCTTTAGGCCACTATCCGACGTTGTCATGCTCTGACGAGTGTCGGACGAAAAAGCTTTTAAATATGTCTAAATATGTTCCCACTTTTTCGTGCTCTTGTTAAGTTCTGTAATACCAACAGACTATGTATATATAAATTTTAAGTTTATTTCATTAGCATTATTTTAGTTTTTCATTCCTTTCTTTTCGTATGCTGTTCATTCTTTATTTCAAAATTTTGTCCATAGTCTTCCTTGTATAATTCTAGCATTTTAGCTGATTTGCTGTAAAGTTTTTATCTGCATTATATATTTTCTCCTTTTACTGAGAATTCAACTTTCCTACTGCCAGCAAACCACTCGCATGCAACATCATACAACAAACATAGCATACCCATGCAATATCATTCAATATATGCGCAATTTCACTTTTAGCGGAAGAATCAAGACAGCGAATTTCATCGTCGAGCTCGCAAGATGACATCAGCAGTGGCTCTTTGCAGTCATCAAGGTCAAAGAAGAAAAAGGCATCCAACGCTGATAAATCGAATGCCCGCTTATTTTCAAAGTCAACCGTATTGAAGCTGCTAGCCGAGCTGACAAAGAGTTACCCAGTTGTAGCAAGACTTATCTCTGAACATCTTTACGCATCCAAGGGAAATGAAAAAGCAAGCAAGGTACAATCATGTAATTTCCCATCAGTTGAAGCTATATATAAAAAAAGTAAAGGTAGTACGTAGGGGAGTGCCTGTTAGAGAGGACACTTGTCCTGAGCCATCGACATTTTTCGGTAGGGTGGCCAGTTCCTTTCCTCGCCGCCTTTGTCTCCCCAGTGTTGCCACCAGGTTCCCATTCGCTACTGGGTGAGCAATGAGCGAGCATCCAGTCAAGGCCTCCAGTCGGACTCGAACCATGGACTTTTTGCACAGGAAACATGCGCTTTAACCCCTATGGTTCCTGGCCCATTAAGCGATATACATATATTTATATATATTTATATTTATATATAAATATATATTTATAGAGATATATATATATATACATTTATTTATATATATATATTATTTATATATATATATATATATTTATTTATATATTATATATATACATTTATTTATTTATATATATATAATTATATATATATATTCATTTTGCTATAGACATATCTTTCCCAGAATACAATTTATTTAGATATCTGCTTGCCAGATATAAGCACAATAAGATAGACATAGGCATTTGTACAGCATTGGCAAGGATGTTATTGAACTTTCTTATCGTTCTGAGCAGTTGATTATACCTTTCTTGTAAGCTATTTTCTTATAAAAAGCTTATTCAATATGAAATTCAATATTGAATCACTTTCTTAGCAGCTTTTATACATTCCGTTGTCTATTTACTCTTTTGACAGTTCGATGGGTCAATTCTTGCATTTGTATTTGATTACCTACTTCCGGTCGTCAACCAGGAAAGCAGTGACACATCTAATGTTCCCGCGCTCTCACGCACTTTGCTTGCGGTAATTGGATCTTGCTCGCAGCTACCAGAAGTTCAGAACTCCTTGATTGGTGAGTTGAAAGCGTCCCTGGTTAGGGCTTTGAATTTGCCAGAAAGCAAGCTGAAACACTCAAGATTGCAAGCTTTATTTAACCTTATTCTGACCATAATCGAATCAACATCACCTCAATCAGGCAATCCAGCTTCAAGTGCCAGCAAACTGAGTTTCATCCGCCTTCTTATAAGAAAGGGCCTGATCAATGATTTGGCAAAGACTCCTCATAGTTTAGACCTATCAAGCCCTTACCTTGTAAGCACCGTTAACTCCATGCTAAAACCTTTGGAAAAGCTAACCAGTTTAGCCCATCATCAGGCACTAACTGGAAAAGCTGAAAACAAAGAAGATGGTAAGGAGAGCAGTGAACGTACTGAAAACCAAGGAAATGGACAGCAAGCAAATGGTGAGCACATTCTTTTTCTTGCCTATGTTATAAGTTGTTTTTAGATATTTTTGCATGTATGTTAAATCCTTGTTTCAAACCAAGATAACAACAAGGAAGTTCTGTGATGTAATTTTGTTTGTTGCACTTCACAGCGGGACCATTACAAACTGGTACCGAAGAAACTACAGTTGGTAATGGAACAATGGAAGCCATGAACGAACAGGAGACACAAGGCAGTAAGATTTTTACTGTTCGGTTATTTTATCCATATCATTCTCATGATGATCTTTCTTGCAATATTTGCAAGGTAAGTTTTGATTGTTGCAACAGCGTCATAGGAAAGATGTTTTTCGTATTATTATTTTTGCTGTTCTTTTTGTCACTGCCCCTCCGGAGGAGCCTTCTTGGTTTCTGTTGTTGAATACGTAGTCTTTGAATGGGAGTAAGAACAGCAGTTGCAAGTGGCCTAAGCTACAACGTTTACATTCACTAAAGCATCAATTAGACTTTGATTTTAAATCGCAGCAGCAAGAAGTTGTTTTTGCAGGATAGACCATAACAATCTTGCATACTGAAAACTTCGACGTAGGATTTCATGAAATATTGCCATAAGATCTTTCATTACATATTTTGTTTTCTACAGCCGAGCAGCAGGCTTTGGGTGATTCAAATACAGCAAATATTGTAACAAATGGTTCATCTTTGGAGAACATCATTGGGCAAATTCTGCAGCCCAGAGAAGGTACGAAAGATTATGTTGTTATTTGTTCTCTACATCGGGCCTAAATCGAAAATGAGTAGTATAAAGTCTTTCTCGAAGCAGGTAGAATGCACTACAAATAGCAGGATATTTCATGGAAACTGTAGAGTCAGGATAACAGAATGTTGCGATATGTTGTTTTTCTACTATTTTCGCATTCATATGTTTTTAGCTTATATGGATGTGTATATATATTTATATAATTATATAAATATAGATACATATGTATGTGTGTGTATATATATATATATATATATATATATATATATATATATATATATATATAT
>WIPJ01023983.1:146391-156692 GCA_018155075.1 Cassiopea andromeda | reverse complement strand
TATATATATATATATATATATATATATATATATATATATATATATATATATATATATATATAATGTATTTGTAATGTAAGATACCATTTAGAGTTATGGTGCAATAAGTTCAACTCTATTTAAAATATATTTGGTATATGCTCATAAAGCAGTCATGGATCAACTACAAAATATAGTTTCCTGTAGTTTATTAGCGGTTTTTTATTTTTTGGGAAATCATTGTTTCTATGTATGATAGCCTTTTAATAAAGTTTTTGTCTTTTTGTTGTGTGGGACATTTACTACATATTCAACTTAATCTGACATCCTTGTTATATTTATTGTGTACGTTTCTGCTAGGGTGTAAGAAGAGAGGACATGGCCGTCCATGTGCGTCGTGAACATGTGTTTGAAGATTCCTACAGAGAGCTGCATCGTAAATCTAAAGAAGAAATGAAAAATCGCCTTTATATCGTCTTCGATGGAGAAGAAGGTCAAGACGCAGGCGGCCTACTCCGTGAATGGTATCTAATTATCGCCAGAGAAATGTTCAATCCAAATTATGCCCTTTTTGCTACCTCGCAGGGTGACAAGAATACATATCTACCCAACAGAAACTCTCACTGCAACCCGAATCACTTGAGCTATTTTAAGTTCGTTGGTCGTATTGTTGCCAAAGCGATTTATGATAATAAATTATTGGACTGTTATTTTACGCGATCGTGCTACAAACATATCTTAGACAAAAAAGTTCATTATACGGATATGGAAGTTGAAGATTATAGTTTTTATCAAGGCCTTGTTTACTTGCTTGAGCATGAAGTCAAAGAACTTGGATATGATCTGACATTCAGTGTTGAGGTATGTTATGTGTATCTAGTTTGTTTTCATCATTACCCCCAATCAACGGTGATTTCTAAAACTTTAATAAGGATGGCATGAAACCAGGCCTCATTAAAAGTATTTCGTGCCTGCGAGCGCAGATCTGAGAAGAATGTGCCTGCAGAAAAATAGAATGCAGTAGATGACTATATGCAGATTTGGATAAAAAGTGCCTGCAGAAGTTGAGGTGTGGCATTTTGTGCCTGCGAGCGGCGCTCACCGCTTGCGCAGATTAATGACCCCAGCATGAAACGCGTGTGGCCTAGTTGCAACCATGCTCACAATTTTGAAGATGGAGACATGATAAATTAGTCTTTATTTTTCTCGAATTTTACCTCCGTTTCCCCCAATTCCTTGGGGCTTGGAGGGTGCCTCTGAGAGGACTTTAGTTCTGGCGCGGGCATTTAGGATCGGATGCCCTTCCTGACGTCACCAATGGTCCGCGGCGGGCCTCGAACCCGGGACCACATTGGTCTGAGTCTAGTGTTTTACCGCTAGGCCACGGCTGCTCACATGATAATTTAGTCTAATTATGATATAGTATAACCAACAATTATAAATACCCCAATAGTCATGTAGCAGTGCAAAATCCATCATAGCAATACATTATAAAGACATTGGAATCAAGATCATCCCACTTTGAAGAGGTATTTTGGCAAGTGTGCTCTGCCCCCTTGAGACACCCTAGGAATCACCCCTCCCTCCTGTGGGCCTAGGTATCCTTTTCTTCAAGATTATTGCAGCTCATTACACCGAAATCTCAGTTTTCATCAAAAATCCTACAGTCACAGTACTTGTAACGCTAAACTGAGTGTCTTTAACTCTTTGTGAGCACCATTGTGTCATTTATTGGCCATAATTTTGTTAGAAGAATCTCATTTGTCATTCTTTTTTGCCCCGCACCAGGTGCCAGTGTTTGGGATGAACGAGATCCATGATTTGAAGCAAAATGGTAGGAACGTCCAAGTTACTGAGGAAAACAAACGCGAGTACGTGAAACTGGTTTGCCAAGAGAAAATGATTGGCTCAATTCGACAACAAATGGATAGTTTTTTGGAGGGTTTCTATGAAATAATCCCAAAGAGACTCATTTCCATATTTGATGAACAGGAGTTGGAACTCTTAATTGCAGGACTGCCAACGATTGATATCGAAGATCTACGAGCACATACTGAATATCACAAATATGACATCAACTCTATGCAGGTACGGTCGAATTCGTTTGTGTTATACGTTTTATAGGATACCTAGCTCAAGGTCTAGTTGTAATTTTCATAATTTTAGGCCACTTTCTAGCTCTAGAACTTTCTTGAAAGTTTTTTGATTGAATGAGCAAGATTGTAGTGAGAAGTATACAAAACGTTGACGCAGCAAACCAATGGTAGTATGACAGGTTCAGGTTTATATTTTTAAATTCCACACAACATACATAAAATATAACAAAGTTAAATATCAAACAAGTTTACCACTCAAATGGGAAGATTGCAAATTAATATGAAACAAAAGTATTGGTATAGTATGTATGCAATGGGAATCACTTTAACGAGGAACTCCTTCAATAGCAAACCAATCGAGGAGAGAGGCCCCCCCTGCTCACATCACAAACAAAATGTGTCAGTGCGTGCTAAAATCTAAAGCAATATGTTCACACTGTTTTGATTCAGTTTTACGTCGAACCAGGTAACGGCTTCAATGTGCAAATTGTCTATAGCTTCGTAGCTCTTTCTTTGTAGTTCTAAAAGCTTCTTCTATTCTAGTTTGTCTAGTACTAGGTTACTTTCAAACTGGTTTTTTGAGGAAGATGTGTACTAACGCCTAGTTCCACCCTTCAACCTCGCTCACTATTATACACAATTTCAATAGATGTAAACTATTATACTGTGTTGCCATAGGTACAATGGTTTTGGCGTGCGATGCGATCTTTCGACCAAGCAGATCGTGCAAAATTCCTTCAGTTTGTTACCGGCACGTCAAAAGTGCCTTTACAAGGATTTGCTGCTTTGGAGGGGATGAATGGCCCACAGAAATTCCAAATACATAGAGACGATAGGTCAACTGACAGATTACCATCCGCGCACACATGGTATGTGACATGTTAATCGTCAGTTTTATCTTATGTCTACAGTTTTTGTGTACTATGTACGTTTCATTTCCTTGACTCTTTTTTCATAACCTATTTTTTTACTTGAAAGTCATAATGAAGTATCATTTCACTTCTGTAATGTACACATTGTCTTTTATAAGAAACTTGAGGCTGAAATTACGGAAAGAAAAAAAACATTTAAGAAACATAGGCAGGCTGAGTTTCAAATAATAACTTGTAAAAACTGTCTTTAAAGGTAAAATTATGATAAAACTAGCAAGAAAATAGATTAAATATCCATTACATGCCTCACAAAACCTGATCATCCTTGTTCTTGCATCACAATTGCCTAATCTGGGTTGTTATTGTCATTGGAAGTCTTTAAATTTAAGAAACATTTAAGCCTTGATTTGAAAAAGTATTAAGAAACATACAGGCTGAAGCCAGGAGTTTGTTACCCATAAAATAAAGTGTATATCAGTCAAATATTTTTGTAATGTTTTTCGTATATTATCTTTCCTCATATTTTTAAAGTAAATCATATTCTCCATTGATTTCCAGTTTCAATCAGTTGGATTTACCCCCATATGGTACATACGAAAAACTGCACATGATGTTGATGAAAGCCATTCATGAGTGCCCAGAAGGGTTTGGCTTGGCTTAATGTTGTTGTTGCTACTACTGATGCTGTTTAAAGTGTATAGCAATTGTTTTGCTATATTGGTATTGCAGTTGACATGTTTATATTGTTTGTTTATATCAAAATAAAGTAAAGAAATTGTTTCAGTTGAATGCATTCAGTGACATTTAGGACCTGTATTTTTGATGTTTAGCATGCGTGTTGTAAACATAGGACAGCCACTATGGAAGCGATTCTCCCCAGCATTACCCATAGTGTTTTAAAATTAACGCTTGTTGTTGGTGCCCAGTGTGAGTTTGCTAAGAAATATCAGAGCCTTGTGGCATTTCAGGTTTCAGATTTGTATGATATCAGTGGAATTTTCTCAGCACAGAGTGCTTGATTTAAGATAAAGTAAATACTTGATTAGAAAGGAGTTTTTTAAAGAATTGATAACCTTGAAAATTGTATTCTAAACATGAAAATCTTGTAGGAAACTATGAGTTTAGGTTATGAGAATGTGAAATTACAAAAGTATATATATAGTAATAGTTAACATTTTAGGTAGCGATGTACTTAAATTGCAGATTTTGTGGTATCTGTAATGTGATTTAAGTCTTAAAGGTGTTTTCACATCATAAGATCATTGTAGTATGTGCATGTTATAGACCTGTAGCCAATGACTATGTGCCATTTTGAAAGATTTACTCACACGTGGGTGCAATTAGCTTTTGATTTTTTCTTTGTTAGTGAACAAACGTGCTTGAATAATAATTTTTGACAGTATTAGATGGGGCCTTTTTGTTAGCAACATTCTGCTCAAATTTTTGCCTTTGAGAGCAAACAAATGGGAACAGATAGCCCAAAATTACTGCAGCCTGATGAGACTGTTCGGCCCTCAAAATTGATTGATTGGATCAAGGACACAGGGTGTAATTCTGATGGGAAAGAGAATTATAATTTGCCATGAGAATGTATGTGGAAACTCATCAACTGTTTATTAGGTTGATGCCAGTTACAAAAATACATTTCTATTTGCTGAAAGCAAAAGTGATGCATGGGCAATAAAAGGAAAGGGGGCTCAATATTTATCTGGGATAATGGCAACAGAATGTAAATCTGTTTTGAAGAGTTTTGAATAAACAGAAAAGTTTTGAAGTGCAACAGAATGTAAATCAACAAGTTGAATTCTCACTAAAGAAATAAATACTTGTTTGCTTAGTGCATATTTTTTAAGTATAAGGTACTCTTAAGTTATAAAAAATCAAACCGCCTTAGTAATAAGATATTTCAACATGCTGTTTTACAAAATCATTGGATTTTACTAAAAAATTAGACCATTTCAAAGACCCACAGTTGCAAAAGATTGTAGTATCTCTGCACTAACATAGATTCTGGTATTTTTTGCTATGAGTAACAACATGCTTCCTAGCTAATAAGCCAGTAGGGTTGTCTGTTTCACAGTAGATTTATCCCCTCCCCTTTCTCTCCCATTATCTTGCTATCGCTGCATTATGGGTGATATCCTCAACATCTCCTTTCGGTTTCCATGTCTCATAACTTTGATATTCATGTCCCTGCCTCGTTTTACAAATTCATGCAGCTGCTCTGAGCTACTCACTATATTGTCATCAACCTCTGTAATGACATCATATGGTTGAAGACCTCCCTTTTGTGCAGGAGAACCAGGCACAACTTCAACAACAAGAACACCATGTGAAACATCTGGGAATTCCTGGATTTGTTGACGCAGCTGTTGTTCAATCTGGGGATACAATGACATCATCTTGATACCTATGTATGGCCTGATGGCTCTCTTAACAACAGTCTGGCTTTTACTACGGTCCTGTTTTTCAAGAGACTGCAGAAGGAAGGCCTTTGCTCTGTCAATTGGGACAGCAAACGATATCCCTGCAATGAGATATAAACACTGTTTGTTTAAATTTTAGATGTTAATAGTGAAGGTTATAGACATAAAAGTGGTGTTTTTGAGACCCAGATCAATACCAACCACACCATTCTCATTATTTTCATTATGTCTAGTCATAAAAATTTCTCAATTTTTACTTTGGGGAGAGTTCTTCCTCCTTTTTTTAAAAGCAACTGCTCAGTGAAACCAAAGAAGGGAGCACACACTTTACCTCTAACTTACCAGATGTGTTCATTAATGTCATAGTATTAATACCAATGACTTCACCATCTAAATTGATCAGTGGTCCACCAGAATTGCCCTTGTTTATGGCAGCATCAGTTTGTATATACTTCATATCACCTACATGAAGAGTAATTATGAAGTGAACACAAATACTAGATACGCCTAGTCAAAGAGGAATGCATATTTGGCATACTAAATTCCTGCAATTAACAGAACAATCATCACAGCACAAAAAAGCAGCAACATTCTTTTCACATACATAGCCACAACATTTTTTTCACAAACATATACAGATGACAATTTTTGGATCATTGGGCAAGCATGATAATCTTTTTATTTAAGTGTTTTGGAATCTGTTTACATCAAGACTCAAAACCCAGTCTTGTGTAGACAAAGAGTTTGTTTTCTCATTGGGACTCTTCAAGTAAACATTGGTAATAGGTCCTAATTGGTCACACTTGGGGCCAATTAGATGCATCCTATCGCATTAACCACATCTGGATATATATTTTGGTTAACCTTTAGGCCACTATCCGACGTTTTTATACTCTGATGAATGTCAGATGAAAAAAGCTTTTAGTATGTGAAAAGAATGTTGCCGCATTTTTGTGCTGTGGTAAAGTTCTGTAGTACCAACAGACTATTTAAGAACAGTCATCAATCTTTATTACCATCATCAAGATGATTTTTGCTAATCATCAACAAGACCTTCACTTTATGTACCATATTTGTTTTGGTTCAAAGGCAAATTAACAGACAGGCCCATAAACAGTTAGACATTTAACACAATATAAGAACAAGAAGTACCTTTCCTCAATCCAATATCTCTGCCCCCTCTGTGCACTGCACTAACAATACCTGCAGTTACAGTGTTGCTGAGGTTCATTGGACTTCCCAGTGCTATCACCCATTCACCTGGTCGCAGACTTGCTGAATTACCAAGGCTTACTGTAGGAAGTTTATCATTCGGCTTTATTTTTAAGACAGCCAAATCAGCAATTGGGTCAATATCAATAATTTCTGCATCATAAACCTACAAAGAATTGCAAATTTCAAAAATAACTTTCTGTATCTAAATGAGAGAACTTTTATAAAATAAACAACCCTAAATATTTGGAACATAATATGAAAAGCATAACATTGCATTTGTTACTGCACTTCATTTCAAAATTCCACTACCAAGAATCTTTATTTGAAAGCATACTTTGTACAGACAATAGGTGAGATGAACTGAAGTCAAATACTGGAACAAAATTCTGAGAACTTATATGAGTTAAAACCAAATCTAATTCATGAAAAATCCTTAAAAAATGGTGAAAATGAATGGAGTTGAACAACTATATCATTAATTGTTCCTTTCCAAGGCATTGACTTTTCCAAGTATGTGATAGCCTTAGAATGTCTCAGTATTTCTTCATGAAGAGAAATCAATTTGCAAAAACCAATTTTGAGAAAATCATCTTCGAATCAAGCTTCATCACCGATACAAAACCAAGTAAGAAACTTTATTGTAACAACAAAATAAACATATTCCTTACGTCACTGGATGCTAGTTTAACAGCAACAGTCCTGGCATTATTCACAACATGAGCATTAGTCAAAATGACCCCATAATCCGTGACAATAAAACCAGAACCAGCTCCTTGTGCCACACCTCCCACACCAAACAATCCTCCTTGCTGTTGAATTTTCACATCAACGTAAACTACAGCAGGGGATGCGATTTCCACGGCATCAGCAATGAAGTTAAATGCCTTTGCATGATCAGATGTTGGAGTGTACCATCGCATAATTCTACTGAAATCGGGTACAGATTGTCTCTTCTGGAGTCTTTGCTCGTATCCATGGGGTAGTTGTTGACAGTGTGATGAAATAGTGTAGTGAGGTATACTGAGTGCTTGACATCGTTGAATAGAACAATCCTGCCGTGAAAATAAATTCGAAATATAGCGTGCATAATGAGGTGTTCTTACCAGGCATTTAGCAGCGTTGTTGAGTAAATGAACCATTGTTTTTAAATTATAGAATTTGAAACAGTAAACAAAACAAGCTGATCATGGTCATGGATGCATTATGGGTTTACCTCTTTTTGAAGTTGAAAGAGAGGTTACTGCATAATGCTCTTTTGGCAAAACATTACTAACAATACCAAGGGTTAGAAAAATCTTGCTAGTGAAAAAATATAATGGGGAAAGAAAAAGGCGGCTTTCTAACTCCAAAGGCGATAGCAAATCGGATAAAGTCAAAAGGATTGCAAAAATTGCGATGGTATTGTCAAATGTGTCAAAAGCAATGTCGAGACGAGGTAAGAATTATCACGCATTTTATGGATGAGTTGACTCGTACTTTATTTTCAGTTTAGGATAAAAATTTTATTAAGCCCTGAAAGTCAGACGTAGTATAGACCAGATTGTTATATTCTAGAATGGATTCAAATGTCACTGCATGTCAGAGTCACATCAAAGACAACTGCTGCTCTTTGCAGACAATCCAGACAAATTTCTAGATGGATTCTCAAAGTAAGGAATAACATAAAAAAGTTATTTTTTAAGGTAGCATTCGTTTGTGCATAAATGAGACTTTTGTTCATTTCTAGTTGGTAGTAAAAGAAATCCTATGTATGAAATATAGAAAATATAAGCATGCAAGTGTTGGAGTTGCAGTTTTTAAGACTGGAAAATTATTATTCTGCTCTTTGTTTCAGGGAATTTTTGGATGATTTTCTTCATCTTTTAAATCGTCAATGGGGTATGAACAATGTTCTTATTTTCTTTGACCCACAATTTCTAGTAAAAGGTAGTATTTATTTTGGTCAACTTCAGCAAAATGCAAAAAATGTCTTACTTTGAAGACCCTTCTTACAAATAAATATATTAAGATTCTGAGAAATGTTCATTGAAACCATTGAACTATATAGTGCAATGATTGAGGTATTATGTATGCAATATTGTTGTCAATTCTAAGGTGACCTCCAACCTCCCCTTGTCACCACCAACACCACCTTACAGACTGTATCAAGCAGTCCCATAACAGTAGTAATAAAACAGATATTAAAACTTTTAACAACTAACTCACATACACAAGTCACATACACAATGTACACAGAAGTACACAATGTACACAGATTTTCCAAATACAATTGAAACCTCTACAAAACAGAATCCTTTAGAAATAGGATGTTGAATTTCAGAGTTACTTTTTTCAATTAAAGTTACAAGTAGTATACAAGAAGAGTAGGGTTGCAATTTTTTGATTTCCTGTACAATGCAAATGTAGAATTTTGTCTTAATGATTAAGCAAAATTTAATTTTAAATTCCCATCCACACTTTAGGTACAAAGAGAGTTCATTGCAATATTGTATATCAAGAATATATTGCTGACAGAAATCACACTCACATGAATTCAACACAGGTTAGTATATGTTGAAAATAGTTTGATTTTCAAATAGAGCAGTTTTTTGATAGTTTGCAGTATGCCCAAGAATTATAGGCAATATCCCCATAGGAGCCTGGAAATTGCATGAAGTGAGCACAGGTAGTCCTTTTGGCTTGCGGCAAGGTAGAAGAAATTACATTATACTGCCTTTCATTGGAGTATTTCCCTCCACACTTTTTCTGAGATGGAGGAGCATGGAAACTTGCACAGCTATGTATCTATCATTGAAAAGTATCATAGAGATTATTAAAATTTGAGAATGAGAAATTATAAGGAAACTAAAAGCTGTATTTGTAATTACCTGCTCTGTGGAATAGTCTGCCGAATATGAAGTCAAATATCACAAATGGTATTTGCTTGCTTTTGGTATATTTCTAAATTCTTACAGAAGTGGAATGTGGAAAAACTTTGGATAATTTTTGAGTAATTTATGCAAGGTATTCATTCTATAGACCAACTTCATTTATCTGTACATAATTTCATCAGTTCTAATTTTTTAGTGGGAAACTCTCACAGAGTTTGTAAAATGGCTTGGAAGAGAAGGTATATTTTATTGATGACTTTTAGTTGTCTGACATTTTGGAGATTTCTTTATGATTTTCCCAGCATATTTTTTATTTTTGTCTCTAGCTTTCCTTGGGCAATATCAAATGGTAAAAACATTAAATTTTGGTTTGCTCATTTAGTAGTTTAATTTAGAATGGTGTTTCCACACTGCAAAGGTAAAAGCTAATAGGTAGACTAGCTCAATAGTTATTTCAATATATGTAGACATTAGAAGTTGGATGTGAATCATAGACATAGCTAGACAGGTGGTCAGTGTGCATATAACAACCAAGAAATGTATCAGTTAGACTAGTAGTTCTTATCCCAAGTTTGATGAAAACTTTTTTTTCTATACATATAGGAAATTACATTAACAATTTACCAATTGACAAACTACTTTACAGTACTACTAGGACAATACCAGGGGGTGCAAAATATCATGATTACCCCCTGGCCTTTAAGGTACCCCTCCAGTTCAAACCTCAAGGATTCAGTGAGGCAGTTTGACGTTGGTTTGGTTCACCCCACTCGTAAGATTTGTGACTTCAAGTTCTGCTTGGCCAGTTTGTGCACTAATACAGTATATAGTTTTATATATATA
>WIPJ01023983.1:114771-129721 GCA_018155075.1 Cassiopea andromeda | reverse complement strand
CAGTCAGACTATTATTTTTACAGACATTATTTCTAAGTTTAGCTCTTGTGGATTTTCATTATAATTTTCATTGCATTTGTTGTAGCCTTCCACGACCAAAAATGGTGAACCCAGATTTGACAAGACTCCTCCGCTCAGAGGAAGTCCAGAAGGTGCTCCGCCCAGCCAAGTAAGTTTCCATTCTGTAGCATATTTGCTATGTGTTGTGGGCTTAGAAAGTTGACATTTTCTGGAAGGAATCTATTACTCATGTCCCAAATAGGCAGTGGGAGGCTGGAATAGGGGGTTGGAAGATTTCTGAAAACTCAATAATTGGGGGTCTGGAATATAGAGAGTGGCTGGAAACTTTTTCTATTTATCAATAGCTTTGGATGGGTTTTTGAAGTTGTTTCAACTTCAAACAGAATGAAAGGTCAGTTTGTTATGCCATGTAATGCTCAATCAAATTACAGGCTAAAATTATGGGAGGAGTTTGGAATAAGGATGTCCCTGGTGGAAATTTTGCAAAAGTGTAAGAATCAGGGAGAGACTTTACTTTTGGACTCAATAGTAATGTCCTGACAGCTATCAGGTGTTACAAAAAGTACTTCAAATTCTCAAATCACAGTTAGTACAATCTAAATTTACCCTATTTACAACATGTCATCTGAGTGACCTTTTATTCATCTGATTGACCTTTTATCCATCTGAATGACCGTTTATCCATCTGAGTGACCGTTTATCCATCTGAGTGGCCTTATTTTATAAGTAAATTTCTTGTTAAATAGTAAATAGGAAAATTTTGAACTTGTATTGTACTGGTTGAAAGTCTGTTGCCTTAATAAACATGCTCTGTAGCTGCGTATTTTTCCTGTCTTTCCAACCAGCCACAGCTTGAAGTTCATTGTAAGACAAACCATGTAACAACAGCAATGACTGCAAGCCATGTATAATTAAGGAATGACGAGACTTGGACTAGAATCTTTCAAATGCTTATCCTCGGGTGCCTAATTTGAACGAGTCCATTTTTCATTGTCATTTCTATAATATTTCACTTTTGCAAAGGGATTGTTTGTTGTAAATTTACCATACACATCTATTGACTACCATAGTCTACAACATGCATGGGCAGTCTGCAACCCACAGGCCAACTCTGGCTCACAGAGAGTTTTAATCTAGCCCATGAAGAATATTTCAAAGTTCCTGTGTCATGCTTACTTAAAATTGAAAACTGGTAAAGAAGCATCAAACTAGTTGTAAATTACATTTAAACTATGATTTTTCAAGCTTTAGCATCAATAAAATTTATTCCCACACCTCCTAACAGTGCTAAAAGTCCTAAAAAGTATCCTTGAAGAAGAGAACTATCCAAAAATCCCAACGAACCCCAAAATGTCAGGAATATGTTGCTGTTCTCCTAAATTTTGCCTAAATTTTCACAAGTTGAATTTATTTTGAGCAGTTTTGTTGCTTAATAAATTATTTTGTGATAGTTTTTTCATAGAATGGTCAAATCATTAATTCTCTTTAATTCTACCTTGAACGTATTATTTTTTGATCAGAAAATGTTTTTGGCTACTAATTCAATTAGTATAATGTAAATGTACCCTATTTACAACATGTCATCTGGGTGATTTTTTGTCCAGCATTTTCCCAAAAATACCTCAATGTTTACTGAATTTCTCTTGGATCTGCAAGACCTCCTAGAAATAGGTGAAGATATTTTCTAAATTTTTCTAGATATCCTAGACAAATTTGGTTATATGAGAGTAGGACCCTTGTTATATTTGAAGAATTTATAATTTTTTTATTGAGACCATTAGTTATTTTTTAATTCTGAGCTCTACTATTATGAATAGTTGAATGATAGATTACAGTAGAAACATGCATAAAAGAGCCTAGGTTTTTCCTGAGCAGCCTGGATAGGTACTTAAGTAATTGGTTGGCATTCTCTATTCCGGCCTGCAAAGTTCTTAATAAGGTTCTTATATACCAGCCTTTCTCAAATAGTCCTGTGCACTCCCTTGGTAATCTGTTGTGTGACTCAAAAATTCTGAAAATGTCTTAAGCGTTCTTGTATTGTTGGAATGTAGTGCTAACTGTGTGTGGCTTTGTCTCTTGTTAACACTTAATCAGCACACAAACAGTGTATGACGGTTTCTACTCTTGAATTCTTAAACTAAATACCATTAAATTCATTATATAAAAATCATTACCCGTTTCAGCCTATTTGGGGTTCTTATTTAGAGGGTTCAAAAGATGAATTTGCAGCAGTATAACACATGTTCTTTTATGTGGGTTTCTTCAGTAGCCTCCGCGTCTTTTTGCTTGACTATAAATGCACTCTATAAACACCAAATAGCATGAAACCCATTATGTAAGAACCATTCCCCATTTCAGCCTTTTTAGGGTTCTTATGTAAGGGGTTCAAAAGATGAAATTTCAGCCTGAAAGTTTTTATACACAGGTTCTTGTATACGCGTTTCTGTAAGTAAAGATAAGTGAAAATTCATTTTGAAGATATTTGGTGTGGAAAGGCATAGACACGCATGAGCATAAGTTCTGTGACGAGTCTTCTGTTTAGGCCCTTGAGCTTAGAGAACAACAAATTGTGTCCCACATGAGAAAAGGGCTGCCCATGCATGGTCACAATGCTTTATTACATGAAACTATGTACAATACCTTGCATTTGCCTTTATAAGAAACTTTGAAGTTATTCCACTTACCTTATTACACGAAATTAAAGCCGATACAGCAAATAGCACGCACGAAATTTACGCAAACCAAATTAACACGAATTGGCTTAAAAAACAACGTTTCATGAACACTAAGTGATACCAATCCACCTTTTCGACTCAAATTCTTCCTCGCCTCCTCTCCGCATCGAGGTGGTACTAAGTCATACCAATTGAGTAATACAAAGTTTACCTCGTGGATTGTGTCTATGTGCCAGGAAGGAAAGCAAACAGATTTACAGCGAATCACATTGTATATATGATTTTGGTACTCCAGAAATCCTTTACTTATATATTGTTGATAGTTTTCATATCTTTTATGCTTTGTATCACGTTCACATTAAAGCCAAATATTCGGGATTTTCTTTTGATGAAGTGTTGAAATTATGGTTTTG
Organism: Cassiopea andromeda; assembly: GCA_018155075.1. Taxonomy (NCBI): domain Eukaryota; kingdom Metazoa; phylum Cnidaria; class Scyphozoa; order Rhizostomeae; family Cassiopeidae; genus Cassiopea; species Cassiopea andromeda. The sequence continues at coordinate 126,612 of WIPJ01023983.1, read as the reverse complement.
ATTATTAATACTGTGCAAAAAACTAACGCGAAATAAATTAATGTTTATGAAGACAAAATTTTGCTAATAACCTATCGCTTTGATATCGTGTAATAAGGCATAGCGCGAACTGTAAAAGGTAAACAAATCAATGTCGGTCAAAGGTGGAAGTTGATAATTCGTGTTCGTTCATTTTAGACGGAAGTCAAAGCGTGCAACACTCAAGAAGAATCCTCTAAAGAATGTTGGTGTGATGCTACGATTGAATCCATACGCAAAGACATTGAAACGAAATGCGATACTGGCAGGGGAACGAAGGCAGAAGGCCAAACAAGAAGCATTGAATAAAAAGAGGGGAATCGAAACCAAGAAAGAGCCAGTGGCACAGAAGAAGGCCCAGAAGAAAGCCTCTAAGAAGAAGGCATAAATTTGACTGTGCTCTCTGACATTGAGTTGTCCTTCTGGATAAGAAATTAAAATATTATCATTTAAATTTGACTTTCTTTTGAGGATATTCTGGTTTATGAAGGTGCAGGTACACGCGGGTGGCAGATACACGCGTGTGGCAGATACACGCAGGGGTAGATACAAGCAGGTGGCAGATACACGCGGGTGGATCTGTTTTGCTGGTGGCAGATGCACGCGGTCGCACATGAAGACAAACCCACGCACTCAGACACATGTGCACCAGTATGCATTCTGGGATTTTTGCTCGCCACAGATTCTAGCCAAATTTTTCCAGAAAAAATGGCTCGCCATCTGAGCTGGTGAAACACGGGAAACCTTAAGCCTGTTTGTTAATAAGACTCGCCAAAACTCACCACATTGCAATTGGTGAGTTTCTGGCCCCATTCACCCTATACCGGCTTCATCACATATCGCATTACTTCCTATATCAGGTAGGCCTTCCATCCACACTATACTGGATGAATCCGATACGCTCAGTACCGCTATTGCGGAGTGAAATCACTCCGCTTTGACAGTGCTATGTATCGGATTACTTTCAATATCAGATCACTTTTGACCTAGTGTGAGTGCATGAATCCAAAGCGTCTTCGCTCCGGAAGCTCTCTTTGAGCTGCAGTCAGCTTTGTTTTCGAGCGTCAATCAATTTTCAAGCAGTGACAGTTGCCATGGAAAAGTCCTCAAAACAAAAGGCTGAGTGACGTGAATGAAGCGGAGCGGAGTAGTGTGAACACTGTAAAAGTTTGATATCGGATTCAGTCAAGAATGTGGTACAAGGTGAATCCGATATAGTGTGAGTGGGGCCTCTACAAAAGTTCTTGATCAACAAAGTTCTGGCGTAGGAACGCTCTAGAATGCAGTCTAGCACGCACACATTGAATTGCTCAATGACCGTGATATCTATTATTTTTACCACAACGGCTTTCGTTGGAGATCATGTACTTTATTAACTTTCATTTTATTTATTTCTTATTTATAAAGTTGTTTCTTATTTATTCATGCCTAATCTATATTTTCGTTTCCTACTAATTTATTTCTTATTTTTGTATTTCTTATCTATCTATCTTTTATTTATTTATTTCTTATTTATATATTTGTCTCTTATTTATTTATGTCTAATTTGTATTTTCGTTTCTTGTTTATTTATATATCTATCTTTTGTTTATTTTCTTATTTACATATTTATCTTATTTCCTATTTATTTGCTTATTCATTATTTGTTTTTTAATGCTTTATTCATATGTATTATGTCTGATCTGGTATTGGACATACTGATATCCACAAATTAAATGGAGTTCAGTTTTCGGAGCAATGTTAGAAGACAACAAATTGTGCTTAATGTCATAATAATTTCGACGACTTTCAAGGCAGCAAATTACCTTCGACATTGTCAAAATTGTTGTGACATTAAGCATAATGCCTGTCGTCTTGCTTTTTTATGTGTTTTGAAGAATTGGCAGTTTCCATCAAATGAACTTATTGCAGGGAGCAATGGTAAAGTTTAAATAGTAGAACTTTTTAGGAAGTTTTATGGTTTGTGCTTTGGAAAACAGCCTGATGATGAATTGAAGCAAAAGGACCTCGACGAAAATCATAGTCAATCAAACCATTCCATCTTCCATCACATTTGTAATTTCATCTTTAATCAACACTACTATCCAACTATCGACAATCAATTTTATGGTTTTATTTCAGATTTGGGAGTAGGAAAATGGCTAATGAAGTTATTGCTTCTATCTTCACTCGAAAAAGCTTTAAACGTCATATCAAAATTTAACAGTGGCTCCCAATTATAGGTGGGTCCCGATTACAAATTTTTGAAAATTTCACGGCCAATTTCCACTTGTCAGCACCCCCTAACTTGCGGCTCTTGTATACATTTTAAGCACCGTATTTAAAAATTTTGAAGAAAGCATTACCTCCGCTATTTCATTATAAATTCTCTATACAGGGTACAGTTTACAGTTTATATAAATCTGATTTACATATTGCCTTGCTAAGAATCTAGAAGTAATTACAAGAAACCTCAAAATGTGAATAAAGATATGTTCGTATTGAAATTAAAACTTACATAAAGTAAGGAAAATGCATAAAAAGTATACGAAAATAGAAGTTCTCGCCATTACGTCATTTTTATCATGTTTGGTCAATGCGCTTGTTTTGCCCACCAAAAGCCGTGGTTTTGGTGGGCAAAACAAGCGAATTGGCTACTCATTAATAAAGATGACGTAATGCTCTGACGTAATATACGTATCTTCGACACTTCATGCTCAGTGCTGTCAAAAGTGCAAATGCGTTATATAAAAGCTATGACGTCATTAATAGGAAAACTGATTTGGCAACTTTTGGTAACTTCTCGCACTGAATTTGGCAACTCTCTTCCAATGCAATTTGGCAGCCCTGAACTCAATCAAACTATCCTGTAAGAGCGGTCCCAGGTCTCCTGATGACGCGCTCATGCGCTTATGAATATTAATAGCTTTCTTTTTCAATGGGCCATCACTCACTCTAGGAGATTTTTGAACTTAGGGTCTGTTAAAGAATTGATCATTCCAAACACTCTGCTTGCTGGTTTATTTGCACTGTCTTCAGCCATGCCGTACTGCTTCTACTTCACCTGTTTTTACGCGTTGTTGATTACGCCTTCAATATGCGCACAAACGTTTTACAAATTGGCTGGCAAGAATGAAGAAGATGCATCAGTGGCTGATGAAAGTGTGCCATTTCTAACGCAATCCTTCTTTACGTGTGGATCAAATGAAGACTGTGCAGAGCTTGCGAAGATCAAAGGAGGCAATGACTTCAAAGAGGTGATTGGTCAGCAAAAGGTGAAGGAAGATGCAGTTGTTTACGAGAAAGTCAACACACCTAAGCTAGGTAGGTATATCTCGCTTACCTATTTACACCAAAGATTAAATTGTTATGCTCTTTGAGTGTTGGAAAGCGTGTTTAAGATGCATATATTGATTGCGAATTTGGACTTTCGATTGCAATCCAATTATAATGGATTGTGTATCTAGTGCTACAGTTTCGCTGCGTGTTTTTATAAGAAACCAGTTTGCATTTTATAAGAAACCACTGTATAAGCAACTTAGTACAGTGGAATCCCGCCATCCCACGACTCGTTAACCCACGGTTCTGCTTAACCCGCGGCTTATCCTTGGCTCCTAATTTGTTTACTTCTAGTTGTTTTAAAACATTTTATTTCTTATTTGTTATACAAATATGGATTCTTGCGGAAACTAACTGAATATTCGCCAGTTATTGTTTCGGTACCCTATTATCGCCCACTCGCGTGTATTCAAAGCTGTCCAAACGATTTTACCTAGGGGGTGACCTCGCGGTTCACTTAACCCGCGGGGGGCAAGTCATGGACCCCAAAGACAGCCGGTTAACGAGATTCACTGTACTAGATTCGCTAACATTTAAGAAACTTTTTGAACTGCAAGGAAAGAGCTAAGAAATTTTTGCAAATAGCCTGGATATGATTTCCATGATTTAACGCAAAGCTGAACCAAAAAAATGTGAGCATAACATTGAGCTGGCGCATTTTTTGCTATAATACTAAAAGTTTGCTACATTCACATTTTGTTACTTTTTTAATGCAATTTAGTTCGCTGAATAAAGAAACTTTCAAGAAATTTTAGAGCTAAAATATGATCAAAAGTTAGGACACTTTTAGCGCTTGGCCTAGAGCTAGACTTCTTATAAAATTCGTGTATACTGAGCTACTATCAAAGTGTTGTAGTATCAAAGCGTTGGGATTTTCAAGGTAGTAGCTGCAGTGCGGCGAGGTAGCATAGTGGTTAGAGTGCATGCCTCCCATGCGGAAGGTCTCCGGTTCGAGTCCGACTCGATGCCCTGACTGCATGCTCACCCACTGCCCACCCAGCAGCTAATAGGTACTTGGTGGCAACACTGGGGAGATAAAGGCGGCGAGGAAAGGAACTGGCCACCCTACCTCACATACCGGTGGCTCAGCATAAATGTCCTCTCTAACAGGCACTCCCTCTACGTACGAAAGTATACGGCACTACCTTTATGTGTATATGCAGATATGTATGTGTACATATGTATATGTAGATATGTATATATGTATATGTACATGTGTATGTATATGCCGATGGCTCAGGATAAGTGTCCTCCCTAACAGGCACTCCCCTACGTACGAAAGTATACGAGACTAACTTTACCTTTCGTTGCAGTGACGGAATGTTTTGACTTTCATACGAACTTTAGAATAATTTTCACAACAGTTAGCAGAGCGTTGTGTATCTGATAGAAGCCTTGTAGTGAATAAGCCCAATATGGAAGTAAAATCACACTTCTCCGATGGTAATCTGGTATGCACATATTTTTCTAAAAAAAGGTTTGATAATGTTAAGGCTCAGAATCGCTGAATTTTAAGAATAATTTGAGAGTAATCAAAAGCTGAAGCTTCATAGAATTTTTGCATATCCGAGTCATAGTAGTGATTTTAGATTAAATTTTAGATTACTTCATATACTATATACTGTGTTATATTTTACGAACAAAAGGTTTGAACAGAAGAGCCAGCTTCGTCGGAGGCGTGAAAAAATTACCTGGCTCAAACCTTGCACGAGTTTACCACTGTTCAATTTTTTTGCAATGATCTTTTCTAACATCACCACCGTACAGTTTACTAAATGTTGCTACTCTCGTCAACTGCTCGCCAACCTCTATCGCCGAGGTTGATCGATTCTCAACCTGTTGATTAAACCTTTCTTTGAAAGTTTAAAATAACACTACAAAAGTTTGGACAAAAAGTTCAACATTTACTTTGCTTTAGACATCGAACAAAATTCGACTATATTCCTTTGATTTTCAGCTGTGAACCTGTGATATTTAAGAGTAATTTAAGAATAAGATTATAGGGTAAGAATAAGTTAAGGCTCAAAATATAAAAAGTTATAAGAATGTAGGAATTCTTGTAAAAAAAGAGCATGGTGTCACTGAGGTTAGGGATGCGAGCAACATAGTAAGTTCTTTCACATACATTTTTATTTAAAAATTTATTTAATACTTAAACACGAACAAAAACCTTTCAGCGAGATAAATATACTTAACTACAATAAGAAGGACAAGAAAAGACAAAAATGCAAGTGAAAAGAGATGCTGCTCTACCAAGGAGATGCTGTTTCGCTCCAATTTTAGACATCCGAGGAGTACAACCTTTCTTTGCATACTCTAACCTAACTTAATGAATTGCAAATCTCTATGATTTCTCGTCTCATACTCAGAAGTCATGGATCCATCAACAAATGTATGGCGAAGATTGACACGACACAGGCCATGTAAGATTTTATATGTGATGACTCCTTGATCGAAGGAGTTTAAAGACTTTACATCCAGTCAATTGCAGTTCCACCCATCTTTGTATTTGGCATTTTCTATTAGCTTTCTTGCCCTTATTTGTAATCTCTGCAATTTGGATAGTTTGGTGTTGGAAAGAGCATTCCATACAATATTACCAAAGCGAAGATGACTTTCAAAGAGGGCTCTGTACACTAGTTCAAGCTTTCGTTGAGGAGGGATATCTTTCAACTTTCTCAAGGAGCTTTTGCCCCCTTTGAACCTGTTCTTGACAGTTTTATGTTACTCTTCCAAGTAGCACTGGAATTCCAAGTAAGTCTATCAATGGTATCGGCATAGATTGATTACGTAGTAAAAGTGGTTCTTTGCATAAATTATCATAAAATGCAGAGTATTCTATCATTTACGAAGCCTATGACTTTCAGATGCAAACTGAGAGCTATGGGTCGATGTCAAATAGCTGAACTAAGTACAAATGGATGAGAAAGATGTTCATTATTCTTTTAGCGTAGCGTAGATTTCGTTTGCCGTAGACGGTCACAATCAAAAAGGAATTAGGGGAATGTGAAATGTGGAATAAAAGTTCTCCTCTTATTGTAATTGTGTCATTTCTAGCTAAACATTAGCATTATAGTCTGCGTTTTCTGCAATTGCAGTTGTTGCAGCTGCGAAAGTATAGCGTTATTGCTGAGATATGCATCAGCGATGAACTTTGAACTTTGAACTTTGAACCAAGCATTTTTGCTTCTTCAGATGACGTGAATGTATTCAATTTATGGATTTTTAACTCAAACAATCTATGAACTTAGAAGGGTGCTTTAAGTAATTAGTTTAGAGGTAGACGAATAAAAATAATTAGCCTTTTGTTGTCTAAAGAAACTTGGTTGTCCTAGCACAGTTTCTTTCTGTTGATTTTCGTAAAATGAACAAAGACACAGTTCACCCTGTTAGGAGATCTAAGTACCATTCTATAGGTTCAATTGAAACCTTGCTCTTTTTGAAAATTGTATGCATTACATCAACTTGAATAACTATGAAGAAAAAAATTTGGAGATATATGAATATTTTATGGACTAATGAGCAATTAGGAAGCTTTTAAGCTGACAGTTTTCAATTGACAGTTAAGATCTAGAAGAATTGATAGAATTAGATGGCTTGATCCTTTCAAAGTGATAAGGATATAGATAATGAATACAGAAGTTAATTAAATGTAAACATTGATAAACGTAGAAGAAAACTTCAAACAGTTGCAGCATTAAAAACTGATATACTTATTTATATAAACATAGGCAAACATTTACAATCTATGGAAATTAAGCAGTTATAAGCATTACTAAGCTCAAAAGAAAGCTTTAATTAGTGATAGCAATGAAAATCAAATTACATGTTTATGTTAATATGCTGAAAAATTTACAATTTGCACAAAGTAAATATTTATAAATTTTAATATACCTAAATGAGTATTTTAATTAGCTATAGCACAACTGTACTTTATGCATAAGCACTTGAAATTCAATATACATGTTTATACTAATGTGCATAAGGATTTAAAACATACTCAAGGAAAGTATTTGTAAACATTAACATACTTACATTACATTAACATTAAAATTTACAATTTGCACAAAGTAAGTATTTATAAATTTTAATATACCTAAATGAGTATTTTAATTAGCTATAGCACAACTGTACTTTATGCATAAGCACTTGAAATTCAATATACATGTTTATATTAATGTGCATAAGGATTTAAAACATATTCAAGGAAAGTATTTATAAACATCAACATACTTAGATGGGAATTTTAAACATTTATAGCACTTAAAGTCACTACATGCATATTTATATTAACATGCATAAACAGTTACATTCTATAGAAATTAAGTAGTTATGAGCATTAGTAAGCTTACAAAAACTTTTGATAGCGACATTATTGCAAATCAATATACATAATATATTATATAGATATAGATAAGAATTATAACATATATAAATTAGGTATGTATAAACATTAATAAATTTAATATTAAAACTTAGCAACACTTTTAGCCGTTAACTTAATGGAATTTAAAATTCTGAATGCAAGGCTGATAGCACATTAAGCTCCTATATTTATTAGTTATTTATTCCAAGTTTATAGAAACTAATTTGAAATTGTAAGAAAGAGCATTTACTTCTCTGAGTAAAAGGCATAGAAATGTAGAGAATCTGATTGAATATATGAAAAAGGCGTGTCCAATGAAAAGCAGCTGCGTCCCATATTGATTCCATTGGTGTTCTCATGCTGATTGAATGCGCAATTACAATCGGAAAGCAATTCATTAGTACTTATTAAAATATGTTTTCGCGGGCAGCAGGTGTACTTGCAGCAGTCCGCATGTATCCCGTAGATCACGTGTTTGATATGTCTGATATAGAGCACGAATAATGCATTTAAAGTACCATAAATCCTCCAGTTAGCCCCCCCCGAATAAGTCACCCACTTCTAATAAGCCTCCACACTAGAGCTAAGAATTGTCAATAGGCACCCTCAAAAAAGCCCCACTCAAGCATATGACTGAACATTTTTGAGAGTCTGCTAGTGCTAGGATAGAACAAGATAGGATAGAAAAAGCAGCCATTAATTAGCAAAAATTTGCTTATCCTTTAAAAAATGTTATATTGGTTGCATGTGTAGCATGGAAGAAATAGTTTATTTGTAAAAAATCTCAACTGGAGTATGACCAACTACCAAGAAAATTTTTAAAGCCCCCCTTTGGAATAAGCCCCCTTTGGCTTAAGCCCCCTTTGGAATAAGCCCCTATGCAAAAATTCAAAACAAATAAGCCATCAGGAGATTAATTCGGAGACTTATGGTAGTTTCATGTACGCCGGCATCCCAGTAGGTGTACTGGCAATGGCTCTCGTGTGGCTCTCGTGTGGCCCTCTTGTGGCCCGTATATCGCGTTTTGACGTCTGATATAGAGCATTTATGTTCAGCTTCATGTGGAATGTCTTCATGGCTACAAGGACAATGTGTCAAATAAATCTATTGTACTTAGAACTAGCCAGGGTACTATGGTCTACCATTCGAGTGATTCTTTCAAGGATGCCACACGCGGGTCACCACCATTGACCCCCGTGTGGCCTGCGTGCAAGAATCATCCACTCTTTGATGATGATGAAAAAGCATTTTCTTGAATCAAAAGGCCTATTCATATCGATAAGGTAGGCTAAATTGTGATTTCTTTTTAACTGTGAAGCACTAATAATTTGGGAATCTACTATTCTATAAATTTCAAGGCGTAATTCTCTGTTATGTTTCTTGAAGATGGAGCTTGGAGTGGATGGAAGAAGGGGGAGTGCAGTGCGAAATGTGGAGGAGGGAAACGGACATCCATACGTTACTGCTACAGTCATTTGCCGTGCCTAGGGAGGAGCTCAAAGATTAGAAAATGCAACACAGAAGGCTGTCCAGGTCAGTCTAGAATTTATCTAAACTTTTCATTCTTTCGTGATAATAAAGTGAAGAGCAGCTGTCGCCTGGCGGTAACGCACTCGACTAAGACCAACATGGTCCTGGGTTTGAGGCACACCGCGTGCCATTGGTGACGTCAGGAAGGGGAACAGGTCCTAAATGCTCGTGCTAGAACTAAAGTCCTCTCAGAGGCACCCTCCAAGCCCCAAGGAACTGGGGAAACGTGGGTAAAACGAGAGTATTCTTTAGTGATGATAAAGCAGCTGGCTTATAAATAAGGCCCACTGAGGGGGTTGGGGCTTATGATAGCACTATTATTGACTTCCTATTTCATTTTTTCCATGTAAAACATATTTAAAGTTGGCTACATATATAGCTTATAACAAATTAATACCAACTATCTAATTAACTATCTAATTAACTATCTAATCAATACCAACTATTCAACGTCTTCTTTCACTCAACTTGGTCTTTCTATATCATCTAATCTCACTTGGAAACCCCATATCAATTCCATTGCAAAGCATGCATCTCAGAAACTTGGCTTTCTTTCTAGAGCCCGTGGCTATTTCTCACCTTCTCAACTAATAACTATAAAAAAGTCCCAGACTCGTCCTTCTCTTGAGTACTGCTCTCATGTCTGGGGTGGTACTCCTAAATCTTCTCTCCATCTTCTTGACAGAGTCCAGTCTAAAGCTATCCGACTCATCAACAATCCAAACCTCACCAATTCTCTACAGCCTCTCTCCCATCTTCGTCTTGTTGCAGATCTTTCCATTTTTTATCGCTATTTTCACGGACATTGCTCTTAGAAAATCAAGAACATTATTCCTGATCCAGTGAAGCGTGTTCGAACCACCAGAAGCTCTACCTATTCACACCCTTTCCAAGTTACACTACCTAATCCACGAACTCTAGCTCACAAATCATCTTTCATTCCTAGAACTTCTCAACTGTGGAACTCATTGCCATCCACTGCTTTCCCTGAATCCTGAAATTTGTAACCTTGTAAATCTAACATCAACAAACTTGATCTTATCTCCATTTCTACTTAAACTTCCTCATTTTCTCAGTTTTTCCTTTGTCGGGGCTTTTCTATAGAGCCTACGGCCTTTCCCCGACATTACTTACTAAAACAACAAAAAAAACATTGAAGAATTACAACTAACTTAATTAAAAATAACACATTTGCAGTTAATGCCATCCCCACTTTCCTAGCTCCCACTGTTTATGAAGCCCTCATTCTCTATTTGTTTGCGCCTTGCATGGCCTATTGCTCAGCGAGATCATTGAATAGCTCTTGTCAAAAGCAATGCAGAAGCTCGTATTTTGCATCTTGAAGGTATGGCGGTACTTCAACGCAAGAGACGAGGCAGGACCCCACTTATTGCATTGGAAATGCGACGGGATGCGTACGATAGTTTGGTTTTGCATTGTCCTGTTTGAGCCCAGACTTCATGGACATAAGGACATACTTCTATATATTGTATCATATTTTGTGATGTAATATGTGGAAGTGCAAAAGGCCGCATTTAATGTGTTTCAAATGGTTTTGAGGGCACCTGCAATTGATGTATACTTATGTCGGGTTCACACTATAAATTTTTGCCTATAGATTCGGAAAGTCATCGACAAAACGAAGAATGTCGGCAAGTTCAAACGAAGAGCGAACAAAATCGATGACTCATTTGTCGATGAAGTAGAACATGTTCTACTTCTAGTAGACTTTTGTTCGATAGATAGATAGAGTTTCATTTTCGTTGGTCTGTTTCCTTATTTTTCACCATCTAAGTACAGGGGTGATTTCTATGAGGGGCTCAGGGGGGCTTAGCCCCCTTGTTAAAATTTCTGTTCATTGTGAGGGCTCAGCCACCTAGAATTCTTGCAATGGCTTAGCTGTTCAGACTTTATCGGTCTTACTCCCAAAGTGTTATGAAAAATTGTTCACTGCTATATGGTTATTAACGCATCTCTCATTGTGAATTATACTATATCAGTATTAAACTAAATTTTCATGTCTCCACCTTTGAAAATGTAGGCGTGGTTGTAGCTGGGCCACACCCAAACAATGGGCGTGGCTGTTTCTAGAGCCCCCTTGTTAAAATTTGTAGAAACCGCCACTGTCTAAGCATAGATAAATATTCTAAGCATCTCTTCTTCCATGTTTGCTTTATCAGGTACAGCGTGAAAAAAGTTTTCCAACACTTATTTCTCTAGACAAGTTTCTACCCGACTTCTTCCTTTTTAACGATGACTTACTGAATCTATAGACAGAAATCTATAGTGTGAACCTAGCATTATCCTCTACAAACACATTGATAATATCTTTCTTTGAATGGTAACAAAACAGAAGATGGTTTTCTTAGAAACAGAATCGTTTCATAATTTGTTTCACTTGAAACTTAACTTTTCGATTGACAAAAGAGCATGGCGTTTTAGAAAAAGGACACGGCGCCGCAGTGGCGTAGCTAGAGGGGGGGCAGGGGGGGCGGCTGCCCCCCCACCAACCTTTTCCAGCTGCTTGTCGGAAAATTTGTCGGAAAGTTAAACACGTGAAAAAGTTTGTCAACAAATATATTTTTCAAGTTTAAACCTTAGGGCCTGTT
>WIPJ01023983.1:97547-109829 GCA_018155075.1 Cassiopea andromeda | reverse complement strand
TATGGGGATGATAAGCTATTAGTCATTGTCGTCTTCAGAACTGCATCTATAAGAAGAGCGTTAAAAATGCTGATACTCTCGAATGACAATGTCTTATAGCCAATTTACATTGCACAAACTAACCCGGGTTCACCCTGGGTTCAATCCAGGTTCGCCCCAAGTTTGCCAATATAAATTGACCTAACCCAGTTTCGCCCCGGGTTAGATCTAGCCATGGTTTGGAAGTGGGTTTGACCTAGGGCGAAACTAAGTTACATGCAGTTTAAATTGAACTTGGGGCGAACCCGGGTTGAACGCAGTGCGTACCCACCTCCACAACACACATGCCCAGTACAATGAAAGAGTGTGAATAATGCTGGTAAAGGAAGTGCTAGGCTTCAACGTCGCCATTCATAGCGCTTTTTTCTTGACTGTGAAGCATTCTTCCTTAACTGATAAAGCATGAATAACAGCTTTCTTAGGAGAAGCGCCTTTATTCTGTAGTGGAATTCACAATAATTTAATGTGTTGTCATTCGCCATTTTAACCGTTTCTCTCGCATCAAATTGTGATTGTTTTTACCTCTGCGCGTGCGTCACACTCACTTAACCCAGGTTCGCCCCAACTTTAAATTTACATTGACGCAAAAGCAAATCCAGCGTGAATTGAACTTGGGCGAACCAAGGTTAGATGTAACCCGGGGCGAACCTGGGTTAGTTTGTGCAATGTAAAATGGCTATTAGCATCGCTTAACATCTGGTGAAGATTTAGATTATTCATTTATTCAAGAACGACAGCAGTTTTTATAAGAATACCCCCGTCATTGCATGCATTTAAAAGTATGTGAATTGTTAGAACTTTGATAACTAGAAAAGGTAGGTTGAAAAGGTAAACTCACCATCTTCAGCCATGTTTCGGAGTTGCAGTCTGAGCCTGTCTTGCTTTTGCACTTTCTTGGTGATTCCTGCGCAGTGCTCGGGAACGTTTTTTAAACTTGTTGAAAATGACGGCGATGCTTTGGAGATGGATGGAAGAGTCCCATTTCTGACGCAAGCGTTCTTCTCATGTGACCGAAATGAAGCTTGTGAAGAATTTGCGAAGATAACAGGAACCAGTGAGTTCAATGAAGTGATTGATCAGCATAGAAAGAAAGAAGTAAGTGTTTATAGGAAAGACAACACACCAAAAATCAAAGGTAAGGTAGCTTCTGAATTACTCAGTTGGTTTCAGAGGTGAGAACATTTGCTAAGTTCATGTTCAATAGGGTTGTTGCTCTCTCACAGAAGTGGCAAACGGAATATACATCCATATGCATTTTCGCTCTTAGGAAATGCACCCATCTTTTCACCCATCAGTTGATCTTTCTAGTAATAATTTCAGCATAAGAAATGTTATGTTGTAGATGCAAAATATTGAACTATTAGAAGTGAAATGGTTGAATGGGATCCGCAGTGGTCTAGCGGAGAAAAACTCGACTTCGGCCAACGTGGTCCGGGGCTGGAGGCCAACCGCAGGCCATTGGTGATGTCAGGAAGGGCAGATAAAATCGAATTAAAAAAGAAAAAGAAGTGGGAAATGAGTGCCCAGCTATTGTTAGCTCCGTTTTCTATCTCATGCGTCCAATCTTCAGGCGCGTCGGAGAGAGGAGCAGAGGGGAGCAAACACCCCCTGCCTTTCATTTTGGGGAGCAGGGGGAGCAAAAGTGCCCTTTTTGAAATGCAATAGAATCCCTATTTATATATTGATATGATACAAAGGAGACCAAATAAGCTATATAGGTAAGCAATATATCATTGGAATAGAGAGCTATTTGTAAAGCTGTGAAATATAGGCTCTGCCAAAGGATGCAACGAAAATGTCTCAAAGTGGTGCCTTGGGTCCCAAAAATGTGTTTATGATAGAAGGTGTGCCAAAGAGGTGTCCATGCAAGTTGGTTCCCCTTTAGATCCTGTTGGCCCCCCTGCCCCACTATCGTCTCCGTGTGCCTGCAAATCTTCTATGTAAGTACCAAGTATTGCGATACACAGAGCATATCCAACAATTAGAAATTAGCAATCTGATTGAGTGATAGCACCAGTTCTGCAAGCCAGTTAATATGGAAAACCATCAGCTCAAAAGCATGAATTTAAATGAATTTAATTGAATTGAATTGGATAGGACTTGATAGGAGGATGGACAACCTTGGGCCTAATTCCAAATTCTGAAACCAAATGTAATTGCGGTTTGTATTTGTCAGCATCTGCATATTTTGCAGTTGAAATTGAGAGATATTGTCAAAATGCAGTCTAGCAAAAGTTTGAAATGCACAGAATTGAGGAATGAAACTGATGTGAAATACTTCCGAACATAAACTAAATGAAAGAGACATAGTCTTGTTCCTGCAATCATTGGAGATTGCAGTGCGAAGAGGTAGATGTTTACCTGCTTGAAGATCTGTAATCGGATTTATTAATTTGTAATCGGATTTACTACAGCAATTTCTAGGAGAAAATAATCTCAGAGTAAATCCTTCAGCTGTTACATCAAATTGTGAAAACATTTCACCTCATGAATGTGAAACCTGGGACCACATATGTGATCAAATAAAGTTTAAAACAGAAGGTCTAAAGCTGACAAGCAATGAAATATAAAAATATAATTAGATGCTGATATTTATTGAAAGTAATGTACAATAAATAAAGAATTAAAGTTGAAGTTAGATAAAGTCTGACTTGAAACTAAAAAGTCACCAATACAAAGGAGATTGAAACGTCTAGAAATTGGAGTCAATGTGCTTCTAAGTCAACAGAGATTACAAAGCAAATATGGAAAATATGGTGAAGGTATTTTCACGTCGAGCAGAAGGCATGCAAGCTGAGGGAAAGCATGTAGAATAGGCCTTGAACAGATTGCATGGAGGACATGGGAAAATGACAAAGACATATTTGATTCATTTTATGTTGACAAGAATATCACGCAACTACAAATGTGATGATTTTTAGAAGATACAGCTGTTTGAAATACGCAAATTGTTTGCATAAGTTTTTGCGAGAACTATATTGAGAAAGCATTTCCCAAGGAATTACGTGGAAGTGAGATATGAAACATTTTTTTGCATTTATAAACAAAGGGGAAGATTTAACTTATTCAACTCATTTAAAATGTAGCTGCTCATTTAGATCCACTGTAACTATCCGAGAATGGAAGTCTTGAGCGAGCCTCGTTTTACTTTTTACCCTCATTTTTGTATATAAATAATAATCAATATTACATAAATGAATAATAATAATAAATTTTTTTCAAACTTCATTTAAGTATATTGAAATTCTACAATACAATCATAAACCTCGCTAAACATAGGTAGTTTATAATTGGCTACTCGTGTTGCAAATGAAAAATTAAATAAGAAAAAAAAATGTATCAACAAGTCAATAGTTCCGGAGTATTCCAATCCTTTTCTCGTCTGCAGAAGATCAAATAAGTAGATCTGATTGTAATGGCAGATATCTTTTTCAATATGTAATCTTGATGAATATTTTCATCTCTTTGAGCACTTCGATAAAAGCAGTTGAGAGAGATGAAATAGTACCTAAAGTGCTGATGGAGAGGCTTATTAGTTTAACGTCATTGTACTGTTGTCTTAGATTTACAGTCAAGTCCTGGTATTTGTTAGTTTTTCGAGCTGTGTTAATAGATAGATTTGTCTCAAAACCAACGGTGAGTTCAAGAATATACAAGCAAGTGTTTTTGTAGGTTAAGAGAAGATCTGGTCGTAAGTTGTCCCCAGAAATAACGGATGGACTTATGAAGCCTGGAAGATCGGCATACAATGTTGTACCTGTAACTCCTTGTAATGATGATGCAATTAAGTGAAGGACAGAGTCATGCCGCCATGTGTATTGACCTTCGTTAAGGTAATTGTTGCAACCAGCTACAACGTGAAGAGATTCCGGTTTCAGGCAAAAATGACAAGCAGATGAGGTAGCAAGTCCCCATTTGGAAAGATACTTTCTAGTTGGGAGAGTATTATTGATGTATCGAACTGTAAAGTTGAAAAAATTTTTTGGTAAATTAGACTGAACAGAAGACCAGATAGAGTTTAGTAGTAATAATTAATATACATAAATAAGTAATTAATATACATCATCAAGCTAGTAATAAGCAGTGATGTGCTTATTTGGAGGAGTGGGGTAGTAAGCAGTGATGTGCTTATTTGGAGGAGTGGGGTGTCACCACGCCCCCAATGTGTTTGAAATTAAAAGAATGTCGGTCAAAAAGTTGGCCATGCTGGAAAGGTTGGCCACATTGTTGTCAATGATCGCTGGTTCTAGTAACAGTAGTTGGTTAAATGGTCAAAACGCCTCTCCCCCGCCACAAGGGAAAGTACCTCAGCACATCTCTGGTAGTAAGATGTTGTTTGTAAGAATAAGTTGCTCAAACAGCTATAAAAAATTTCTCAGTTAATTGAGCATTTAAACTGTTGATGTATATTTAGAAACACATAATTTTATGCGAATCAATATTCTCCGAAAACATGATGTTGGTTTGCAATATTCAGGGAAAACAGCTTACTTTATCACAACACACGGAGGAAGTACAGAATTTAATTATCAAATATTGAGAAAGGATAATGTTCGAACTTGGTCTAGCAGAAAATGATAGTATCCAGAGCAAAACTGTAGCTCTGCATTTAGAAAGACGGTAGTCGATCATGACATACTGGGAAAACACAGTCTTCTTCTTGGATCGCTGTCGTTGTCAACAATACAGTTCAGTGGCGTCGTTGGTGGCTTCTGAGCCCAAGGCACAGAGTTGTCCGCAGGTAGGACAGGCCATATTTCTTGAAGCCATCCTTTGTCGCTCCTTTCTGTCCTGTCTCTTCCTCACCAGATCACCAACTCGTCTTGACTCGAACATTCGGCATCCTTGTGAGACAGCCTGTCTCCAGGAAACGTGGTCATGGGTTAAGGCTTCCCATCCCATCACTGGAATGCTTCATGCCTTTTAGAAAGACGGTAGTCGATCATGACATACTGGGAAAACACAGTATTGAGTCATAAAATGCACGGAAAACGTAATATTTGATCATAAAGTACTGAGAAAAGACAGTATTTGATCAAAACATACTGAGAAAACACAGCATTTCATCGTAGAATTCTGGAAAAAATGAAATCATGGTATTTAGGATAGCATAGCAGTTCTGCATTGAGAATTTTTTGGAATGCAATAAGTAGGAAAGAGTTCCTATTCTCATATGTCTGAATGACATATAATACTCTTTTCTGTTTAGATGATCCTACTTGGAGTGCATGGAGCATGGGAGAGTGCAATGCCGAATGTGGAGGAGGAACACGCACTTTAATACGCTTTTGCTACAGTCATTTGCCATGTATTGGGAAAAACTCCGAAGTAGAGAATTGTAATAAAGAGGGTTGTCCAGGTAGGAACATCTACGTTGCTCAATAGACAACAGATAATCATGTATTAGGTACACCAATAAGGGGTCTAGAAATTGAGTTCACAATAAGACTCTAGAAAACGTGTCAAACCATTACGCCATCTTTATCATGATTAGTCAACGCGCTTGTTTTGCCCACCAAAACCGCGGTTTTTCGTGGGCAAAACAAGCGCATTGACCAATCATCATAAAGATGACGTAATGGTTTGTCACGTGCTCTAGGGTCTTATTAAGTTACCAGCTTATATAGCAAAACCATTTATTAGTAAGCTTAAGAGCTAGTTCTTCTATTTTAATGTAGAAGCGAACGCTTCCAGCTGGAAAGATAGAAAAGCCATAATGCGGAACAGCACAGCTCCATAAAAGAGAGCGGATACCCCATAGATAATATATCGTTTGATAGCTCTTGTCTATTTTCATGTTATCTTATAGGTTTTTTCTATAAATATAAAAATTACAACAACTAAACAAAAGTACAAAACAATACCTCAGAGAGACTGAAATTCATTACTACACGAAAGCTTACTGGCTTGTTTACGTCAGTGTCACGGCTTCAATTTCCATGCATGACGTCAATGATGCTTCGATTTTTTTATATTTTAATGAGATTCCCAGACCCCACATCTGTCGAAAGAAATGATAAGAACATCAGGGAAAATCAGGCAAAAATGAGTAGCATTTCACGAAAAATAGGGAAAACCAGGAAATTTTGCATTGACAAAGCAGTGGCAATCCTGACTTTATATAACCTGCCTTGCTGCTGGTCAGGCAGTGAAAGAACAACTGTGATTTGAGTTAATAACTTTCTTTTTTTAACACTTCAGTCTAAAAATTACAACATCTAAGCACAATTAAAAAACAATGCCTTGGAGAGAATAAATTCATTACTACACCAAGGCTTACTGGCCGGTTTACGCCAGTGTAATGGCTTCAATTTCCCTGCATGACGTCAATGATGTTTCGATTTTTTTAAGGTTTGTGTTAAGGTAAAAATCACTTACCAAATTATGCATATTTGGCCATATGTTGGCAGCCTCATAATCTCATAGCGTCATGATCAAGTTTTCACAACGTGGTTAAACATACACAAATTGGTAAGGCATTAGACAAATAAAGCCACCGCTAGCTAACCCTGTTCCAAACATTTTCTCTCAAAACCCTATCCAGACTCTTCCAAACTATTTCTAAGTCCTCTAATCCCTTCCAAACCCAAAATCAGCATTATTGAACATTCATTATTTACAGAGAGGTTGGTACAGAAGAGAAATTGGTTGGGTGACAGAAATTTTGTAATGTAATAAGGCTGTGCCAATGCATTATAGTGCAATCTTTTGATAGGGAAATAAGATGTTTTGAAAAAAAATCATTCCCCTTTAGTACAACCTCTCTGTAAACTATGAGCATTCCAATTCAATTCATGAGCAGCCTTGGCAAATGGTTCAATTCAACTCAATTATAATTAGTTTCCAACCAACAATTAGCAACTAATGACGTCAGACTTTAAACCTAAGGGTTACTGTTCACAAGCATATGCTCCCAACCATTGTGGCATTTCATAGAAAGCCATGAATTCCTGAGGACAGAGGAAGGTAGAGCCCGAGAGAAGAACGAATTTAAGAAGAAAATGTAAAAAAAATCACATTAGTAGACAGTATAAGAAGGGAATTTTTGCCCCCTCCCATTGCCCCCACTCTTTGAGGGTAGGAGGGGCACTGACATCCTTCGCCCCAGTGCCCCAGCGTTTCTGAACTTGTTAATTATCTTTCATATGACATAGGACGTAAAATCTGCAGCATCTGATATCCATGCGCACGTATGTCCAATTACATCTATAGTAGACATCGTTACCTTATAGCAAGTGACTTACACTAATCTATAGCAAATACATGCTTATCAGTGTTTTTGTGAATATTCAGTTTCAAAGCAGTGAGAACTACAAGTTTCATAGATATAACCTAACTATAGAACGAGAACACTGTCACTCACATATCTAAAAAACTTTCTACTCTATTGAAAACTATGAAGCATCAAAAGCATGTGTTTAATTGGTATAATTACGTCCAACTGAGCTCTACACAGCTATTGGTTAATCAAAAGGGACTGGCTCTAGTCCTACCTACGTAATGTCCTTTTCAACATAGTTAGTAATTTCCCTATGCTAGATGCTCTAATCGTTTGATGAGAGCTGTGGCAAGTGCTTTGTACACAATGGAATGCAGATTGCAGAAGAGTATGCGTAGCCGTTTAAAGCATAGTTGCGTTCTCATAGATCAGAGGCTTGCTATCCCGTCTGCAAAATGGAATCTTACAATTTTTGAATAAGTAATTAGGGATGATCACTATTCTTTATAGCTACACTATTGTAAACTTTTCTACCTATTTTTAAGATCTCCAAGATTGTAAATACGACACTACTGAGCTTATAGATGGTAGCTGGGGTGTTTCATATCTTTGGCTCGCCGGACAGAGCTGGTATCCTTTACTAAATCTTGAGCCCTCATGTCAAAAAGCAGATGGCGTTGTCTTGACTAGAGTACACCTTGAACAAAGGGGGATAGATGTACAATACAACTACTCTTGCTGTAATTTCAAGGACACTGTCTGTCGCATGACAGTTAAAAGGACTGCATGGCAATACGGTGGTGACGGAAACGCCAAATACCTTTCCATGCATCAAATCAACTGTGGAAGATTCGGTTTTATCAGCTCATTCCAACTCGAGCATAAGTCATCAAAAATTAGATACCTATATACGTGCTGTGAACTCTTCAATCCAAGATGGAGGAATCAGTTGCAATGTTATGAAGCTGCCACACCCTATGTTTCTGAGAATGCTCAGTTAGTCTATTCACTTGCCCAAATACCCGTATCATGCAATGGTGGTTTTGGCTTTTCTAGCTTCCAATTGCAAAAGAAGGCGGCAATGCAACAGTGGAGATTTGAATTTCGATGCTGCAGAATAGAGTACTGAAACTGTTTCTTTGGTAAACTTTTTGTTTTTAATGGTCAACTGCAGTGTCGATTTGGGATGAAAGAAATAACTTGTAAAATGATAGCTCTTTTGGGTTGCCGAACTATGATACTTGTCGTGGCTCTCATTATTCAATTCATAGTTAAGCTGCAATTAACTTCATGTCTTTAAAAGTTTCCTTCCTTCCCTCCCTCCCTCCCTCTCTCCCTCTCTTCCTCTTCTCCTTCGCTCCCTCATTATTAAATTTATAGTTAAGCTGCGACTAACTTCATGCTTTTGAGATCCTTTCTCTCTCTCTCCCTCTCCCTCGTAACGCTGTGTAGCATAGCCATCCATATTATCTGACTAGTAGCGTAACAAATTAATGTACCCTTCCTCCCCATAGGGGATGTTATGTAGCAGGTGAATAATTCCAAAATATTGTTGATCAGCATTCTTTGTTTGTAGATAATGTGGATTTTTGCGAATTTCTCCTCTAGCTGGCAGGCCTTTGAATCCTTAGGGTGTCAATTTGAGATGCAAGAAGATAATAGATTATTTCACCGCCCTAATGATTACATCAATACAATGGCGAAAAAATGACCAGGCTTCTTGATATAGACACGAGAAGATATTACACACCGAAATTATCAGTTTCTATTGAATTTCATATCTGGATTATTAATACGCTGATAAAATGTTCAGGTTATAGCGTCAAGCTCAGATTATTTCCTACTTAGGTTTTATGTCTAGCCTTGATAAAAAGTCTCTCTGGTCCTCAGAGCTGGATCTGCAGGCTTTGGTAATGTTTTCTATGGAACTTAAAGAAAGAATAATCTTAAATGGTCCACCGTGCCGGGTTGATGAGCTTTATTATTTTTTTGAATAGAACCTAAGGAGATAATGTTCATTAATGGTCCACCAAGCTGGATTTATGGTATTTTCTATAGAACCTAAACAGATAATGACCGTACTGTTCCACAGAGCTAGATTTATGGGCTTAAGTAATATTCCTATAGAACTTAAAGATAGAAAAAATTTAAATGGTCCACCAAGCCGGATTAATGAGCTCTTAGTAAGCTTTTTTATTAATTACTATAAAGCCTAAGCTGAGACTGATCTTGAATGGTCCACTAAACTGGATTTATGATATTTTAATAGGACCTAAGAAGAGAATATTCTTCAAAGGTCTACGGAGCTGGATTTATAATATTGTCTATAGAACCTAAGCAGATAATGATCTTAAATGTTCCACTGAATCGAACGCATGAGCTTTGTAATACTTGGCATAGAACATAAGTAGAGAATATTCTTGAAGTTGAGCTGTGCGTGAATATTCATTGTTGTCTAATGGAGATTGATGATGTTTCTGTTCTGTCTATCTTTGCCCAAGGCTAGAATTTGAACTAAGGTAATAAGGGGCTTGCTTGGGCAGTATTCATGGATATTTCCAAAGCTTTTGTTTTTATGACCATGATCTTCTATTAACAAAACTGAATGCCTAGTACTTAACTGGAGAGTATGTCCTTGGGAGGCAAAACCTACCAGTGCAAGCACTTTGGAGGGGAAATGCCTCATTTATCTATGTAAATCTCGAGGTTCATGATTCCGTTGTTGGCAATACCATGCAAAATGTTCCATTTTGGGGAGAATTGCCCTCGTGCCTTTTGCGGGCACTTGCTTGCTGAGAACCTATGGACTGGACTTGGATGCTCTTCAGCTCATAAGAAGCCTTCTCACAGATGGAAAACAGAGAGTAAAGATTTGCAGCTCATATAGTAAATGGGAGAAATTAGAATTAGGAGTGCTTTTTGCTACTTAATATATGCATGAACAAAATAATATGGTTTGCAAGTCACGCAAAATTTGCAGCTATGCTAATGATATTACTGTCTTTGCATCTTATTCAAATCTTGGAATTGTTATCCGGCAATTGGAAGATAATTCCGCAGTGATTGAAAAATGGGTTTCTGATTATCTCTTGAAACTCAATAATGAGAAATGCCTTCTAATGATATTTGTGAATAAGTGCACAGGCACAAAAATAAAAATTGGAAACTCAGAAATTAAGGAGAGTGACTATGAAAATTTACTGGGAATAACTTTTGACAATACAAGGAATAACTTTTGACAAGAAATTGAATTTCGAAGAGCATATCAAGGACTTATGCAGAAAGGCAAATCAAAAGATTCATGCACTTGCTCGCTCGTCATATTATATTGATGCCGTTAAATCAGAAATGCTGATGAACTCTTTCATATGTTCACAATTTAATTGTAGCACACTAGTATGAATGTTTAACTATAGGGCAATTTATGCAAAACTAAGTCGTAATTTTGAAAACGCACTACGGCTGGTATGCAAAAGCAGTGAATCAAAGCCAGAACATCTAGATGAAAAATGCGCAACCAATCATCAGCATAATCTGCAGTTGCTAGTGGTTGAAGTTTCCAAAGCAAAAAATAATCGAAATGCAATATTTATAGAAAATGCATTTACTGAGAAAGACTCCCAATTCAATTTGAGAAGTAAAAATCATTCTATATTGCTGAATTTCAAGACAGAGAAATCCGGAATTGAAATATTCGGAATTGAAATATTCGGAATTGAAATATTCGGAATTGAAATATTCGGAATTGAAATATTCAGTATATAGGATACCGCTTTTGGGCCTCATTACCAAAGGAATTAAGGACTCTGACACGCTAACTAATCTCAAACAGAATAGAAAATCATGGAAAGGAAATACTTGCATCTGTAAGGATATTATAGTGTTACTTTTTCTTTCAACTTTGTAGACATAAATTTGCTCTTTCGCTATATCTGTATCTGTTTGCCAATATTAAAAAACTCGTAAGGAAATAGGTAAAAGACTTGGCTAGGTTTCATGCCACATTTACGTCAACACTTTAACATCTTCATACGCAATCGACTCTGGTTGTAGTGACACTGAATGCTTTTAAGAATAGTGTGGCTGTAAGCGGAGTGTGACCAGGGGCGTTGCTAGCCAGTTCGGTCAGGGGGGTGCGAGGCAAAATATGACGACAGAATCGACGCCCTTGAGAGTGACTGTATGCGAAGCGACCTAAAATGAATAGGTAGATACAAAATGACATATTGTGATA
Organism: Cassiopea andromeda; assembly: GCA_018155075.1. NCBI lineage: Eukaryota > Metazoa > Cnidaria > Scyphozoa > Rhizostomeae > Cassiopeidae > Cassiopea > Cassiopea andromeda. Next base: position 98,337 of record WIPJ01023983.1, on the reverse strand, counting down.
GTTTTATACTGGCAAAAAAGTTCTTTCCAGATACTTTGTCCATTACTAATGTACCCATTCGCCAATAGATGTAATGTTTGCTATACAAAGAAGTAAACATGCGTTTTCGTTTTAGGCGGGCGATCGCCCTCGCCTACGCAAGCGCCCTCGCCTACGCAAGCGCCCTCGCCTACGCAAGCGCCCTCGCCTACGCAAGCGCCCTCGCCTACGCAAGCGCCCTCGCAAATCTATTTACCCGGGAAATTGGCCACCCTCGCAAAAAACCTGGTTTAGTAATGAAAGCATCAATATAAAATTACAATACAACTGTAGATCTCGCTTACAAAGATAGGTTTACAGGTGACTACTTAGATAATACAAGATACACCGTTAATATAAAATTACAACACAATTAGAATTTTATCACTTAAGCAATCTTCGTCGTCTTCAGAAACTTCACTTGTACGATGTCTATCGTATGATTTTAAATTGCGCATGCGTATTCATGATTCGATTGTTTGATGTTAGAGTTATGTTCTGTTGAGTTACGAAATAGACGTGTTTTAATTGTCTCTCTATTATTCTGTGCGAAACCCAGAGTATTATAACTTGGTTCTTCATTTTCGTTATGTTCACATTCACTATCTCCTTCGTCATCGAAATCACCTTCGCCATTTTCATTTCTCTCACTCATTTCCCTAGATTATAAAGGTAGGTCTACAGGTGACTACTTGGATAATACAAGACACAAATATAAATATAAATATTTTATACAAGATAAAAATATAAATACAAATTGATATAAACATAT
>WIPJ01023983.1:75966-92196 GCA_018155075.1 Cassiopea andromeda | reverse complement strand
ATATATATATATATATATATATTGTATATATTAATACAAGGTATAAATATGAATTAAATTCTCACCATTCTCTCTCTGAAAGGTACAGTGTTATTACTTGCATTAATTTGATGGAGCCCATTTAAGGACTGTAGAGTGCAATGAGCTTCATGGCAGGCACTTTCAGTCGTGTGTGACAGGTGTCTGTCGTGAATTCGGACTTCGGATGTTCAGAGGAACAGGAGCGTCGAAACAATTTTCAAAGTGAAGGGGCCTGCTCACTAAGGTCGGGGACAATTGTGGAATTCCCAAATAAGGAGTGGAATTCCCATATAAGGAGTGCAGAATGCAATGAACTTCAACAAGGAGTTACATAGTCTTTTTTTATAGATATAAATGCTTACAATTACACTACATACATACAAACAATGCAAAGAAGATACCATGGGGAGCAAAAAACTATGACTACCCCATGGCCTGTTCATAGAAAAAATCACACTGCATTAAAATAAGTATTTAAAGATAACTTAAAAGGAAAATGGAACTAAATGCAGTCTTTGCTCTTCTAAGGCCTTGAACAAAGTATGTATTGTAGAGGATGTGAAGCGACGGCAAATGCTTGTTAGAGGTGGAGAGGTACAAATGTTTGGGAGTTGCTTTTCTATGGTAAAATGGGTTTCAACAGAAGAGCCACGATGAGAAACATGTCAGAGAGAGCTCCTTTCTTTATTTGATTCGACATCCCAGAGTTCATTAGTTATGGTATGTCGAACTAATGAACTCTGAAATGTCGAATTAAATAAAGAACGCAACTCTCTCTGACATGTTTCTCGTCGTGGCTCTTCTGTTGAAAATTATAATTCAGCTGCGGTTTCCAAGAAGAATAAAATGGGTTTTTTAACGGATTATGAGAGCTCCTGAATATCTGTCCCGTTGAATCTCGAGAAACATGCACTATGTGGAATGAAATGTTTTGGCAGCAAAAACTCAACAGTGAATTCAGTGTAGTTATAGAAGTCACACTTAGCAAAATATCATCTTCGTTACAAGCTTTTTGTCAAAGACTGAAATGTGAACTCTCAATTCCTGTAAACACATATTTGCCAAAAATATTAAGTATGTAGCCAATGTATCCGCGATATCAAACTAACCATATTTCTTTCAAGATCCAGTTCAATTGTATAGGTATTAAAGATGGTGAAATCTATGATTTCTTATCATTCTTAGTATGAATGACGTTAAAAGAGATAGGATAACAAAAATTACAGGGGTATGAAATGAGTGACAATGCTGATGAAGAAGGATGGAAAAAGGTTGGTTACGATAAAATATAAAAAAAAGTATCGCTTGCTCAAAAACTTCTATTTTCTATTCATTTCTATTTGAGAAGAAATTTTTTGGACAGGAGAATCATTTAAAAATGTGTTTGCTTGGAAAATATTGAGAAAAATTGGTTTGTCTTTCTGAAGAGATAGTACAGTCTGGAAATTTGCTTGTGGTTTTGTGCTAATTTGTATGTTTTTGGGTTTATCTCCCGATCATCAGGTGTAGATTGATGGGCATGTGTTGCCTAAATACAATGATTAAGTATGGTAGAATAACAGAATGCTATGGAATAGACATGATATGTAATGTCATTACGCATTTTGATACCTGCACTTGCAGAGAGATGTGTTCTAATAGTGTTATTTGGCAATCAGTGCTACCGTTGCAACTACCTCTGCTGCTAGAGCTTTTATTGCATTATACAGCTATGGGTTTAATCGGATACATTGTTACTTCACTGGAACAAATTAGTTCCAGCTGTACTCAGTTGTTGATTCGCAAGCATTATATTATCTGGAAGTGAATCATGATTACGAATCATCTGAAACAGGAATGAATCTTCTTTGTCTTTCGTATCTGACTGTGCCGTGGTTATGCCTAATCCAAGGAGCAGTGAGGGGAGGCTAGTTTTTAGAGCATGATAACTTTGTATCTAGCCAAGCTCTGAATATGGATGTAAGACACTAGAGTTGCTCCTATGGAAAAGTAGATATGGAACATATGAATAAATTTCCAAGCAATTACGAATGAAAATCAAAGATGAAAGAGTTGGGGTCGTGGAAACAGGTATCGTCAAATTTGTTAGGGCTACATCGTGATTTCATGCTCACTGCACACTAATTTTATGGTAAACTGTTTGCATTGTATCGTGCGTCTTAGCTAAAGTTATATATATAGAAGAAAACTTGTCAGAGTTCTGGTAACGTTCCTTTGCAGCATACGGAGCCTTTGGAGATTCAAGTGATCCTGTTAATTGAACAATGTCTTTTTGGCTTTGAACGCTTGTCTTGTCTTTTGGGGTGTTAAATGAGATCATTTAATGTACGCAATAGTAGGGTAGGGGCGAGTCTGACCTTTTGTTGAAAATCTTCAAATTAAAGTGGTTTTTATTGGCCAAATTTATCACTGATTATGAATGCCAAAATCATTTAATCTTTTTGACCCTGGTAAGTTTCAAAAATTCAAAATGGCTACCATAACCGTTCTCTCTTTACAAAAAAATGGTATGGCTTTCTTGTAATGGAATACATTACTTTACAAATAGGCTGTATGCACCAAAACATGTTATTGATGCTACAGAAACCAAATAATATGCTCTCCTCAGACAAGGCAATGCTTTAGTTGCGTTTTCTTTGAAAACGTATTTCTTTAATGAAAGCAATTAGCTTTTTCTCCAACATCTGAACTTTAAAACTTTTACATCTTTAGACTTTATTCTATTAAAAAGCCTTTCTAATTATTTTATACACATCACAGAAGAGCACGTTTTGAATAAACATCTAGGTTTTTAAAAATTTTTTCAAGTGCCTCTTTTCATTATACTATTCCTTTGATAATTGATTCAAGGCCAAAGCAAGCATTACATTTTAGTTTTATGTTGTTCTTGATAGACTGTCCTTGGTCATCTACTGGGCACAATTACAATTTAAGCTTCATATCCACATTTATTCTTCTCATCTACCCAATCATGGAAGAAATATTTGCCTTAGGACATCTAGCAACAAATAGAAGTTCTTTTTCATTCGATTGCGCAATGCTCTGTATGACTACTGTAAGCTGTAGCTGCCCATTGTGGAGCTTAAAGTTTTCCAGACTCTTAGAATTCTTCTCCTTGGACCCTTCTTTATCAATGATATTTTGTTCTCTCTTTATGGTTGTCGGAAAATCAACTTATATCTTCTTGGCTCATTGAACCTGCTGTGATGTCCATCCTACTTCTATTTCTGGTGCTTTTCAAATTTACGCTTAACTATGAAGTCTACATCAACATGGAGTTGACTTGTTGCAGCCCAATCTCATCGTCACCTGGTTGAAATCTTTCTATTTTCTTTCGCTACTTTCTCAGATATTGCTCTCTGGAATCAAGAGTATTTTTCCCAATCCAGATGGGCATTTTGGAACCACCGGAAGCTGTACCCTATCACACCCTTTCCAAGTTATCCTTCCTAATCTACAAAACATCTTTTGTTCCAAGAACTCAACTAGGAACACCTTGCCTTCAACTTTCTTCAATCAACCCTGCAACTTGTCTTGTTCCAAATCTAGCATCAACAAACTTCAGCTTATGTCTATATCTACTCAATCTTTTTCCCTTTTCTTAATCTCCCACTTGTCAGGAATTTATTGCCCCAATGCCTATCCCCAACAATGCCTACTAAAAAAGGAATGTCTATAGATTAGCAAAGAACACTTGCTGAACTTTCACAGACAGCGATCCTATTGTCTATTGTCTAGTCTAGCGAAGTCTGGCCCTGCTTGAAGAGTATGACATTCTTCAACTTTTCTTTGTTTATGTTTTCCTGTGAAATACTGGTTGAAAAACACAATTCACATACAGGAACATAGCGACCAGGGATGTGGGGGTGCAACACATTCAAACTTTGGAACTAGGGAAAATTCAGGTAAAATTAGGCCATTACATCGTTGAAAGCATATATTTTTGAGGAGATGAAGGCTACATAATGTTTCTTGAACAGTTAAAAGAACGTATAGTCAAAGAGAGTGCTTACTGTGTTTGCATAAATCAGTATCAAAATAACGTTTTCCAGCCATATGAAAATCTTTACTTTAAAACCTTTTTCAACGGGCCTAACCATGGTTGGACATATAATAGATAAGAGAAAATTTCTAGCATATTGAAAGCTTTCGATAGCCATGCTTGCTTCTCCTGCTTCTACTTCCTGTAAATGTCCAAAGGACATTGCTTTGAGACATTGGAATAAATAGTGATTAGTGACAATAGAACAGCTTAATAACCAGATAAATTCAGGCAAAATCAGCCATAACACCCCCAACCAGAGGCTTTTCGCGACGTCCATGCTCTTATGGGACAGTTGTCTATCAAAGGTTCCAATAACGTCTGTCAGAACAGCACTGCATCATAAAGGATTTTTACCTTATTCATCCGTTTCTCAGTGGTCTCTAGTGTCTTTCAGTTGTTTGCATATGATTCACTGCTTCTTTGCCATGTTCTGTTTTCACACCTCCCATCAGTGCCTCGCTCTGAACCACTCATTCTCGATATAAATTGGAACTGCTAGCACAGGTGTTTGGTGTTTCTAAGGCAGGCTTAAACAATGCAATGATATTTTCTTCATTTTGCGGAAATTCTCTTAGATCCTTGTTTTCTCTGACGTTCCTGTCTTCTTGTATTCTGAAATATAAGAAGATAGATAAGATCATTTTGTCTATTAATGTAAATGGTTTGTCTAATTTTAAAATGGTCCTTATCCAATCACAGCGCGCTATTTTAGAGGTCATGTGACCCCATGTAAGACGTGGACTTTGTGTCGAAAAGTTGGATTGAAAATGAAAGTACCCCCACCTCCATGACCGATATTGCATCTCCGCGTTATCAAAGAAACAAAACATATTAGAGAAAAGGTATGATCATTTCTTCTATTTATGTGAATGGTTTATACAAAAATATCGATGACCTTAAGCCTCCTGTGGATGAAGAAGATTTTCATATCCTAGCTATAGTTGAAACTAAATTAGATAATAAAACATCAAATGAGTCTATATCTCTAGATAAATTTAAACTTAGGAGGAAGAATTGCAATAGGGACGGGGATGGTGTAGCCATATATATTAGAAACGATATGAAGCATCTTAAAAGAAAAGATTTGCCTAATCACACATTAGAATTGATATCTATAGAACTTCGATCATTCAGTTGTGAGTCTTCCAAAACTATTGCTTTGCATAGGCCACCCAGCGACTCTATAGACACTTTAAGCCAGTTAGAAAATATCATAGGTTTTCTTGACAAAGAAGGAAAAGAAACCATTTTGTTGGGCAATACCAATTGCAATTTTCTTTCTAACTAAGACCAAACTGAAAATTTATCCCACCCTAATAAAACTGTAAAAAGACTTGATAGTGTATATAAACCATTTGGTTTCAGTCAGATAATCAATGATGCAATACGAGTAACGTTGTCTACTTCAACACTAATTGATCATATAGCTACTAATACCAATTGTAAAATTAGCCGTTCTAGAGTGCTGAAAACTGCTTTCAGTGACAACTTTATGGTATTCTGTGGTAGAAATTTAAGAGGTGCGTTTAACTACATATTGAGTAGGAAAATGAATATATTTAATCAGACTCAATTTTTGATGGATATTTCTAAGATTCCTTGAGAAACTATCGTTAGATCATATGATACAATCGAAGACACAGTTTATCACTTCACTGAAACATTGAACCTTGTTATCGAGAAAGGTGACCTCTGCAACAGCGGAGAGTATCACAAAAATATTGCCCTTGGCTAACACCTGATCTCAACTAGCTAAGATAAATCTAGAGATGAACTTAAAAAATCGGCAATTAGGTTAAAATCCAAGATTTTAATGGTATCGTCTATACATGTCCGTAATAAAGTTAACTTATTGAATACAACGCCAAAGAAAGAATAATATTTATCTAAAATTCATGAAAATGCTGGCAATTTAAGACGAACCTGGAAAATTGTTAATCAAAAGTTAAATAAATCATCAAAAATTACGAAAATTTATTCCATTAGACTCTACAATAAAGTGATAACTGATAAGGAAATTGTTCCAAACATTATGAATGAGTAAAGGTAAAGGTAAAGGTAGTCTCGTATACTTTCGTACTTAGGGGAGTGCCCCAGTGTTGCCGCGGGGTACCCATTTGCTGCTGGGTGAACAATGAGGGAGCATTCAGTCAGGGTATCGAGTTGGACTCGAACAATAGATCTTCCGCACAGGAGGCATGCGTTCTAACTACCATGCTACCTCGCCCATTATGAATGAGTACTTCTGTAAAATAGGGTGTAGCTTAAAAGAAAAGAGGCCTTATCAAAAGAACCCTATAATCGAAGGTAAATAAAATATTAACTCTATCTCTGAAACTTTCCCATTGCCGAAATTTCGGAAGAAGAAGCTATCCGTGCTAACCTTTGCTTTAAACCATCTTTTGGATCAGGAAAAGACAATATCTCCAGTTTCTTCATAAAAATTGTAGCCCCCATCATTGATAAGCATTTAACTCATACATTCAACCACTCGCTATACATGGGCCAATTTCCTAATAACTGGAAAATAGCCAGAGTTGCACCAATTTTCATGGAGGGTCACCTGATGAAGCATCAACGTATATGCCTATCTCCGTTTTGGCGGTCCTCTCAAAACTGTTTGAAAAGTTAGTATACAATCAATTATATAAGTATGTACATAGACACAATGAGCGAGGTGGCATAGTGGTTAGAGCGCATGCCTCCCTTGCGGAAGGTCTACGGTTCGAGCCCGATTCAATGCCCTGACTGAATGCTCGCTCACTGTTCACCCAGCAGCAAATGGGTCGCTGGTGGCAACACTGGGGAGATAAAGGCGGTGAGGAAAGGAACTGTCCACCCTACCTCACATGCCGATTGCTCAGCACAAATGTTCTCTCTAACAGGCACTCCCCTACGTACGAAAGTATACGGGACTACCTTTACTTTTACATAGACACAAGTTTCCGTATAAACACCGATCTGGATTCTGGTCTCTTCGCTCTTTTGATACATGCCTAGTATTATCTAACACAAGTGCATAGTATCTCAATCTAGGTGTTAAAAAAATATACAAACAGGGTCTTTATTGATGTGAAAAAAGCGTTTGATACGATGGACCAAGATTGTCTAGCTAAATAGCTCTACCTTTATGGGGCTTGAAATTCAGAGATGAAGTGAATCCAGTCGATAGGCAAAAATCATGTAAAGTTAATGGCATATTTTGATTAGTTTTTACTATGGCGTCCTGTATTATTATTATTGTTTTTATTGTTATTACTATGGCGTCATATATAACAGACTTTAGATCTGAGGAGCCACCATGTATAAGCATTTAGAAATGAAATGAAATATTTGAAAATATTCTTTTGTTTCTACAACCATGTTCTGTCATTAGTTTTTAATCCCAAACAGATATGTGAACACAAGTCTGAAATAAATGAGTGCTGCAGGCTGGATCTTGATTGGTTGATTTTATCCGGGAACTTTTGGTTCACACACCAATGTTCGGACAAAATAAATACATGCATGCATGCATACAGGCATACATACAAACAGTTATTATTTGTTCTGCAAGTTAAATGGTAGGCAGTTCTAAAGAGCTAATGTGTACCTGCAATTCAAATCTAATAATGAACAAATAACCGTTAAGGTCAATTCACACTGGACGCGTCACGATGCGTCGAGCTACATTGCGATGCGGCGCGTCGCGCCATATGCTTTTCCTTCAGTTTACACTGGTAAAGCGTTGCCTGATATTTTTGGTTACAATGGCATCACAACAACAAGACATGCTTCTTGCTCTCGCTCTCGCTTTACAAACTCAGATAATAGACTTAATTGTATTGCAAAGCAAAGAAAAAGCGATGGTTTTAGGTTCTAGAAGTTTGGAAACAACGAAAACAGCGAAGTCATCGTTACAATTTAATCTAAGAAATGAATTGCAAGATTACACGATACGTTTCACTTATCTCCGAATACTGTCTCCCACGTTTGATGAAGTGGTAAGTTTGGTTAGGCCATTTGTTGTTAGAAAAGGGAGCATTTCATTTTTTGTCTTTCCTACTAGTGTCATAAAGGCAAGGCAGTTTTATCACTGATTCGATAAGGTGTTCTTTGTTGACGAATTTAGCTGTCATTATATCTGTCCTACTTCGGAAACCTTGTCTATTGTCCTAAAGCAGCGCGTCGCGTCAAAGATGGATTTTTTCACCTCTGACGCATCATGACGCATCCATGAAAAAACGCGATGCGTACGCATAGCAGAAATTCCTTCGAACCATATTTGGTCAGCGTCATAATGCGACGCGTCGCGTCACGTCCAGTGTGAATCGACCTTTAGCATTGATATGAAAAGTAAATTTTAAGCAAAAGTAGTCAAACTTTTTATTGGGGATAGTAATATGATCGAATGCATTCTCCAAACGTTTGAAGGAAACTGGAGTCAATGGATTCGCATTTATGTATAAATATTAAAGAGTGAATGAATGAATGAATGAATGAATGAATGAAAAATGAATAAAGTGAATAGATGCAAAAGACAACGTATGTGCACTTGATGCTAAAGAGATAAATGTTTTCTAACCAGCTCTTACATCACTGAACTTTTGATCACAAATGCTCTGCTCGATTTGTATGAAAATTCCATTGGCAGCATATGAACTAGTAACTTCTTCACTCTATATCGAATTGATCAGCTTCATCTAGGCAGAAGGCTATCACCGTATGAAAACATATCAGATTGATTTTGAAGCCGATATCAAGTAAATGGGACCTTGCTTAGAGCTAATTTTGTTTGAAGAAGTTGAATTATTTCTGCTCTCTTCTGCACTCCTTCAAAATTTCAGGAGCAATTCATTTGTCATAAATGCGACACCTCTTAACCTCTTATCATTCTCAACTTTACTGCAATCTTCTCAATATGAAAATGCAAGCTTCAAAATTCTCAAAGCTTATCCAGTGCAAAAATATCCGCAAAAATCAACAAAACTGCACCCATTGTGATAACTATTCCTAAAGAAATTCAAACGAACAGGAAGAAAGTCGTTGTCATGTGTTGTATTGATTCTGTCGTACGGAATAGACTGAACTATCTTTATAGCTGATGTTGGCAATGTTAGAAGAATTGATTCATTTCAATGCAAAATACTACTGAAAAAATGTTAACAGATCGTCAGTATAGGATTTTACAGTAATCATTAGCTTTCCTCGCTAGGCCGCTTTCTCAGCTTCTTATAAGGCTATTTGAACTTAGTTCTTAGTTTCTTATAAGAGCTCGGGTACACAGAAAGTTATCAACTTACTTCTACACTAATGGTGATGACTATTGCCAAGAAAGTCAAACAAACAGGAAGAAAGTTAGCGATGAACATGGTAAAGAAGCATCTTATATAAAATACGTTATTTATTGTGTGTTTTGATTCATAATTGATGGTGTATAAAAATGACTGATTGATTGAAGAAATTTTCCCCTTTGCTGTTCTGCTCTGCTATCAGGAACTAACGAGAGACTCTTAGTTCCTTGATCTTACCCCATTCCATCCGCGCTCTGGCACCAGAGTGGAGCTGTCTGTATTATGTTGGGAATTTAACTGTCTGTATTATGTTGGGAATTTAATATTCAGACTAAGTTCCTTCCAGTGCTAAAGGAAGTCCTTCACATCATGGAATATAGTGGCGCCTTTGAACGGACATACATAAGAGCTCTTTATATCGCTAGAATTTGACAAAATACTTTTGCGCAAGCATCTCAATCTTTCTCGTGCCCTTGGAGTCCTGAATAACGCAAAACTTTTGTATATACATCTCAATTTTTTTCGCAGAATCCTCAATGGCACAAAATACCCGCGCAAGCAGAATAAAACTGAATAACACGAATGAATGTGGAACTGAAGGGATTAAGATCAGAAGTTGCTTTTCTTTGTCAATCAGATTTGGTGAAGGACTCGAATAATCTAATCGAAGTTCGAATCTAATCCGCTGCATTGCGGAGTTGTCTGAATTAAACCGGAATCATATAATCTGGATGACCTGTTTGTCTTTATTGCAAAGAGATAATGAGAGCATCATAACATTTTGATCTATTCACCTCATTCACCACTATAGCATCAGAGGGGATCTGTCTGCATTGTGCTAGAAATATAGCATTGATTCCATGCTCCTTCCAATACTAGGCAAAGCCCTTTACATTATGCACAACGGTGGTACCTTTGAACAGATCATGAATTTAGTCATCCTACCTAGTTGCAAGTCTGAATTTGGACACAGCATTCTAGCTCAAATCTCGTAAACATTTTCATGTGGAATCGATAATAGTACAGCAGTCTTTCGCAAGCTAAACAACACTAAATAACCAACACGTAAAATTTTAATGAACTCTCTGGCGTATAATAAAATAACCATCTGATGAATTTTAAGTTCAATTGAAAAAGTTTCAATAGCTGTTTACTTGGCAGCTCCCTGTTGATGCTTCGTAGAGCAAGGTAGTTGGAATACTGACTGTAAATAGTCTGTTCACACTACAGAACTTTACCACAGCATGAAAAAGCTACAAAATTCTTTGACATACTCAAAAGCATTTTTTCGTCCGACACTTATCAAAGTATGACAACGTCGGATAGTGACCTAAAGGTTAACCGAACTGTACATGCAGATGCAGTTAATGTGATAGGATGCGTCTAATTGGCCACAAGTGTTACCACTTAGGATCTATTAACATTGTTTACTTGAAGAGTCCCAATGAGAAAACAAACTGTCCGACGTTTTCATACTCTGATGAGTGTCGGACGAAAAAAAAGCTTTTAAGTATGTCAAAAGAATGTTGCCGCTTTTTCGTGCTGTGGTAAAATACTGACTGTATAGGCTAATAGACTGAACTTTTGTTTACCGCCATGATTCTTACTTGCTGTCTCTGCTGCCTTGTATGCTTCTGGGCATTGTTGATTAACCATGAAACATGCAGTGGAACATTTTACAATCTGGTTGGAAAAGATGATGATACAACAATGACTGATGGAAATGTACCATTTTTGACGCAATTATTCCTCTCTTGTGGATCAAATGAAGATTGTGAAAAAGTTTTGAAGACCAAAGAAAGTACTGGATTCAACAAAGAGACGCATAGCCAGCAAGCTGCAGAAGAAAATGAACTTGTTTTTAAGAAAGTAGAGGCACCAAAACCTAAAGGTTGACGTCAGAATTTAAAATATTTGCTCGCTCTAATGATCAACTTGTTATGCTATGCTTTGGGCACATGGCACGAATGGATGATAGGTGCATTCCCAAATCAATTCTTTATAGTGAAGCTCGAGATGGCTCCTGGAAACTAGGACGTCCACTGCTGAGATGCTCTGATAAATGCAAACATGATATGAAATAGCTTGACATGAATGTAGACACCTGAGAGGAGCGCGCACAACAACGCTCACTTTGGAGAGAAATGGTGACTACAGGAGTAAAGAGGTATGAGTAAGCTCTTATACAAAGTAAAGAGGGTAACAAGCAAAAGAGAAAACAGCTTCTAGCGAGCCGGGGTGTAAATGATGAGCAGTTGTTCGTGAACAGTGCAATAAGCGCTGCCGTTCAAGAATTGGACTATTTAGCCATATGCGGACTCATCTTATCTAGAGCATTTAACGTGTATGCTATGATCTTTAGGATTAAACAGTTGCCTCTGCTGGAGGCTTTATTTCTTCGTCGTCATGATTTCAGCAGAAACAAGCATGTATCATGGGCTAAATGAATGTCTTGTCTATATCTAATATCGGGACTAAGATGATGGCTGTGTGTAAAGTAGTTGACTATAGATGACTTCAAATTAATAAAAAGTTAAGTTAGATTTTTATCAGCTAGTCCAAGCAGCTCCTCATGAAACCCATAGAGGAAGGCATGTCCTTCCTAAGTTGCATTGTAATCAACTTGACTCAATATGTGCTCACACCGACTGCGTGCCTTGTGTAATTATGTTGCTAGCATATTTCAGCTGGAATACAGATTCTGCTTGTTTAGCAAATTTGGGATCAGTGAAGTTTTACATACATAGAGTCATGTAATATATTGCAAAGAAAGTGTCGGCACCTCGCAATGCAAAATAGACCTTACACAAGCGAATAAGTAAAACAATCTTCCTGCAAACACTTCAATGTTGAGGTCTTCATCTTCATAATAATCAGGCCGACATATCATGCAAAACAATAGTGTTGGATAATTTCAACTACTGTCCTTTAATCTGGATATTGTCTCCCAAAGCTGCCAATAAGGAGATAAATAGAACTCATAAACGAGCGCTCCGAGTTCTGCAGAAGGATAATAATTTATCATTTTATAAGTACCTAACGAAAGAGGCAGGAATAAGAATCCATGTAAAGAATCCTCATAAGCTAATGTTAGAGATATTCAAGACTCTGAAGTACGTAAACCAGTCGTACCTTTGGGAGCTGTTTAACACGAAGCAAGTTGAATAAAATCTGAGAACAAAAAATCTAGTAGTTTTGCGTCAAACAAAAACACAAACGTATGGAGCAAACTCGATTAAATTCAGAGGTAGCATCCTTTGGAATGCACTTATCGACGATATAAAAGCTTGTACAAATATGGCACCATTCAAAAGGAAAATAATAGACTGGAAGGGGGAAAGTTGCAACTGTAAATTATGTATTATGTATATATATATATATATATATATATGGATTATGTATATGTATTATGTATATATATATGGATTATGTACATGTATATATATATATTGTACTAATATGGCACCATTCGAAAAGAATATAATAGACTGGAAGGGGAAAGTTGCAGCTGTAAATTATGTAGATGAAATCTTGTTTTTTTGCTACCTTCTTCTTTCAATCTCTATCGCATGAGTATTTTAATAATTGCAGTTGGATTTAATTAGTTACTTTTGGTTGATGCTATTGTAACTAGTAAGGAAAGTGTTAATACTTACAACCATAAAGAATGTGTTTAAAAAAAATCTTCATCATGTTTCTATCATGTGAAGCACTCCGGTATTAGCTAAAATTTTTTTAACTTCGGCAATGAGAAATGTATGGACTACCTGACGAAATGAAATCGGCAGAAAATATAAATATCTTTAAAAATATGCTAAGAAAGTAGGAGAGACCTAATTTAAAATGTATTCTGCTTAAAAATTTATACTGAATTTTGTTTAGATAATAGAATTTAAAAATTTTTACGCTTATTTATGTTAATTGATTTATTGATCTAGATTAGTTTAGATGTATCTTCCCGTATATAGTAAGCTGGATTTAGAAAATTGACATCTAAAAGCTGATGATATTAGCTTACTGCTACAGCGTCAGCAAGGAGAAGCCGTTGGCAAGCGGCTGTGCATTTAGCTGCAGCCACTGTAGACGTTCGATTCCTACAATTGGCAGTCAATTACGACGTCAAGAGAAGAATCCAATATTTGATGGTCGAACCAAAGAAAATCCTCTCAGGGCACTTCCAACACGCCACAATTGGTAACATCAACGATGCTTCATACAATATGTCATTAACAGGTGCCATTTAAGGTCCCATTACTTTATTGCTGATGATAAGGAGCATTGAACACCAGCATTCAAATATTGGACAGTGAATCACTTGCTTGGAAGTCCAGCTTTTTTATATAAAAGTTATGGACATTGTGAGCTTTGTTGAATAAAGTTTAATAGGAAACTCATAGTCAGTAAATAACTTTTGAATTGAAGCTTATAGGTAACACCTATTTCTTTGTAAACATGTTTTGAATAGATTTACCAAGTAGAAAGCATGAAGAACAAAATGTCTAGAGCCAGCTCACGCACACGCACAATGCACACTTTAGCTAGCTATATAAAAGGTAGATAGGAGACTTCTTGCTCTCCCTCAAGTTTTAAAGTTTCACAGATCAAAACTCGTGTTGATCATAGATTGGCACTTTTTGTATCTCTCTTTTTGATTTCTGCCACTCGTTATATTGCTAAAGGGGGATCTAGCTTCATGATCATAACAAGCTAGCCTAGCGCATGTAATGAAAAATACAGCACCTTGTTAAGAAGAAATTTGCATGAAATTCTGGCATATGTAGTGAGATTCTGAAATGTCAAAACATCTGCAAAGAGCTTCCATATCTTCTCAAAGAAGAATTGGGATGTTTGAAGGATGTTAAAATGGAGATCAAGTTCAAGCCTGACGCAGAACCAAAAAAATTTTGCAAACTAAGATCAGTTCCTTTGGCTCTTCAAGAGGATCTCAATGGTGCATATATAGGCATCAAACGAGGTATTTGGAAACCCGTCAAATTCAGCAGATGGAGCACTTCTGTTGTTCCTATAAGCAAGAAAAGCCATCAATTTCATGGGATTAAACTGACTAATTGTTACTGATGCACATTCAAAATATCCTTGTATTCATCAGACGCAGTCGACATCATCAAAAGCTACAATTCATTATTTAGATCAAGATTTTACACATTTTGGAGTAACAGAGATTTTAGACTCTCCTAGTTGTTAGTTCTATCCTTTTAAATCTGCTTCTATAATTCGCTATTAGTAAGGAATTTCTGGGCAAATTTCATGCAAGATGTCTTTGGTCATCAGTCAAGGGCTCATCATCAGCCTGTCACGCCACTGCTGGCGGATGGCCTCCACAGCTGTCTCCACGCAAATCTGTCAAGAGCGACTCTCATCCTGTTATTTCAAACATTCTCTTCAATCTCGTCCCTACATCTTCTCTTTCGTTTTCCTCTTGCTCTTTTTGCAGCCTCTTGGAAGCCATTCAGTTGTTATTTTGGCCCATCTTTTGTCTTCCATTCTTGCCACATGTCCAGCCCATCTGCTTTTCAGGTCAAGGGTTAAAGGATAAGAAAAGCATATTAGATTGCAGATTAGAACTGATCGGTTTTCGTGGATTCGAAATGATCAGTTAACAAATGTACATTTCTCAAGAACCAATCAATCAATTGCCACTGAAGTGTGAAGGATTCACAATAGACAGAACGTTCTCCGGAAAAATCGACGAGCAATTGTACATGTGCAAGGGTGTCACGTTATGAAGGGAAACAGTTTATGAAACGACAAAGAAATTTTGCATCTATTCCAGCAGCCTGGCGTCACAGTTGAGCTTGGGGATCAGGTGTAATTTTGCGCCTCATTGTTGCTAGCTTCTCAACTTTTGCATTTCAAGCTCACATAAATTTGAAAATTAGATCTTCAAGGACAATGGAAATCGCTCGAATAAAAATTGTTGAATTTCTTATTATTCCCCGTATATTTGCACAGACATCTGTAAACCATAACCGTGGATATGGCATGACATCCAACATTACACTATTCCTTTTCTGTAAATCAGCTAGGAGTTCTGCGACATGGTCGTCCGAGATATTTTGAAACTCAAATCTTCTGAAATCCCTAGACACGCATATTTATATATTTATTCTCAAAACGATTTGTTGAATTTTGCATTGAAATTCTTCATCGGCATTTAGAAACCAATAAAATGAGTTGGTTTCTATTGACATTTTCCAATACTTCAAAGGCAGATACGAGCTCGATCTACGTTTGCAACTGAAAGGGTCTTCTATTGTATAATCTTCACACACACCAGCTAGCAAAAGTCGAAATTTTAACAAAAAATAGATTTAAATTTGTCGAAAAATCTAAGATTTCTCAAAACTTGTTTCCAAGCGGGGGGTCTCATCTACCACACTCCCAAAATTTCTACCTCTACCAGAAAGTGCAAGATGCCCGGATCGAGCACTTTGAATAGGTCATAGTTGAAAGAGCTACTATTTTATATTTCAACCATTCATCTAAAATTTAGATATATCGTATTTGTGATAAATGAATTATGATGAGACATGCATTGGCTCATTCAATTATCCTCTTGTTAGATGTCAATTACATGCATGCTTAGATAACACTGTTCATGCATTCCTTTTTCCTAGCTCCATCTTGGAGTGAATGGAACATTGTAAAGTGCAGTGCAAAATACAGAGGAGGGAAAGCAACTTTTGTACGTTATTGCTACAGTCATTTGCCATGCATAGGGGAGAGCTCAAAAGTCGAAACGTGCAATACAGAAGGGTACCCAGGTTAGCTAAACTCCTTTTGTATTTGTATAGACATATATATATATATATATATATACACGATACTTAATATATATTTATATATGCATATATATATACCCATACATAT
>WIPJ01023983.1:37645-62985 GCA_018155075.1 Cassiopea andromeda | reverse complement strand
CCTTCTGTTGGGGGGGGGGCGTTTTGACCAATTGACCAACTATTGTTACTAAAAAGAAAAAGGTCCCAGAAAATAATGCTGCCAAATCTCTTCCAGCATGGCTGTAAAAGATATTGGGGGGGTGTGATGCCTCCCAACGCCCCAAGTCGACACATCCCTGAACCTTTGTAGTATTTAGAAATAGCTTAGAAATGGCACCCACGTCCTTCTGGCTTATGCTTGACATGTAGAAATTACATGTCAATGCAAGGTACATATAAGGCTTCCATTGATAGTCCACTGACTATCACCAGTTTCCATTGCATTCTCTCCTGGCGCTAGACATGTAAGACTGGAGTAGGAATGCTAAACACATCTAACTACCAGTGGATTGACCCTTTTTATTTAGCCAGGGCTCTGCTGCGAAAAACTGATCTCTCAGCTAACCGAGATAATTTCAGTGGTTTTGTATACTTTCAAACATGGAGAATCAGATTCAAAGATGGTATCAAACAAATTTTGCTTCAGTGGCACGTGAGCTATTACGTCAAAAAGTACAAGGCAGTACTATAGTACAGTATAGTGTAGTGTAGTACAGTACAATATAGTATAGTGTACAATAGTATCGTGTAGTATAGTATAGTATAGTATAGTATAGTATAGTATAGTATAGTATAGCATAGTATAGTATAGTATAGTATAGTATAGTCTTGGATAGTATTGTATACTATAGTATAGTATTGTATAGTATATTATAGTACAGTATAGTATAGAATAGTATAGTATAAGATGGTATGGCACAGTATAGTGTTGAATAGTTGGCACAGTGAACAAGAAAATACATCTAACTACGAGTAGACTGACCCAATTCATTAGCTTGTACTGCATCACAGACAATTGGCCTCGTACTGAAAAACACCCTACTGCAAACAATGAAGGTAGAAAATGCTGCTTTATGCACCGTCTATAAGATTAGTGCATTCAAAGAACCCCCCAAATCACCAACATTTAGTACACCTAACCTACAATGCTTGCCAAAAGTCCCTGGGACATTTTCAAAAAATTATGAAAACCATAGCTTTCTCAGCATTTCAACCATCACGCCTTGATGCAAGCCCCCTCCCCCCTAAAACAATGTTGGTCTGTTCCCTAGACACTTGGCGTTATTGTGCACGAAACATTTTTCCGTTACCGCATGTACTTCTCTCAGTAACCAACATTGTTTGAGGGGAGGAGGGGGGTGAATGCTCCGTCCAGATTAAAAATATACAAAAGTGTCCCAGGACTTTTGGCGAGTATTGTATCTCCATTGACACCTTTCAGGTGAAATCAAGTTAGCACGTTCTCGGTAAGTTAGTTAACTAAAGGCTAAATACCTGCTTTTCTGAAGAAGCACTTATGTCTGTATCAAAATTTTCATATAAACCTGTTTTCTTATGAAAAAGGCGTATACTTGACAAAAATCAGCTGCTTCTAAAATACTAGGTAAATGCATCTCCCTTACACCTTAACACTTTTAGACAATTATTAAGGCAAGTCATATCTGGCCAGATTTGCATCTATTTATAATAACATGAAAACCATTCTACTTGTATTGCTTTCAAGAAGCATATTTCATGCCAACCTTTATTTTTCTGACTTATAGCTAATTTGAATATGCAGATCGACCTGTTCTGTAAACCAGTATTGTGGCTCTTTCTAGAGAAAAAGCTGGAAAACATTGTTCATGCTGCTTGGCACTACAACCATGGGCCTGTTTACACTATACCGGATAGCTATCGTCGCGCCGCGATTTTTCTATCGGATAGGGGGTACCACCTACACCATGCCAAAGCTATCCGGTAGGAGACTCTCCGCAAAAAATTAGAAGAAAATTAATTCGCTGTGTAGGTGAAATAAAAATCACGCCATATTGTTGCAACGCTATCCAGTACAGTCTAAACGATCGTCCTATCCGACATATATCATTCCATTACGCACCGCGACGATAGAAGCGGGTATAGTGTAAATGGGGCCCATATTTACAGTACCTCAACACATGAGCTCGCGATGTTATGCAAGAAGCAGCAGATTCAGTTATCATACTGATCACTAATCGCTTACGCAATATTAATTTTGAGCAATGAAAATAGTTTTTTTTCCTTTAGAAGGCAAAACATGAAGGGGTTTCTCGTAGCAGTTATGATAATACCTACCTTCTTCTTATGTGCATGCAATGCCCTTTTGAAGCTAATCAATTTTTCATGCAGTATTGAAGTACGGGCAGTGGTTGATTCAAAATTGTGAGAGTGTAAAAAATATCACAGCGAGAGTCTAAATACACCTAATTTGTATGAAAAGATTTGAAAATATCCAGGCTTCAGGAATGCCAGGATGACATCAGATTCATGTGTTGGCCACGAAACAGAAAATGTTGCTAGCCTATTTGTTGAGCCCTCTCTGCATTATTTGAATCTCTTCAGAGATGCAGATATTGTATAAATTTTGAATGGAAATCTATCCTGTCAATACATTCTATGTAATTCAAAAAATAATAAATTATTTTCTTGAGTGGTGAAGCATGTGCTTTACATTGAATTGAATAGCATATTCATTTGGGTGTTTCAATGCTACATTTTAAAAGCTATTTTGCGTGGATTATTTCATTTTAGAATTTTTGATATGGTTTTCAGTTGACATTACATTGCATTCTCAGTTTTCCTTTTAGTTGTTTTGCAATTTGTAATTTTTCATTTCATCCCTTGAATCCCAGGCTCTCAGTTAATTTGTGCTTCTTGAAATGTCGCTTTAGAGACTTTAAAGTAGATGTGAAGTTCTCTTACTGGCTTGAAAAGTTACTGGAATGACATTATCTTGAAATACTAACACACTATTTGCATCATTAATTCAGAAATCAAATGGAAGTACATTCATAATACCTTTCAAAGCAAGAGAGTCGGTCTATTTCCTTTTCAGATGCTCCAACTTGGAGTGAGTGGAGCATTGTAAAGTGCAGTGCAAAATGCAGAGGAGGGAATGCAACCTTTGTACGTTATTGCTACAGTCCTTTGCCATGCAGAGGGAGAAGCTCAAAGTGTGAAGAGTGCAACACAGAAGGTTATCCAGGTTGGTTGCAGTTTTTGTTTCTCAAAAAGCAATCTTACTATCATTCAACTTGAGCAATACATAGCTGTAATTTCACTCAGCAGAGCTCACATGAATGCAATGGTTAAAGGGGAAGTTCTGGACAATACTGAAATTTGATATGCTGTAGAGAATGTCGTAAAATATCATGATCTAAAACGTTGTTGCTCTCACCTAATTATTTCCGTTGATACTCCCCGTTGCTTCTCGCCAAAATCCACCTCTCGCTAGGCCGCAATTCTTACTTTTTCGCAAGACAGAAATTGTTGTTGCACTGGCATCATAACATGCAAAAAAACAATGAATCAATACCTCTGCATAGTTGGAAATATTTTACCCATCTCTATAAACTAAAAGCAAGCCGGTGGTAGTGCAAGGCATAAATACATCAAAAAAGAACAGTAAACATAATTTTTATTATTCTGGATGTCGCATATAATTCAAATAGTAGTTTCTTTCATGACAAGTATCCAAAGGCCCAGTCAAAACATTAATTATCTCACCTGGTGCCATCACTCCCTCTTGCAACTTGCATTTTAGAAAGGTAGTATCTTAGTTACTATTGAGCACTATAACTTTTGATAATACATAGATCTTCGTTGAGTTGTAATGCCTTAGTTATTATCTCGAGATTTAGAGTTGTTTCGCATAGATTGATAGCTAAAGCCTCGCAGAAGCGTCGTGGCACCTGTAAGCCAGCGGCTTTGGAGAAATCAGGGAGCCATGACCCCTCCTGCCCCCCCGGCTACGACGCCTCGGAAGCCTCTTTTACACGGTAAAATGTTATCAAATTGGATGGTCGAATTCAAGAAGATGTGACCGTGTAAACGGAACTTCATAAGGGACAAAGACAATTTGGATAAACTGGAATGCAGTATCGTGCAAGTAGGGTTTTAGATAATTTCTCAAAAATTCGATTTCCTCATTTGAGAGTTTAACAAGAATTGTTCATTGCGCATATGTCTGATATGTGTACCTGTGTAAAGGCCACTATAGACATGCTAATTCGCGAAGATATGAAACACCTCTTTAATCACAATTAATTTTGTTGCGGCTGTATGTGTCCTGCATGACACCCAATACTGCCATCCACGCATAAAGCATGATTGATTATCGTCTCCATTTAGTGATAAAGGGTGTTTATGTTCATTTTCTAGATCTCGAGAACTGCACATACAAGACAAAAGCCTTTGCATATGGAGATGACCCCATCAATCCACAATCTGGTAGGACCTGGTATCAACTCCTCAAACGTAATCTTTCATGCTATGGCTCAGAAGCGGGTGCCATAATGGCTGGTTTCAAGCTTGAGAAAAATGGGGCAAATATACGATATAACTATTCATGCTGTAAATTCAAGGACCCGATCTGCCATGTGACAACTAGACCAACAAACTATACTGTCTCAAATAACGGAAGCCTTCATTCCCTTAACAATTTTTCATTTGATTGTGGGAAAACAGGATTCATCAGTTCATTCAAGCTAAAGAACAGAAATAAATAATTAAAATATTCATTTACATGCTGCAAAATCTTCGATTCAAGGTGGTTAAAGCAAACGCAATGTTTTTTTCAGCATGACGAAAAACGTTATTGATAATATGCATTCGATTTATGAGCTGACAAAAATACCCATGCAATGCGAGTATGGCCTTGCTTTATTCATGTCTCTATTGAGAAAAACTGCATTTTAGGCAAGATGGAGATTCTATTATTACTGCTGCAAAGTGGTATACTAAACACATTAAAAACTTTTGCATTGATTGATTTTGAATTGATTATACAGGGTAATACATTCATTACTGAAAAGAAGAAACTGATTTACAATGTGCCCTGTCTAAAATCCTAGCTTATCTACATACAGTTCAATACCAAGATGAACTAAAATTAATATGCAATATGTTCTGATTAGGAAATAAAAAGTTCGATGATAAACAGGAACTCTCAAACCCTTTGATTTTTCAGAGATTGCTTCAGCAAATTTTGGAAAGTAGCCAATAAAGAGGCACTTTTTATTTCAGTGCTTAGTTTATTCCACACCTTCACACCTCGATATGAGAAGCTGAGTTGCCCGCTAGAAATTTTACCTATAGCAAAAGTTATATGTTCTCTCCATTTAGGTTCTGAATCAATCTGAACACCTAGGTACTTATTTGATCCAATTCTAGCGAGGTTGTCCCCGTTTATATGGAGAATGATCTCAGAATATCCATTGTCAATATGATGTTTTTTCAAATTTATCGAGGAACCAAGGATCATACTTTGCGTTTTGGCAACATTAAGGGAGAGTTTATTACCTAACAACCAAGTCTGAAGCCTTATCGCGTCTGAATTAACTGCTTCATTTATCTCGGCTATAGACTTGGATGAGAATGAAATGCTGGTGTCGTCTGCATACATGGTCAATTTTGTGCTTTATAACGCACAGGGCAAATTATTTATGTATATCAAAAATAGCAGTGGACCTAGACACGATCCTTGCGGTATACCGCAGTTCACGTTTGCTATTTTTGATGTATGTCCATTTATTTTACAGCATTGCTTACGATCCTGCAGGTATGATTTAAACCAAACTAGCTCCCTTCCCCTCACTCCGTGATGACTAAGCTTTTGGATGAGAATTACATGATGTACAGTATCGAAGGCTTTTCTCAAGTCAATAAATACCACAGATGAAAGAAATCCTTTGTCAAAATCCTGGTACCAGTCATCATTGCTTTTCAATAAGCACGTCAAAACTGAGTGTAGGGCCCTGAAACCGGATTGGTATGAGAAGAACGACTTATTATCTTCGAAGTAGACGTTAAGTTCATCAAAAATTGTCTTCTCAAATAGACAAGAAAGAACTGGGAGCACGGATATAGGTCTGTAGTTTGACCTGTCTTCAGTAGGTCCCTCTTTGTAGATAGGAGCTACTCTAGCTACTTTCCAGTTGTTTGGAAGTAAGCCCTCAGAAATCGAGGTATCAAATATGTTACTCAGCACTGGTGCGAAAGCAAGCATCCCTATTTTGAGAAAATGGCTTGAGATGCCATCTATCCCAAAGTTCCTTGATACCTTTAACTTTTGTATTGCCTTCATAAGGTCTGACGGGGTTATCGCTCTACACTGAAACCTAGTAGAATATTTGTTTAAGGAAAAATCTCCACGCAAAAGTGGATTTTCTGCATGCAGTATCTCTGAACTTAAATTTTGTCCAATACTGCAGAAATACTGGTTCATCGACTAGGCTATTTCCTCACAACCCATTAAGACTTGTGGTTTTAGACCGCTTATCAACCAGCTGATTAATGGTCTTCCATGTTTCTTTCATGTTGCCCAACGCTGATATTGAAGCATCGAAGGCACTAGATACCTGACTGGAGCTAATCATCATTGTTGTTAGTGAGGCATAGTCACTCAAATGGAAATGCTGGCAAAACGGAATGTTCTTATAACGACTCATCGTGAAAAATTGCGCGAATTGCGGATACAGAACTGCACGATTTGCGGGTACAGATGACTGTATCTGGGAAATTTTACCGACCTTTCACTGGCTGAGGCCAGCACTTGCGTACTGTCCCTTTCTTACTTGGATTCAGAGGGTTGCTGGTATCATCACCATAAATAGGTGTTTGCACTTCAGAAATAGTACATGATTAAAGGGGAAGTTGACCTGCAACAGATAATGTTTCTGGATGTTTAGTGCTGGGCATGCAAAAAGCAGAACTTCTTTCTATTATTAAGGTAGAATGGAATGAACAAAGTAAGGTTCGACATTCCATCTCACGAACTTTGATCTTTACTTCTTTTGTGGAAAATGGATCTTTGCACGTCCGGCACAAGAAAGAATATGCAACTCAGAGACAAACGCTTTGAAAAATTTTCCTGTTATAAGTATCTAACTGCCTACTCTCGACTGAACTCCACTCTAACTGAACTTGCAATTTTACCCCTTATATACCCTACGATCTCTATTTTGATCGATTACATAAAATTCAATATATGGCAACAACTAGAATACCTATGATGTGATCCCTGTTTCCCCCATCCCCACGCAAATAAACAAAGCATCTGCTGGAGAGTTAACCGTATAGCTGCTAGGTACTATTATCTAAGCTTAATAGGGTTATTGCCTACTTCCTAGCGTACGCAAGTTGACTAATTTCGCAACCTACGTTATACACTGCCTATAGTACTTACGTAATGAAACTATTTAAAGGAATTATCTAACTCTAAGAAAAGATGTAGTAATCAGCGTATTCGCAACACTTATAACTTCGAATTTCGAATTTCGATCTTTACTTCTTATAACATACGTTCGTACATTCTTGAGCACTTTGTAAAAAGAATATTTACCTACCCTATTCAATATATTTAATAATATTTGAAGCCCATTTGGAAATGCTGAAATAATTTTATACCCCAATAATGTTGCTACTTATGTGATTCAAGTTGAGTTTAGAGCTTGACAGTGTTAAAGAACGCAACTTGGATATGAGAGAAAGGAAAATGGAAAAAATGGAATTAATATAAGCAACTTTTTGCTTTAATTGAAAAGTTAGCATTTTGCACCAAGCATGTAGATACGTTTTATGGATGGAATTTATTCAAAAACCTTGATAGCCCATCATGGATTGGCGAAACATTTTGATAACCCAACAGAACAATAGAAAAAACTTGACACCCCTCCAAAAAGGTTGTCCAATCCTGTACCCAGTTTTAACAGTACAGCCCCCATAAGGAGTCATTCACCAGCTACATAACGCTAAATTTACCGTTTTTAAGAACCCACTCCCCCAGGACAAAATCCAATTCTGCAGGGAAAAAACCTCTGACACTCCCCCATTTAAAGTGCGCTAGTTACACCCTTTCTTATATGGTTGCAAAAAAGCAACTTCTTCCATCTCTGATGACGTCAACTAAACTTGTAAGTGCAAAGGGAAGGATTTCTCTTAAGTACAAGGAAGCGAAGCTGAAATAGAAGATGAGATGAGGGAATGATAATATTCATGTACCGTCCGGTAAGATCCACAGTCAGATACTGATGTAGGACATGTTTTACCAGATTCAGAGTGGGAGAGTGATTTCACAACTCCCATGGCAGAGAAGAGTGATTCGTCCGATAGTGAATACCTTCCTTGAGCATTGGCTATTGGAAGTTGCAACAGTGAAGTGCTAGTGAAATATATTATGTATATGTAGTAGCTGTTCTCGATACTTGTAGGCAAAATACTACTACCAGCATATGTGACACCAGAGAAGAAAGGTTGGAGATTGAAATACTGCCACCATTCCCACAGGAAGTAAACTTGGAAAATTCTAGCAAAAACATGGAAGAGCAGGCTATGAACTGCTGACAGTCCATAGAAATCTTCAAAAAATTAGGTGTCGACAGGGAGCTCAATGAAATTTTTGGGGCTGCAGCCCCTTCCAAGCACCCCAGTGGTGCCATCGCTGATTATCTCATACTTTAGGCTTAGCAGAAAGAGTTTTGAAGCTTATATGAAATATTTTTCCAAAGAGAAAGCTTAATGCTGAAAATACAAGGACTTTTCTTGTTTTGAGTGCTTATGCAATAACATCACAGTGAAAGCTGCTGATATCAACAAATCATGTTTAAATATACATCAAACAAAAGTCTGTCTTGTGGTGAATCTAAATATACAAGTCTCATTCCAAAATGCTGTACCATTGAAGAGCTATTTAGAATTTTGTCTCGATTTTGACCATGAAATGACGTTGTAGGTCACGTGAAATTTGAAAGTTTCCAAAAAAGTCGCCGGAAAGATTTTGCAAGCCTTACGCCTTCCTCTACAAGAATCCCTTGAGAAAACAAAACTTAGGTGGAATATTAGATTGTTAGGCTACGTGTCTTGTCTAAATATACCCTTGATTAAAATAGATTGTTCAGCATGGGAGCGATTGTTAGAAAACTTTAACATTTTTTGTGACATAGAAAACGACTTCTTGTATTCACCTGTCCCAATTATTTGTTTCTTATGAGGTGTTCCGATGATTGTAAATGCGATTCCAGTTGCCTGAAGCAATTTTCAGACATAGAAAAACATTGTTGAAAAAGTTCAACATTTTCCAATTTCAAAATGTTTGTTGCAGATATTGACATGTCCCGTCCTGTGATGTCAGAACACAGTCCTGAGCCTACTTTCCAAATTTTTTGGACATAGAATGAGTATATGAAATGGGACGACAATGTTGAAGATCTTTAACAGTGAGGCGATCGCTTTTGGCTGAAACTCACCATTGTCCCACACGGGACTTGTAAGAAATCACTTTTCTGATTTAACCCGTCACTGTGCACGACTTTAGAAATAAGAGACAAGTGGGCTCAGTTGTTGATTATTGACTTGCCAGAGCCCGGACTATAATATACTCCAACGTTACTCAAATGGGTTAGTAATGCTTTCTCTATAGCAAAGGATAAACTATAATCTAATATACTAAGATAAATTTTTGAGATTGCGCTTAAAGAGCTCAATGTTATGCATGCATCCATGAGAAATAATCATGACCACAGACATCAATCTCATGTTTGCTCGCATGCATTTCGGAGCACGTCTGGGTTCTACTCCCAGTAACTCACTTGTTTCACTTAATTACCCTCAAACACTGTGAGCGATCGGTCAGGATTGTCTTTGAAGAGATTAGGCTTAAGATTACTGGACAGTACTAATCTTTTGCATATAGTAAAGTGTATGACATCATAGTGTATGACATTATAGCGTATGACGTCATAGTGTATGGCGTCATAGTGTATTACGTCATTCTGCTAAGGAAGTTAAAATGTACAATAACAAAAAGCCATCCAAGAAAGTCATCAATTAATTATATTTCTTGAAAGCAATTGCATGTATGTTAATTTAAAATTTTGCTATATGTTTGTATGGACACCCGTTTGATGAAATCGAGCTGAAAGTTTCATTATATGATCTCAACTTCATTAAATATTTAGTTCCGACCGCTCGGCGATGATTCTGAAGACTATGATTTCTACTTTTCCTGTACCGTAGCTGAGTTCTCCGATGATCGTTACCAAATTCGCCAAAAGATCTCCATTTATGAGTATATCTTGTGTGCCTGGAAAAAGCCTAAAAATTCTTTGGATTTTGTTCCAGCATTTAAGACAAAGCACCTTTCCTGATAGTATCATAGACCTGCTGTAAATAGCATCAACAACAAACCATATTGGCTTAGTGGAACAAAAGAACACTGATATCAAAATATGTTTGATAAGAGAGCAGGAAAATTCAGAGAACATTTTATTGGCCTTATGTTTGGAAGTTTTGTTGCCTGCAGTGCTTCAATGCTGTTTTCCACCTGACAGGATGCAAAAGTAATTTGAGTAATTAGCAAGAACATTTCCTACAAATATGCCTTTCCCAGAAAATAAAGTCTATTTTGGTATACTGGTAAACAGCAAATTTAGTGAAAATGCGAGCAAGAACTTACGGAGCTGTGCTGTGCTCTGCAACATTATTGGTTGGCTTGACCGCATTGTCTAATACTAGGTATAGCTCTATGCTGTAGTCAAGGAAACCGAAGCTACTTTCAAACTAAAGAGGCCTGGTCACTAAGGACGGGATAGCCTCTGAGTCGGCGTAGACTCGGAGTCCTGATTACCTGTGTTGAAAGCAACAATTTTAAGGCTTGGAATACGAGTAAATATGAAAAAGTCTTTTTTGGCAAATTCTGCTAGCAAAGGAGTAAAAAGTGAAACATGCTATTTTATGCAGAAAAGTGAGTGTGGACCAGTGCCATTTTTAGTTATGTATCATTTTTCGTGTCATCCCTATCTTAAATTTTATAGTGAAATCGGTGTATGTTTGATTTCTTTGGACCAGGCGGTGTGGTCCAGCTTATGCGAAGTCAAACTTATATGCATTAGTGCAATTGTAACAAGCGGAGTGGGATAGTGCATATTCTCTGACTTTAGAATTATCCGACTTAGATGTCTCCAACTGGCTAGATTTTCATTTTATGTGAACAGCTGTTTATGAGACTCAAAGTGATTACTTTTGATGAAGTATAAGCAGCTGTGTGCAAATTGGAAGCAGCTTGCTAATTTCATTGTCTACATCCAAGTATGTTGAATTGCATGCCTCTGCTACGCAGACTAGTATACATGAATTGAGTGAAAGCTGTCACCCGTCAATTTACACATTCCAATGCCATTCCAATTAAAATAATACTAGAAGGTGGATAGCTCTCAGTGTGTATGTGCACTTCATTGCCTCCAGTCATGCTTCACAAGGTCTGTCTCTGCTGCCTGGCATGCTTTTGTGCTTTGCTGACTAATCCTGTGCTAAGCATGGGAACATTCTATAAACTGGCTGGAAAGCACGATGATGCATCAGTGGCTGATGAAAAAGTGCCATTTTTGACGAAATCATTCTTCTCATGTGGATCAAATCAAGATTGTGCAAAAATTGCGAAGAATGAAGGAAGCAGTGAGTTCAAAGAGGTGAATGATCAGCAGGAAGTGAAAGAAGATGCAGTTGTTTATGAGAAAATCAACAATCCAAAAACCCAAGGTATACATTATATAGCGATTTCGTGTTTTTGAAAGGTACATTGTTTTTGGTTGTTTAAACTCTATGTGGTCTCAATGCATGGACCTGATAGTTAAATGAACTTCACTAATACGACGGCGACAAAAAAGGAGACATTCCTTACTTCTTGAAAGACGTTACCCATAAATTACCAACTTTATAAATGACATACTCTAACTGGCGTCATCCTCAGATGTGAAATGAACTCTGTCGCAGGAGTTCCCAAAAAGGGTTGCAAGAAGCATTCGCCTTGAAGACAGAAAACTTGTCAGCTTGTTGTACTTCTGCCGCCTTGAGCAAAGTACATATTGTAAGAAATGTGAAGTTAGGATGAAATTTACTTGGATTGCAGTTGCATACCTGAACAGGAGCCACTTTATTATAGCAATAGAGGGGTTTAAGGTTGATGGGAGAAGTTTTAAACCTGTGCCTCTTAGAACCTCGAAGAATTTGCATTGTATAGAAAATAATATTTTGTCCATAGGAATTTCAATAACTTCATATGGTCTTTTACGTTTTTATTGCTAGCAACTTTTATTATAAGCTGGAAGGAGAAGTCCCGATTCTATTAAAATAGAAACAATGCAACCAACGTTTCCGCAATATCAACGAACATATTCCGTAATATGAACGAACAAATGCGTAATGCTAACTAAAGTGTCCTTAATACCAATTAACATATACGAAATGCTAACGAAAGTATCCGTAATACCAACGAACATATACGTAATGTTAACGAAAGTGTTCTTAATACCATCGAACATATATGTAATGCTAATGAAAGTGTCCGTAATACCATCGAACATATATGAAATGCTAATGAAAGTGTCCGTAATACCAACGAACATATACGTAATGCTAACGAAAGTGTCCGTATTACCAATGAAGATACATGTAATACTAAGGGGCGTCTCTGTAATACCAACGAATATATACGTAATGCTAACGAAAGTTTCCGTAATACTAACGAACATATACGTAATGCTAACAAAAGTTTCCGTAATACCAACGAATATATACGTAATGCTAACGAAAGTGTCCGTAATACCAACGAACATATATGTAATGCTAACGAAAGTGTCCGTAATCCCAACGAACATATACGTAATGCTAACGAAAGTTTCCGTAATACCAATGAAGATACATGTAATACTAAGGGACGTCTCCGTAACACCAGTATTTGTAAGCTTTTCCGTAACAAACTTTTCAAATTGTTTCAAGAACCAGTTAGAGAATTAATTCGTTATGATTTCATGAAAAATATATATTGTACATTTATGAGATCGCCAAACAATTTCTATCATTTTTGATAAGTATGGGTCGCTTTTTTATACTCAAAGTTATAGCTGTGGTATAGAAGAAAGGGAGCGCGGGCGGGGGAGAGGAGAGCTCGGCCCCCTAGCTCCGACTCGAAGGGGTCGCAGTCCCCCCATAGTCTGTAAATTTCTTCGAAGTAAAAGGCTATTGTGGAGGGAAATTTTCTTTTGAAGACAAAATGCTTTACAAAACAGTTGTGAACAGAGACGTAGCGACCGAGGAGTGTGGGGTGTAGCACTCTGCCAACTTTCGGAAGTTGAAAAAAATTAGGTAAAATTGGCTCATTGCATCTTCAGGTAATATTTGAAGAGTTGAAGGAAACATAATCCTTTTACAACAGTTGAAAGAGCGCATAAATGAAGTATTCACTGTATTTGCAAAAATCAGTTTCAAAATAACAGTCTTCAGTCATCTGAGAGCCTCCAATTTTTCTCACGGCTCAACCATGGTGGGCCCTATAACAGATACTACAGAATTATTAGCACATTTAAAGCTTTCGATGACCATGCTTACCATCCTGTCCCTGCCGTATGCAAATATCCAAACAACATTGCTTTAAGACATTGGAATGAATTGAGATTTGTGACAATAAAACAGCTTAATAACCAGGGAAATTCAAGTAAATTCTACCTTACACCCCCAACCAAAAGGGGATATCCCTGCTTGTAAGAAAAGATTAGTTTATTAGACTTGGAGCTTTAAGAACGCTTTGTTGATGGAGCACATCCTGAGTTTCTTAAATAACTAGGTGGACCGAGGTTTTAGTTGCTTATAAAAATAATGAAAGGAAAAGGACCCCTTTGCTATCAATTTACTCTTACACCACTGAGTTACAACAAGTCAAAAAAGTCTAAGTTTTTTCCCGCGCCCAATGGCACATGGGGCGGCGCCTATCTCCGTTTCTATAGCCCTAGGCCACGCGTCTGCGAATGCAGTGAAAGTTATAACGTGGGGCTGGTCCGCTGGTAGCTCCGCGAGTTTAACTTTCCCACTCCATTCTCATATGTCGAGCGCCAGACAAAAGGCAGTGAGTACCATTTAAAAGTCCTTGGTATGACTCGGCCGGGGCTCGAACCCAGACCTACCGGTTGTGAGGCAGACGGTCTACCAATATGCCATCACTACGGTTGTTACAACAAGAACAAACAACAAACGACTTCGCTTTTCAACATGGATGAAGGATATTATAATTATCTAAATTTGATTAAGAGTTGCTTGCACAGTGCAAGTGCTTTTTAAAAATATTTTCAAGAAAAGTCAGAGAAAAATTGTCCCGCTTATCTAAAATATTGATAGCCTTTGCTAATCTGCTAATTCGTAATTACTTTGATCGCTTTTGAGGCGGTCCCCCGACAATCAGGTATAGACTGACGGAATTAGGGCGTATA
The DNA here is from genome assembly GCA_018155075.1 of Cassiopea andromeda. Taxonomy (NCBI): domain Eukaryota; kingdom Metazoa; phylum Cnidaria; class Scyphozoa; order Rhizostomeae; family Cassiopeidae; genus Cassiopea; species Cassiopea andromeda. Next base: position 48,629 of record WIPJ01023983.1, on the reverse strand, counting down.
ACAAATTTAGTAATGAAAATTGTGGGAGAACAGGTTGCTATGAAATAAACATGATGAATATTTAACTTCAACTTTGTGTTTTGTTACGTGCTCATGCTGAGAGGTACATCTGGCGCCCTTGTATGCACAAAGCGTCTCAAACATGAATGAATCCTCCTTGGCTTGCATGTCTAATTTTATCGTGGCATACGAAAAAGTTCGTGTATTAAATAGGACATTTGCTAACTTGCGGCTCCGTAGGCAATATTGCGCAGCGGCGGATTTATTGTTATCAACAAAGTGGCAGAACGAAGCCTTGACGATACCTTTTAGTTATAAAGAGCTTCCAGACACCACTTGTTTTCTTTTTTATAAATACAAACATGGCTTTCATACAGACTAAATGCTGAAAGGCTACGAAAACTATGAAAATGTTCTTAGAACCAAACAAGCTGTTATGAATTGCACCTCTGCGGCGGACATTTATTGCCTTAAGACTTCAGACTCAAAATACTGGTAGTTTTCTTTGTGCTAAAATAAAGTTTTCATATCAAAATGCAGCGAAAATTGGTCTTTACACTTCAGTGTGTACTTTTCTGATATCATGCACGAGACAAGTACAATAGTGCAGATGCTACAGCATATCCTTGTGCGATCAAATGAATGTCGCACTGAAGAACAGTGGATTTCCTAGGAGTCGTTGTTTTCAAATTGAGAATACTGGCCCGAATTTTGAAAAATACACAGGAATAAGCCAAATAATGGTATTACCAATAGTTAATTGGGCTATTATCGTGTGTACTTTCTTGATTTTTGCTAGAAACTAGAAGGTTTGCTTCCATGCTTGCCTTTCATAACTGTAAATTGATAGCGAAGACTTCGGAACAGAGATATATGAATTGTATAAATGGAGGAAACAGGAATGCTCAAGAAAAAAGAAAAAGTATAATAGGCTACTAGGGAGAGAAGAATTAGCTGGAAGGATAATATAAATGAACTAGGGGGAACTATCTGTCAAGTTAGGCTTTTTTTAAAAAACCTCAGGTTTCTCTGACCCTTATTTTCAAATGGCATTTGCTCAGAATGACTTTCTCACACAACTGCTAATACCCATCACATTTTGCTGAGGATTAATTTACACTTCAGTAGTCAACTATGTCATGTCACCTAGGTGATGTCATGTCACCTAGGTGATAATAGCTCTGCGCAATGATGAAAAAGATTTTCACTTATATGATAAAATTTCTCTGTTTTTAAGCAGAATTCACTCAAGCATGAAAAAAAAATTGTATCCAAATAAATTTTTCCTCAACGAATTGCAACAATATGATATACTTAAAAGCAAGCCTCATCATTGCATAGAGGAGTACATAGACTCTCAGATTCCATTTTGCAAGACTTCATATCTTGTGTACTTTTTCGACATAAGTTAGTGTGGTTTCCATAGCAACGAGATGTAAAGAGATTTAAAAAGAAAATTTTCCTTAACTTGGCTCTATATCCTTGTCACCATAATATTTTAGACTGCTTTGAAGTCTAAAATGCGATGCCCCCCTCTTCCCCATTAGCACATCCGTGGATGCTGGTTTATGCCAAGTTGCAAAAACTTCCTTTGATGTGTCTGAAAAGAGCTCTGAACCTCAAGGTCAATATTATCTTGCAATGCTTTGTTGAAGATATGGTATTCAATTACATTTAACATCTGTTGTACTTTTACGTCATTCTTTTCCTGTTTATAAAAAGATTTCTTCTTCTCCCTCGATCTTTAGCGAACGTTTCATTATGGTATGGACGTCTCTTTTTCTATAATTGGAAGCGGGAAAGAAATATGTTTTGTAGATAGTTGAATTTCTCACCTTGTAGTAAAGAATGTTGTAAAAAATAGATCAAAGGAGCTCAAGAGTATTGCTTATGAAAAAGAAAAGACCAAGGAAGAAGGAAGACAAGTGCCATCTGGAATTGAATACTATGACTTAAACAATTCATTGTGGGGTGATATCAATCGTGAGGCAATATCTTCAATTATCCTACTATTAATTTTAAGATCTAGAGGGATTCACTGTAATTTACCCTTTCTGTTAATGGTGGGATCACTTGGCCGAGGGCTCCACACAAAATGTTGTAGAAGGCTTTATCACTTTGGTCCAAAAAATTCATTTCATTTATTGGCAGAGTGCGGTGCCTCTAAAAACTTTCAAGCCTTTGCTGCTATGGTTTATTATGAAGCATGCCAGAAAATAGAAGGCTTACTTCCATAGCTTGGCTTTTATGTCTGTGAATTGATAGCGAAGACTTCGGAACAGAGATGACATGCCATAACCAAAAACAAGCTTCACCATTGCATAGAGGAGTACATAGACTCTCAGATTCCATTTCGCAAGACTTCATATCTTGTGTACTTTTACGACATAATTTAGTATGGTTTCCATAGCAACGAGATGTAAAGAGGTTTAAAAAGGAAATTTTCCTTTACTTAGCCATACATCTATGTCACTATAACATTTTAGACCGCTTAAAAATCTAAAATGCGACGCCCCCCTTCCCCCATCAGTACATTCCTGGATGCTGGTTTGTGCCAAGTTATTCAATATTTAATTCATTATTGAATATTCAATTCAATTCAGCTATTCAATTCATTCACTTCTATTATAATTGCAGTGCATTTCATATGCGCAAACGTTATTAAGAAGGAAGTACAATATCTTAGCAATCCATGGTCGTGATATCTCTCATACTTAATAGAATTAATGAACATCACTTCGTGGTCAGTGAGAATATACAATTACTTAATTTGTGGGACGATATAGAACAAATGATTCTTGATAAATTGGTTCAAAAACAATGAATTGTTTAACGAGCATTTAGCTGGATATTTAAAAGTATTTAAACAAAACAAAAAGATTTAAAAATGCATTAAGTTGAAAAAGTAATATAGAAGCAGCAATCAGCTGAAAGATTCCCTTGTATCCGCACCCGATAAGCTTTGCTTACTTTTGATTGTTTAGAAGACCCAACTTGGAGCGAATGGACTTCTGGGAAATGCAGTACTAAATGTGGAGGAGGTGTTCGATCCATTGTGCGGTATTGCTACAGTCATTTGTTATGCAAAGGGGAAAGTTCAAAGGTAGAAAGCTGCAACACAGGAGACTGTCCAGGTAGGTTGAATTCTAATGCGATTAATAAGTAATTGACCAATCCAATTCAATAAGTAATAGACCGGATCAATGAAGAGCTGGCTAGATATGCACCTTGTCATGTGGATAGATCGTATACGGGGGTTATTCAATTAGTAACTATGCACCAAAATGACAAAAATTTGACCCCCCATCCACCCATCGTATGCACAAGTACACGTGATACTACCCCATTGATTGCGTTCGTACTCTTACCTACCTTTTCCCCTCCCCCATTTCCAACGGGCATGGTTTTAAATATCCAATCAATAATTCCATGGAGCAAGGACTCTAAAATATTTTAGGGACTGGAAAAAAATCATAGCACGTATATTATAGAACAGTAATGGAAGTTGACGCCAAAGACAGAAAATATGGCAAAAGTACGTAGTGTATGAAAATATAACAAAATACAGTATATGCAAAAGGGAGTCTTTTGCGTACGTACTTAGATGTGCCAACCCTCCTCCCTTGTACACATTATAAGGAGACATCTTGCCCAAAATCGGCCATTCTCCGTATTGCACAATTGATTGGCATTCCGTCAAATGATTGGATCAATACATAATGGCGGAGCGAGAAAACATTTGAAAAACGATTAGATTATAAATCCATGAAATGAGCTCAGAATTTTTGCATTGGAAAAATGGTGAGAAAGGATAGGAGCAACCTTGATGGCGGCAAAGTCTTGATTTAGAGATAATTGATTCGAGGACAGTAGTTGGAGTAATTCAAGTAGGGAGTGCTAAATCCCTAATGTGTTCGTACCATTCGTCAGATTCTGTAATATATTCGTACCACCGATACAGTCTGCAATGTGTTTCTAGCATTTGAAAAATTATGCGATATGTTCATACCAATCCGTAAATCCGTCCCTGGGTTTACATATTAGTTATGGGCAGGGACAAAGCTTGAGGGGATATGGGGCGTGAGGTACCCATAAAACGTTGAAAAATTGCCATTTCGCAGGGAAAAGACGGTAGTGTAATGTTCTTCCGCAGGGCAACTTAATAGCTCCAAAATCTTTGCAGGGCAAAACTCTGATGCCTCTCTTCCAACAAATATTTTGAAATGACGTCTTCTGGTTATGGGGATAGATTTAATGACTAGCTGCCCTCCCTTCACATTGTCATAGCATCTAACAGATATGTAGGCAGTCGGAGTATGGGGTATTCCATCCAGTGATTCATTGAGGTTGAATGTAAAGATTCCGTATACTGTCAACTTTATTCAGTACATAATTGACGTCCAGTTAAGCTCACCTCTCCAATCTAGTTGAGCAGTGTAAAGTCCTGGTATCAGGAGTTAACTCAAGAAAATTCTCAGAGGTTGTTACAACAACTTGAGTGCCAATGCAATAAAGCATGTTGAAGAATTTAGGTCTTTTCCTAAGCAGTATCAATTTGATAATGTTCTTGCATGTAGCCGGAACTTCTTTATCATTTATTGTCGCCTTTTATTTTTAACATTGAGAAGTTAAACAATGTGTATTTTGACTCTTTGAAACTTACTAAAAGATCATCAACATTTGAAGATGTAAAATTTGGAAAATCTGGAAGAGCAAATGTAATGCTTACATGACACTTTGTGATACAATGTACCAAATTTCATTTTAAGTGACCTCTGCTACAGCAAGTATTTTGGGCACCATCAAACAATTCATGCGAAAAAAGTTGCAGGTATTTGTTGTGGAGCCTAGTCCTCTTGTCCAGCTCTAGCTCTTCTTTAATCTTTCATTTTCATGAGGCATATTTGAGTTCACACTTGCAGCTATCAGATTTTGGTTTTCCCAGAAGTTTTTAGATTACCCTTTCTTCTGAAAATTTTATAAAAAAGTTTTCCTAATATCCTACTTCTTTGCGATATTCTAAATAAATATTTTTAGAGCAAACTGCTTATAGGTATTCTGAGGCTGAAAATATAAGCCCAATTGAATTCATTAGTTGTCATTTTCATCATACAAACATGATTAAACCTAAGATGGCAAGCACGCTGCTTTAGTTATTGGACAAATCCAGCAAAAACAAGCATCTTTTCAGACTCAAATCACCAGAATTTAGAGGCTGAGCCAAACTACATGATGCTTAAAGAGAATTGTATGCATTCCAATGGTGTTTTGTTGTAAGGATGCACCAATTCATTTCCATACTCTTTTTTCAGCGCCATTATAAATGAATCAGCTTCAAAAGCACTCAAAATCTACAGTACTTTTTAATTTGTTTCTTACTTATAAGCATTGGTACCATTCCAAAGGTGTGACAAAGGGGGGATTGCCCAGTAGGAAATATGTGGACCACACCTTTGACCACGCCCATCTTTTCACACTTCTGACAATAAATTGCTTGTCACTATTGTGTATGTGAACGCAGTAAAAAAGTGACAAATCCAACATATAATGTTTTAACCTAATTCATTTATTGACAAGGGCGTACCTTCCCTCTCCCTTCATTTAGTTACGAACTTTCCAACCCAATAAATATCTGATAAAGGGGCTCAGCCGTCCTTCCCAAAAAACCCCTCAAAAATAAGAAACCATATATACATACATCGTGACTAGATACACGATTTTACTGCCAGGTGCAAATAAGCAAAACTTTGGTTCAGTACTCATAACCTCCAAAGTGAAACAGGACGATATACTAAGAGCAAAACTTCTAGAGAGGAACAATTTTTGCCGTACTGCAAATCCCTGAATGCCATTGCAGTTGAAGATGAAATCCACTTTCTCTTAGCTTGGTCACTTTTTAACCAAGAACTTCAAAGTTTTTTAAAAGAAATACATAGAATTTCCCATCTGATTGATTGATTGACTTCAATATCTAAATATGGCTACTGAACCAAGATGATTACAATACAACCAAATGCTTGGCAACTATCTGTAAAAAGTCTTTAGTAAAAAGATGCAAACTGATAACTGACCCCAACAGCATTTAATGAGCTTGAAGCTTTCGTATAGCATTCACTTGATGTTTAGTCTTAATTCCATTGGAATAATCGTTCTGATTTTGCTGCGTAGTTTAAATAGTATTTAGTAACAAGAAGGAAAAATGTAAAACGAAAACGAGGCATGGTAGGTTGTAGCGGGAAGGAGATGTACAAGACAATTGCACAGAATAAATAATGTGAAAATGTAGAAAGATTGCTGTTTGTTGACATTCTTAACATCTCCGTTGTTTTCTACTGGTCATCTTCATTTCTGTATGAACTTGTTGATTGGTCCAGTCATGGTAGGCATTATAGGGCTCAAACTCGTTGCTAGTTGTGTCAATTGGTGCTCAAATTCGTCACTAGCTTTGGGGAAAATAGGCCTAAATGTTGCACTCATAAAAACTAAAATATCATGAACAGGCAATATTCCCAATAACATTGGGCGCCAAGAAAGCAAAGAATGAGATGTTTTTTTTTTAAGATTTACTAGTTTTGTTGAGAGGCCTGGTGGGAATTCTCGTTGGCAATGGCCGAAAGATTAATGTCAATTGTGCCACCACCCCTAGATTGTCGGCAAAGGAAGGTTTTCCAATCCACAAAAATACCTCCAGCTACCCGTTTGTCTTCTGCAGAAATTAGAGCAATTCACTAGCCCAATGCAACCGATCACTCATGAACTTCACAACAGGTACTTGATGAACATGTGTTATTTCATTTATAGTAAACTTATACCATTTAATTTTCACTTTTCATCTATTTCCAAGAGCTTCAAAAATGCAAATATTCCACAACAAGATATGCAGATGGCCTCTTGGGAAATGGTGTCTTTAGTATTTCAGTTGGTAGAAGCTGGGTTCCTCTTGTGGGCCTTAAACCGTCATGCAACAACTCAGGTACTAACTTCATAATGAAAAGTGCTAGTCTTGAGAAAAATGGAACAGAAATACGGTACAACTATTCGTGCTGTGGCTTCAAAATTCCAATATGCCATATGGTCGTAAACTCTACAAACTGGATAGATGATGTTCTATCATGGACTGGTCACATTGAAAAGCATCCAATCGACTGTGGAACATCAGCCTTCATTAGTTCATTTGAACTCGAGATGAATTCTACAAAAAGCAGATATTCCTACACATGCTGTCAAGTGTTCGATCAAACATGGAAGGATTCAATGCAGTGCAAAACACAAATGACAAAATTTGCTGCTAATAACCTATTTGAAACTCTTAAACTGGCAGAAATACCCGTTTCATGTGATGCTGGTTTTGGCTTGTCTAGGCTCAAATTAAACGCAACTATGGTAAACTGGGCATTCGAATTTCGATGCTGTAAAGTCGCATACTGAGGCTCTATCCTTGCACATTTGGACTGTATATTGACAAAGGCACAGTGTACAATAGATAATTAGAGTTTAATAATAATAATGATAATCATAACAATTATTTTATAATGATATCATTTCAGAAATACTTAAAAGAAACTTACTTAACAGCATACACGTTTTGTATAAGAAAAAGGGTTTACAAAAATGAGGCCCAAATTGTTGAAATCTTAAGAAAATTGTAAAAAAGTCACGAGGCTCACTTTGCAAAGTTTAGTGTTTTTATTGGCCAAAAGTCGATATTTTGTCGTTCTTGCATTCAAAATGTTAAAGATGGAATTTAAATTAAAGTATAAAATATTAATAACAAAGGTGTAAGCCATTGTAGCCAGTTTACTTTAGTAAAAGTTAAGAAAAATTCATGAAAATCTCAGGCTTTATTTCGGAAAAAGTTAAGAAAATTGAGATTCAGGCAAAATAACGGTTTTCTTATATAAAAAATACGTGTAAAATAACCTACAATAAGAGTTGAAAAATAAAAGCTCTGATTTTACATGGAGTTGCTATTTGAGGGGGCATATATCAATTCTTATTGCTCATAAAATGCTTCTCAGATGTTTTCAAAATGATAATTGCGTTGAAAGTTCTCTTATTTTAATTGGTATTTTATTCCAGGCCTTAATACCAATATTTTGGAATCGATTTTTGGTACACTTAGGTTTTACTTTTAGAATATGCTTATCGCTTTAATTACATATTGTTTCATTAGTTAGTGTGATTCAAATATTGAAGGGATCTCCAAAAACTTACGCTTAAAGATCATGTCATCTATTAAACATCAAGTGGGGAGTAGACCAGAGGCGTAAATATTGGAGGAGTATGGGGTGTGAGTGTGTGACCCCCAACAGAAATAGCAGCAAATTTTGCAGGGTAATTGTACCTTTTTCAGGCCAATAAAGATATCAAAGAATATTGCCATGCATGTATTCTAGTGCCTAGTATGGCGTGGACTAACATTTCTTCAGTGCACTAGCGTTAGATTTTGTTTTTGTGTTGAAATAAAAGCATGCTACAACTAAAGGAAGGGCCAGTGTAACATGCTCGTCTTTTGTTTCCAAGTTAAAGAATCAGTTTTCCTTCTAGGCACAAAAGTCGATAATGATGGCAACTTTTATCCTGTGTTCTAAAAGGGGCGTTCAAGAGGGATTATTCCTTAAACATTTTACCGAGGGAAAGCTCCCAGATCCCCCTTTTCTCCCACTCCTCTTCATTAGTAGTCCTTTAGTATTGCAATAGTGGGGTTACATACCTTCAATTCCAAGAAGTTAGAAAGCTTGTTGTCAGTACTGCCTTAGCACATAGACATATCAGAGACTCCGTCTCTAGACATCAAATCTACAAGATATAAGCACCTGTCTGGCATGAATCAGACGAGAAAAGGTGGCACCCCTGGGGTCGACTACATACTCAAAATACAAATACAAGAATACCAATACTTTTTACTCACAAAAGTCACCGCAAGCCCAATGAGAAGGACACACGGGTCATTACATCAAGACCCCTAACTCATTGCCATTTTTTTTGGCTGAGTCAAGCTAGGATGTCATTTCTCTCTCACTCTCTTCCACTCTCTTTTCTATCTATCTATCCTTCTATCTTTCTCCCTACCCCTCTCAAACTATCTCTCTGCCTTTCTTTATATGTTTTCCCTTATCCAACCTTCTTCCTTTCCCTCTGTACTTCTCCTTACTTTTCTCTCTTTACTCTTCTTCTTCTATTTATGATCAACCCTGGTTTGTACAAATATTACAAAATTATCAGTAAATACAAAGGAATAAATCTTAACTTCTCAAGTAAAATGATGTTCAGATCATGGAGCATTGATGGTGCTTTTTGTAAGGAGTGCTTGAAGATATAACGTTTGTAAGAGTGTTGCCCTACTGAAGATATAACATTTGTAAGAGTTTTTCCCTAATGAAGATATAGCAATTACAGGAGTCCTTACCTACTGAAGAAGGATAGCTATTTAAATCAAAAGTTGATGTCTCATAACCCGTCTCGTCTATGTTATGCCACTGCATGGCATCAGCTTACAAAGAGGCATGGCAAGCACGAGGAGTTCATTCAGCGCAGACTTTAAAACAGCAAGGTAAGAGTAAGTTGCTGAAAGCTGTAGAGACTTTTTTAGAAGTGGCAAGGGGAGAAGAAAAGTGTTCGCATTTAGCAAATCATGAATTGAACAGAACAAATCTACAGATGAATGGCGCAGTTATGAAATTGTTCCTTTGACCATATAAAATGCAAAGTCTCTTCCCTATGAACAATAAAGAATAAAAAATACAGCTACTTTTTACTTGTTCGCTCTTGTTACAAAAGAATGCTCTGTACCTATGTCATCATTCCGACACTTTGATGGTCATTTTCTTAAATATGATGCTTTGGATCAGTGGCACTGAAAACTAAAGAGTTAAACATGAAATTATAAGATAATACTCATCATACTGCAAATCATTCCGTTCCCACATAACATGAAACCATATAGACTACCTCTTTGGTTCTTTTAGTGCCTGCCCTTTTAACGCCACTTAAGGAAAATTATCGCCATTAAGAGCTGGCGTACAAAGGGCCAATACGGTATAGGGCTTTCTAATAATTGCTTTCAGAAGCTTTCACATTAAAACCTCCTTCAATGCCAGTAACCATTGGTCTATATAAATATTTTTGAGCGAAGTAGCATAGTAAGGCGGCAGCACTGGGGAGATAAAGGCGGTGAGGAAAGGAACTGGCCACCCTACCTCACATGCCGATGGCTCAGGATAAGTGTCCTCTCTAACAGGCAATCCCCTACGTATGAAAGTACACGGGACTACCTTCATTTGTATATGTAGATATGTATATGAGTATGTATATGTTTATATGTGCGTGTTTATGTGTATGTACATGTGTAGGTATATGTAGATGCATATGTATATGTATATGGACATGTGTATGTCGATAATAATAATAATAATAATAATACGAATATTTCAACAGGATAAAAGCTTCAACAAAAATATTGCTGGTTTCAATGCCTGTCCTGCCTAAAAGAAAAGAAAAGAAATATAAAAAGCCTAACTTACAAATTTTTATAACTATGAATAAATATTACGTTGAAAGTCCATGATGATTAATAAAAAGTCTAGATGATCAGAAATTTCTCCATTTTTAAAAACAAATCCAGTTTTTCCTTAAAAGCCTTTTTATTTTCGACAGTTCTTATGTCTATAGGCAAATTGTTGTATACCTTTGCCCCCATGTAATAAAACCCTTTTCGCGCATATTCAGTTTTGATGCGTGGCAAAGTGGCTAAGCATTTATTGTTTCTAGTGGTCTTGGTGTGTTCATGTGTTGTAATGTGACTCTGCAAGGCATCACATATATCATTATTTAGGATGTTATGCACCAGGATACAAGCTCTTTTTATATTTGATCTTTCCGGTGACAGGACACTGCATTCCTTTGCTCTCATGCCAATTATTCTCCTAGCACGCTCATGAAGAGCAGCTAACTTTCTTGACTGGCCAGTAGTTGGTTTCAGGTT
>WIPJ01023983.1:16377-30265 GCA_018155075.1 Cassiopea andromeda | reverse complement strand
CCCCCCCCCCCCCCAACCTTCCATCTCTAGCCACGGCCCTGCCCATCATAGCTATTCCAGAAGAGCCTGAGACGGCTCATGGAAAGGACTATTTGTAGCTATCATAGCAGAGCATTTATGTAGATTCTGTAGCTTATTCACAGCAGTAGCACTGCAGATTCCTCACACAAGACAGCAGAATCTGAAATGTGGCTCAAAAATGCATCTATGTACTGACTGAACCGAAGTTAGAGAAAGAAATCTTTTTTCCATAGCTTAGCATTCTTATTCCTTTGTTGCGCTTTGCTTTGTTATGTTATGTTATGTTATGTTATGTTATGTTATGTCATCTTATCTTATCTTATCTTATCTTATGATATATTATTTTAATAGAAGACACCAGCTAAGTTGTAATTAGTAAATAGCTGATGTGTCCAGTATTTCAATATCACCTGCGAGTCACATCCCCCGTCGTCTCTCCCTATATAAGGCTATGGTAATGAGAATAAGACAAGAAGCTCAAATTACTTGCTTGCTTCAATTTCTTCAGTCATGCTTCAAAAAGACTTCATAATGTCTTGCTTCTGCTTCATTTGCTTTTGTGCTTTACTGACTGTTCCTGTAAAATGCACGCAAACATTTTACAAGCTGGTTGGAAAGGATGATGATGCACCAATGACCGATGGAAATGTGCCATTTCTGACGAAAGCATTCTTTACGTGTGGATCAAATGAAGATTGTACAAGAGTTGCTAGGATGAAAGGAAGCAGTGAGTTCAAGATAGTGATTGGCCACCAAGCAGTGATAGAAGATGCAGTTGTGTATGAGAAAGTCAGCACACCAAGAACTGATGGTAAATGAATATCTTTTTGAATCAGCTGCAAAGAAGTTACTGTCAGCTATTAATGTCTTACCCTATGCACATTTTTAGGATAAATGCGGAGAATTGCTGAATGAAATTCTAATCTTTTGAGCTTATCACTGTTCTTGTTGCAACTCAAAGATTCCTTACGTTCTGAGATATTTTCACGAGAAAAATGTGTTGCATTTCTCTTTGACAAAGGGATAGAAGCTATACAAAAATAGCATTTTGAGCTATCATCAATATTAAGAAATACACAATTTTTATGGAAAAATGTCTAAATTTAGTAGAGGAAAATGCTGTAGTTACATCTTCTTTCAACAAATGTATTAATTTCACTTGGTATTTATCAAATATGAAGTTTATTAGGAGTAGACTCTGCTGTTGATAATTGCTTTTTGCTTTGTTTATTGACATGAAAAATCTCACATACAATAGTTTCAACAATTTACTGCATTACTATGCATGTGCTATTATATTATAGTTCATTCATTAAATGTTATTTTTGTTATTTTAAAATATTTATCTTCAAAACTATGGAAATGGTGATTGCTTAGAGCAACTCACTACCCGAGCAAGTGTCCAAAAACATGGTACTTTAGTGTTAGCAGTAGGCATGGAATGGAGTGATGAGAGGGCAAGTGGAAAAACACGTGAAATTAGAGGTGTAGCATTATATCGTGGTGTTACTCTTGTTTCAAAAGAAGTTAATACAGTCCTTTGAGACACTGTTTTACGTGCACTTTAGTGATTTTGTTATATGAATTGATGAGACAAGAAATAATCCAGTAAATTGAATTCCTTCTTAGAACCAGAGGCTGACTGATAAGCATTTTCTTTGCATATTTATAATATTTTAGCCTTGAGAAGAATTTTGTACTATTTGATAAGGCATGCATTTCCCTTTCAGATACTCCAACCTGGAGTGCGTGGAGCATTGGAGAGTGTAGTGTCAAATGTGGAGGAGGGAAACAGACATTCACACGTTATTGCAAAAGTCATTTGCCATGTATTGGGGAAAGCTCCAAGGTGGAAGACTGCAACACCCAAAACTGTTCAGGTTAGATACCGTCCAAATTTTCTCAATAAGAATCTGATCTGTCCGTGATCCAGAGGAATGAACAAATATCTTATTACTCTATGGGGCCCATCAGAATGGCGGCTAATGTTCATTAGCCGCATCCGATAGCCTGCATTAGAATTACGGGTCAACCCTTGCAAATCGAAGGGACAGCTTATCTTGCGTTATCAATTCCTGGTAGTAACTCTATCCCTAATTCGGGTAATTTTTTGTGTCCTCTACCCTTTTCCAGCCCTTAAAATGTATTCTGGGAAGAAAAATTTTAACCTCCAAGGGGCTAAAGTTGCTTTCTAAGGATAGAGATGATACTATATTTCCTTGGGGGTACCCATAGTTGTATCCCTTTAGTCCCACATAAATTTTTGCAGTTCACATCACCTAATGCTCCATGACTCCAAGGCAACGCAAAGCCATATAGTTTGTCTGCTGGTTCTATGTTAACCCAGTCTATAAATCGTGGCCCTGTTCCAGCTAACTACTTCTGCCATATTCTGCCTTGCTTTAAACTTCAACATAAACATTTAAATGCACATTATTAACTATGGTAGCATACTAGTTATATCGCATACATCCTAAGTTCTAGCTCCTAAAACCTAAAGCTGAATGGAACTGTTCCAGTACTCTTAAGTGAAGGATAGCTGGAACAACTGGAAGTTGGAACAGTCACACCAACGTATTAAATAGAGATTCGAACATACGGGGAATGGAAGGTGACCGTTAATGTGTATTAGCGGGGGAGATCTTTAGGAGAGGAAATCTACGATTACCTCTAGAGTACATTGCTCAGTCCAAGCGGGTACTGATGCGATTTAGGTCATTGCGTAGTCCATCTCCTAAGAAGTATAATTGAGCTGGCCTCACGCCACATAGTCACCAGTGTAAGTAGGAACTGATTTGAACGCTATCAAAATTCTTTAAAGATTCGAAAGGGATCCCTTCATGTTTGGGTCCATGTCTAAATCTATTATTAAATTAACGACTAAATTTAAAAAGGCACTCGAATTTTATATTTTGTAAAAGAGTATGCAAAATTCTTATTCTGAAGTTACTCACTCCATGTCGTATTCATGCTAAACTATATCTTTCTCGAAGGCAGTGCTGGTAAATAAGCTTAGCTTTGGACGGGGATGTGTGGCGCTAGTTCAAATTTAGGAGCCATAGTGTCATCATTTTGGTTTAGGAGGGCCAGAACAACATGCCATTTTAGCATAAATATGAGACTTAAAAGGCAAAGAGTATTTTTTAAAACACAACAAAAACAACCAGCCGTTTTTTTAAATGTCCATTTCCCTTGTTGATAATTTTGCAATATTGTCCCCAAATAGCATACATAATTCTGCATATTCTTTTTGAAACTGCATCCTTAATTACGGAAATAGTCTGCAAACGGATCGTTAAGAGACCATGAAGATGATGTTCTTCATTGAGTTACATGTTTGTACTTGATTGAGATTTTAGCAAAATTAAATCTGCCATGCATTTCGTCACACACGTCACGAGACATATTTTTATATTTTTATATTTTATATAATTATAATTTATATTATTATATTTTTATATTTTATATTATTATATTTTATATTATTATATTTTTATATTATTATATTTTATATTATTATATTTTTATATTTTATATTATTATATTTTTATATTTTTATATTTTATATTTTTATATTTTTATATTTTACTAGAAAATTGAGAAATTAGCTACATTAGTCAAGGTGCTTTGAGGCTTCATTTATTAGCATTATCTAATCCTAAACCATTTCTGATTGGCTCTTAGCAATTCAGTGTTATCTCAAGACGCATATCATTGTTGGGATTATGTATTATTTGCGATTTCAATTGCGTCACACAACTTGAATTCATTTTGATATTCACGACGTGCTTGCAAAATGTCGACCGCAAAAAGTCACGCGCGCGCCAGAAATTGGTGAATGGAAATCAGCCTTAAGACGCTTGCTTCCACAATAAGGGTATGGAAAAGGCAATTTTAACCCTGCCGAAAAGTGCTCCCTACTTCTTGTTTGTCTTCTACTACCATGTAACACAGCCTAAAACAACTTTTTGCTCGCGCGCACTCGTTTGCTTGTCAGGTTCATTTTAGTTACCCGCATACATGTTTCATCTTACTTATATCAGGATCATACGATTTACTTTCAACCTTTCTGCTTATTTTCAAGAGCTTTCTAAATGCGAGAATACCACAACAGGCTTTGTAGATGGCCTTTCGAGTGAAACAGATTTACATGCTGGCAAAAGTTGGTTTCCTCTCTTGGATCTTAAACCTTCATGCAACAGCTTTGGCACTTATTACATCATGACAAGTGCAAGTCTTGAAAAAAATGGAACAGATTTACGGTATAGCTATTCGTGCTGTGACTTCGAAATTCAATTACGTCAATTGACGGTTAATTGGACAAATTGGGAATATGGAGCCAGTGGGAATACTTATGCTATTAGCAAGTTTACAATCGACTGTGGAAAGTTTGCGTTCATCACTTCATTTCAACTCGAGAGGGATTCTTCAAATATAAGGTATTCTTACACTTGTTATGAAGTGCTCGAGCAACACTTGATGCAATGTACAACAAATACTACAAGGCTTGTTGCTCACAATCAATTTTCTATTTTTACACTGGCAGAAGTACCTGTTTTATGCGATGCTGGGTTTGGTTTGTCTTCTCTTCAAATACACCTACATAATGGATTGTGGGGATTCAACTATCGATGCTGCAAAGCTGCACACTAGAGTCATTCCCTTGCATAATTGTGGGACTACTTAACTCCTTTCCTGATATATTGCATAAGTACTTAGGCTATTTAACGTTTTTGCATATATTTTAGCTCATTAACTGTTTCAATGACGATTTATTTTCACTTACATACTTTCTCTTTCTCTCTTCCTCTCTTCTACTCTCTTTTCACCTCCATTATTCTCTATGCATTTCTCTCTGCTTTCGTTTTGATCTTTCTCCCTGCAATCCCTTCTACCTTCTTATTTTTCTCCCTAGCCTTGTCTCCATCTTTCTTTCTGTCTTCACTCTCTCTGTTTCTCTTAATCTCTAATGCTTTTTCTTTCTTTCCTTCTCTTCGTTGGAGCTATTACTTTCTGCAAAGTCTCCCTCTTGGCTTTTTAATTTGACGCACGCTTTCCAGTTACCACATTTAGTTCAATATAATTACAGTTCAATATATATAGTTCAATGGAATACTATTATATTTATTATCTTTATCTTTGCCTGAATCAAAGTATAATCCCACCGTCAGATCTCTTACTTCCAATCTCATGGCTCTCTTGCTATTGCAGATTCACTTTTCCGTAGCTGACTCTATATCGGTATTTTCATTATTTACTTACGAAAAACAGCACACATTCAATCATTATTACAGCATATTTATATTACTTAAAACACTAGTATAATTCCTTCTATTGATATGCACAGTTGAATGCACATCTTACCTTTACAAGGGTAGGATAATGTAAAGCAGGATCGCCTTCAAATGTGCATGCAATCATGCTCAATGGCCTATTTGCAAAGCAATCCTACTATTTCACAATTTTCAATTTAATTCCTCAACTTTGCACTCTTAGCAGAGCATAATATCTCAATTTCAAGTAATATAATACAGATTGTTTCATTTCATAAATGATTTAGCTCATTAAACTTTCTGAAATGAAAAAGACTAGTTACTTGAAATTGTTAAATTATCATTTTCTTCACTATGCTTTTTGTAATCAAAACTTAAAAGTAACTTTAAGATGAACAGGCACTTTGGTAGGATGATACTTTGCGCATTGGTGTCATGACGCACGAAGATGAGAATTACTTGAAGTGTCTCATTAGGAAGAATGAACAAGGCAATTGCCCTATGCTACTTTTTTAAACTAAGAAAAATCTTCTTGGGAGATTAATTAGACTATGCTTTCCAACAGTTATATATATTGCAAGGGTGCAAAAAGACAATTGGTAGAAATAGAAAACAACGGCTTGTCATTATGACTACTTTAGAATACCAGTGTACTTTTCACGTATGCTGGTTGATTCAGTATTATCTTCATATACAAGTGGAGTCAACTAACCTATTTTCCAAAGTATTGTTTCCAGATAATGCTTTAATATGAACGTGGATGAAGAGGTCTTCACAGCTACACTTTATGATCCATTATGAAGCTTCTTCTGTTGAGAATGGAGGTTTGATAGACGTTCGGTGTCTTTATTTAGGTAGACAACTGTTGAGAAAGCTTGTTAATCAAGAAGCGAATGAAGCAAATAGCAAGACAGGGAAGTTTGCAGAAACTCATGTACATAGCTCACGATAGTCAATGGGTTAATCTTGAAATTGCCAAATAGAAATAGATCTATGCACATGCTATGATATCTGCCATTAATACCATGCAAAGGAGGAAATAAAACACATAAGGGGGAAAGAAAAAATGGAAAGAATTTATTCTCCAATTAGTTTTAAAGTTTCCAGTCTCTATCTACTGAACATTGAAAAATGCGAAGCATCTTTTATTGATCGAGCATTGTTCGTCAAGCTTTCTAGGAAATTTTCAAATACTTGATGCAAGATTAATGTATTTTAGCTGTCTCATCTAATTTAATATTATTATTTTGATTTAAATCAATTCAGTTTAGCTGTCTCATCTAAATATCATTAAACAGAAGCATCAAAATTAACAAAAGTAGTATTTAGAAGAAAGCTAAAGTTAGTAAGCCCTTAACACAAGAGAAAGAACTGCTAACAGTATACCGATCACTAGTGAGAAGCAGTGACATATGATCCAAACATTTAGCTAAACCATAATTACTTGCTAGAACAGCCGACATGATAAGCCCAAAGGGACAATTCTTTCTATGAACTATTGGACTAATTCTCTTTATGAACCAAAGGCCATAAAAATACCAGGCTTACAACCTTGAGGTGAAAGTTCAAAATAGACAGAATTTCACAGGTTTATCTCTTAGAAACAGAAAATTTACAAGAATCGGATGGTAGAAATTCAACTTTATTGATATCATCAAATAACGAAGAACTTCGAACCTACTATTCTTGCCGGAACGTACAAGAAAAAGGAACAAGATCCTTTTTCTTAGAAAGATTCCTAACAACCGAAAATTCAGCCTACTAAGATTGAGAGGAAGAACATAGGGAGAATAAGCATAGGAATTAGACAGAGAAATAGCGATTAGTCTTGCCGTATAAAAATGGAAATATTCACTGCTATTGTAAATAATGTGATGATTCTTAAGAGTTCTCGCATGTTTTCAAAAAATCAAATTTTTCCAAATGAATGCAAAACTAAAAGCTTTGAGACATAGTTTTCTTTTTGCAATCATATATTAATTGGATGAATTTTCTAAAAGAACATTGTACCGTTTTTCTGAGGACTCCATCCCTGATTGCGAACTAACATCTTTACTCCCAAAGGTAAAATTGCTGTTTTCATGTATTTTTCCTGGAATCACAAGAGGATCATGAGCAAATATCATAAATTCACTCAAAATTTATTAAAGTAAAGGTAGTACCGTATACTTTTGTACGTAAGGGAGAGCCTGTTAGAGAGGACACTTATGCTGAACCATTGGCATATGACGTAGGGTGGCCAGTTCCATTTCTCACCGCTTTTATCTCCCCAGTGTTGCCACCGGGTACCCATTCACTGCTGGGTGAGCAGCGAGCAAGGATTCAGTCATGGCATTAAGTTGGATTCGAACCGTAGACCGTCCGCACAGGAGACCGCTATGCCGCTTTGCTGCTGGGCGAAAAATGAGTAAGCATTCAGTAAAAAGCCTCGAGTAGAATTCATACCGTAGACCTCCTGCACAGGAATCATGCGTTCTAACCCCTATGCCACCTCGCCCATTATCATTTATTATATACAATGAATAATTAAAGGTAATTCTATCAAGATCAATATTTTGATTTAATTATTCGTATCTAAGATGCTTTAGTTGTATATTTTGGCTAGTTTTAGACCTTCGCATGGCTTTGATCCAGTGCAACTAAGTCTTTAAAATGTGGCCGCTAATTACTTACAAATTCTGCAAAGCTTTGGAACAAATAGGAAAGACTTTATTGAATGTTCATGCGAATGGATAATGCTATAATGATGCCGCATGTTTCATAATATAAACCTGTCTTTTTGTTATCACAGCATGTATAGTATGTATTTTAAATATTATCACTACCATTATTTAGTAAATACAACGGATAATTAAAAATGACTTTATCAGAATCAAAATCTTCACTTAAATATTCATTTATCAGATGTTGACGATGTTATTTTGACTAATACACTATAATTGGCTTGCTTTGATATTATTGCAAATAAAAACTGTGCTAATATCTAAAAGATATGCGGCTAAACGCTGGTCATTTGTTCAAATCTGCCTGGGAAAAAGAAGGAAAGTCTTCAAATTCACTATTCTTGCAAGGACTCATGGAATGTTGACGTCTCATATCTTTGCGAAGGAGCGCATAACCCATATAATTAAGGTGCATAGAACTAAAGTTACATAAAATTAACGTATTTTACGTTATTGAAAATTTTACAAATTTGAAGAAATTTTCTGAGTGTTAAATTCCTAGAACAAGGTTAATTCCCTAGAATTAAACTATTATCTCTGGCAGCCGGAAGCTCAACGATTCATCACTTTCATGATTTAGATACAAAGTGCATTATCCTTCTATGTGTCTAATCCCTCCCGTATCTCCAAATCTTCCCTGTTCGCTGAAAATCTTCCACTTCAAAAGAATCCTTATAACTTTGCTCATGGCCTTTCATGAAGAAGAGCTACTCTGAGTTCTATGTGTCATTTAATAATATTTCAACTGGTCCGCAGATGTGAAGAGTCATGCAAAATACCATAAAGCTTAAACTCCAAAATCAAATTGATAACATTCTCTTATTGTCGTAAAACTCACAACGCATAGTGGGCTGATAGGAGTAAATAGGATGCAAAAATATTTTTTTGCTTTGACTTTTACTTTGTGGCCAGATATCTAGTGACTCCAAATCATGCCATTTAAGGTCATTTTGAAGACATATAATACTGGATAACTGCTCGTCAATACCAGAATTCACTCTCTGATGAGGTAAAGTTTCTAATTTCATCCCATAACTTTTGAAGCCCTGATTTCCACTTTTTACCAAACAACTATGCATAGAAATAAATCTCTAGACCGAAACTTGACGAGAATTCCAGGTTTGAAATTTGAAATGTCTTTTGAGGCCGTACAAATGAGGTATAGCCCTAAATCACAAAAAATTCTCAAAATTCTTATCCAATTTTTGCCTATTTGGTCAAAACTTTTCTGTTTTCACCGGCTATCACTATAGAGACTCATGCATATGTAAAGGAGACCACCAGCTTTCAAAAAAGTGGTGAACCATTGCTAGGAACTTTCAGGAAAAACAAATTGTAGCAGTTGAAAGCTTAGCATCCAGCATCATTTTTGGTCATTCAACTATTCAACAGCCACCGTCAAACTAGCCAAATATCTGCAAGAGGAACACGTAGGGGCAGTGCCTGCCCAGCAGAAAAATTTTGTGCAGCCTCTCCCCTAACAAAACTATTGACATGGAGATTTAAGCGATCAAAAATGAGTTTTGGCCCCTCAAAGTGATGACAAGGACAGGCTTTGCACCTCCAGGATATTTCCTCCAGTTACATGCTTGCATAAAAGCTATTTAAACACTCTTGAAAAAAGCTTATTTCCCCCTTGATAGAATTTGTGCTATAGAAAAATCGTTTTATTGGTTCAAAAGGAAACCAACACATGTTCCTTCTCTTCTCAATTATTTTGAAATAAGCGTGTTTGATTTGAAAGCAAAAATCTTTTGTAAATAAGTAAGTTCTGTTTAAAAATAGAAACCCTATGGATGCAAAACAAGCATCTTTAATAAATGTGATTTATTATGCTGTCAGGAATAGTTAGGAATGCTAAGTGGCGAAAACATTTTGAATTATAATAGAACGAAATTTTTCGAAATGGAGGAAAGTTCTCTCAAAAATATTGCCAACATTAATATCTATGAGAATAAATTGATTGCTCAAACGGCTTCAATCGACATCTTGCTGCTTCACGGAAGCAATCTATATTAGCTTGTAAATGCTAGGTAATTGTTATCGTATGCAACTTGCAAACTTCTTTTATCAGTCTCAAATTCAAAGCGAGTTTATGGACTGTCGTTCATCCATTACTGAAAATAGTGAAAAATTGATACAAATATCTACAGTCCCACCGTTTCCAAGTGGAACGCATTCTCGACATGTAGAGTTTTGACGGCAGACGTGATTAGCATAAATTTTGCAAGGTTTGGTATTGCTGACCTACGTTTATGGTGGCATAATCGCCAACCTTGCTCATGTAGTAGTCAAATTTTTTATCTAAAGATCAACTACAAACTCCTAAGGGGCATTTTTAGTCGCAGAATATCTAACTTTCATGTTGAGAAAGTTCTGGCCTATCAATCTTTAGTGAGATTCCAATTTCTCCCGACCTAGCCAGATAAGTCCACTATGTAACGTGAGATTTTGAAAGACTTTGGCGAGAAAAATGTGGTCGTTAGAATATGACTGTGAAACACATTGAAAGAATACTTAATGTATATTTTCATGCACAGTTCCAAATTTACAATGTATTTTCAAATTTACTATTACTGAGCAGTCTATGGAGCTACTGGCCTTCATCTTGAGAAGCGGCAGGCTTTTAATATGGGGAGTGGCAAGCTCACACTTTGGGAAGCCATAAGCCCTCGATCCTGAGAGCAACAAGCTGCTATTTTAGGGAACTGCAGACCTCTAGCTCTATAATGCTGCATTTACTAGAGCAAATTCAACAATATATCTTAGGGTATTCAAGTTTTGCTAATAGTCCCAAAAACTTGGCGAATAAAGACTTCAATAAAGAAAAATGTAAAAGCTATTTTTGAAGGGTCAAGAAATGCTTTTAAGCAAATGTATGAAAATTGAATTAACTTAAGGGCTAGCAGGTTCTAATATATCTAATGCACGCTTTTGTCTATCAGAATGCCCTGCTCGGCAGCAGTATTGAAGCTTTAATATTTATCTTAATATGAAGGAATCGGTCTTTAAAACTGTAGGGATAAAAACAATGAATAGTCTTTTCCACAGAAGACTTCTCTTTGCCTATTTCTTTTCTGCACTAAATGGCGCTTTAATGCATGTTCATTATTGTCTCCATTGGTCTAACATGCAACTGCACTTCCAAAGGAGATCCAGCAACATGCTTGCTACTTCAAGCTCTGCTTCAAATTGCATAATACATCCTATTTCCCAAATTGCTGAAATCGTCATAGAATTCCAATGATTGAGCTATGTGCAACTTCAGTCACAGTATCTGACTACAGAAAACTTGTATTGTTGATACCTAACGTTTCTCAATGTTCTCTGCTACTTAGAGATATAGAGCCACCTGCGTCCAGAATGCACAAGTCACTATAGATAATTGTACTTATTAGTTGTAGCCACAGTTAAAAGTCATATTCTAGACTATCTTTGTTACAGTAAAGTGCTTCTATTGTTGCTCATTCCGCTGAAGTTTGCCTCTTCTTTGAACTTTCTTCTTTAGGATTCAATGGCTTCAAAATAGGTCTGCACCATTAAGAAACATGATGAATTTGGCCACTGCTACAGCATGTAGGTGGAGATTGAATTTCTCTACTTGTCGCACCAGATTGAGGTTGATGCATCAGATTGAGGTTGATATATTACCCTGTTGTTGGGCATTTGTTTTACTCGACAATAACGTACTGCATGCCCTTTCTTGTGCAATTGAAACAACTTCTCACTTTTGCTGAATCCTGAACTGAAATTTTAAAGCTAGGACTAAGAAAATCTCATACTCTATGCCCAATATCTTGGCAGGTAAAATAAGCTTTATCGTTTACTATCGGTATAGCACTGGAAGCTTGAATCAGCAACAAGATTTGTGCACACGCTACTTTGCCCAGCTTGATTCAGATTTTAATGTTTTCTTCGTAGCGCTGGCACCTGCGAATCTGCGCGCAATTACTAGTCCATCCTTCACTTTTCTAGGGGCTCTTGCAAGAGTCTTTTTTGCATTCACCAATTGTTAATTTCCTTAATAAATTACTAAATCAGTTTTTCTCGGATTCCTTACTCTAAGGCCCCATTTGCACTTCTACGGATCGCTTGTTAATCCAAACACAAGTGGTGTGGTTCGGCTTTTCGTCTATACTGCTTTTAGCAATCCGTAGCAAAATTTGTACGGTTCGCCGTATTGCTATTGATCCTTTTAGGAGAAGGACCTATAGTGATCCGGGCCACATGTAACTGGAATTTTTAGGGCCTGCTTACATAACTACGGATAACTTTTTGATCCGAACCAAAAGTGATCTGTAGCAGGGTACAAGAGGCCTGAGATTCACGTTTAGCAGTAGCTTCCCTTATAGCAACTGTACATGAATCAGCAGAGTCGCTAACCTCCTGCAATCTACGATTAAAAGTTACACCGCTTTTTTAGTCAATCTCTGATTCTGGCCAACTGAAGACTTTAGGTAACTTACCAGTTCTTGCCAATTTTCATCGCTATGTGAAAAGTAAATTGATTTGGCGATGCAAAATGCACCTTAACCAAAATTGAAAATTAATATAAGTCGACTATTCTTCGGATCAGTCAAGCCTACTGCTTCAAAATATAGACAAAGCTTCTTTATAAATAAGCCAAAATCTTCATCAATATGATACTTCTCTGGCCAATGAAGCAGTGCGTACTACGACAAGTCACTTTCTGTAGCACAATTCCTGGTTACTACCTCTACATACGTCGTCATTACGATCAAATACTTGAAGAAAAAGTCTATTTACAACTCACACAGAAACTAATAGCACAAATGAACTGAGTTTCCTGTGATAAAGCCAAGCAATCTAATTAGGATAAAGAATTGATAAACTAATTGATCAAGAAGTGCTATGGCTAGTACCACTAGCATGGTCTCTAATGGATAATGATACAACTTTGATGGTCTTACCCATTTATTAATCCTGAACTGGCTTCTACAGTGAAGAATAAAATGGCGTGATTTTTGCCATAATAGCTAGCATTGCAACTAATAAACGTAAACTTGTAAACTACTGAAGAGCAAAGACGTCTAAGTGCACGATCTTAAAAAAAGAAAATCTTCTAAATACGCTTAGTAGTTTAAAAAAAACCAAACCCAACACGGGGTAGATGCTTCCTAGAAAACTATTTAGCCTCTTTGTAGGTTGAGCACTACAAGTACCTAGAAGGAAAGGGAGGAGAATAAGAACGGGTACTTTGGAAGCACTAACACCGTAATAAAGAATGTTAGCCGCACTGCATGCAATGAGCATGAACACTAATAATATCACTTAAGCTTTCTAAATCTTGCTTGTCCTCCGATCAAAATAAAACTCGTCCTCATTGCATAAACATGTTTTTGAAAAGCAAGCCATACAGAGAGACGCATGATTTACACCATTAACAATACGCGCTAATAAACACTGGTACTCAAAACACAAAGATTCAGGTGTAAGTTGTTAAAACGTCAGCACACGGCAGATGACTCTTAGCCAATGTATAATAGACATTATATACTTTAGATGTAGGAATTACATTATATTACACTGACGGATATCGTTTTATCAGTGATTCTTGTATCAGAATGTTTTAGTTTCAACACATGTGGCAGGTCGATATTTTTAGCTTTAAGTGGCTTTCCTATGAACATAAATTGAGTAGAATTTGTTCAAACTAACAAAGTTGGTAAGACTGGGAAGCTTTTGACGTTCGTCCTCAACTGCCTTAGATACATCTTCCGAAGTGATCCTTGAACTCAAATTTATTTTCATAACCTTAATACACAAACCCTTCAGCATGATCATTATCAAAGAAAAACTAATAGCTAAGATACATACATATATATATATATATATATATATATATATATA
>WIPJ01023983.1:4462-16213 GCA_018155075.1 Cassiopea andromeda | reverse complement strand
ATATGTATATAGGATGTTCGTTCCATCCAAAGCGGAGTGGCATTAAGATCTCGCCAACAATTTATCAAGGGAAATGCTAATGCTATTTTTTTGGAATGTTGGCAGTGTCCCATTTTGAACTTCTGAACTTTCATTTAGGCGACTACGGCCCATTTTTAGTATTAGCAATGAAATTGATCATTCAATATATTCATCTAAACACATAAAGTCTTTAACATCAAAGGAGGAAAGGGCATTGATTGCATAGATATATCTTTAATTTACTCATGTATTTTATCATCCTACAAGATAAAGTAAAATAAGTTGCTCTTAGATAGATACCAACTGATATTATCTCTTTAGTTTTCCATTTCACTTTCATTAAAGGAATTTTTTACCAATTTGCTTGCGGTATAAGAAAATGTTGAGCGATAATATTTCTTTCAGGAACCAAAATTTATACCAAGACTGATAGCGATCACCTAAGCTCTAATTAGTGAATTTTTTATGCAAAAGAGTCACTTATAGTGTGTAGAAAATAAAGAAGAATAGCCCCTAATATGCGAAAAGCTGCAAAATGTTTGTAGGCACCATATTAGAGGGATAAAGCATAATTTTTTACAGCACTTTGACGGATGCTGTATTTCTTACCTTATATGTTTCAAATGCTTTCAACTACTGTAAAATCTTAAGTCTGGCCAAAGCCTTTCCCATAGCAAAAAAGAAGAGAAGAAATAGCACTAGTCAGGCTTTTAAATTTTTCAGTTGCCATTTTGTGCTAAGAAGTGCAGAAGATTTGACATCGTCCTATATTTGTGCACTAGTTGACATTGACTTTAATAAATCAGTTGAAGACAATTTCTTACGAGAGTTGCAACGGATTGAGTTATTGTTCTTTAGTCGTTTGCATTGCATCTTTTAGCCCTAGAGATTTCTGGAGGTGTAAATATGGGCATTGATAAAAATTGTAGGGTATTAAGTGAATACCTTGAATACCCGGACACTACGCCAAATGTGTTGTAAGCACTTCGAAAGTTAATACATTCCTACCTTGGGCATACTGTGGATTGTCTTCTATCATTATGGCAGAGTGTTTGTATCATTGCCTATTGTTCCATCGTATACTTCTAAGTGAAATTGTCGTGATCAGCGGTGTAAAAGCATTTTTAACATAAATATGACTTTTAATACCTCTTCTTTTGATCATTCAACCGGCACACTCATATACCATTCATAACAAACCTACCCAAGCTGTGGCTACATATGCCACAATACATTACCGACCGCATGGTGTTTGACGTCAGTAGAGAAAGGTCAATTGATTATTGATAGTGCTCAGTTTACACTATTCCTTCACTACGATCAGTCATGCTTTGCAATTGCCTCGTATGCTTTTGCGCTTTGCTGATTAATCCAGTAAAAAGCATTGAAAACTTTTACAAACTAGCTGGAAAGAATGATGATGCAAGCGTGGCTGATGCAAATATTCCATTTCTGACGCAATCATTCTTTACGTGTGGATCATATGAAGATTGTACAAAGATTGCAAAGATAAAAGGAAGCAGTGACTTTAAAGACGTGATTGGTCAGCAAAAGGTGCAAGAAAATGGAGTTGTTTATGAGAAAATTACTGCTCTAAAAACCAAAGGTATTTATCATTAAATCATTCTCTCTTTTTGAAACTTGATTTTCTATCTGTTGCATTAGCTCGATGAAGCATTGGAAAGTTCAATCGAGCTCTCTATCACGGGTTACCAAAAGGGTGCGCAAAAAGTAATCTTATTGGGAGAAAATTAATCTATTCGCTGCTCTGCTTCTGCCTAGTATACATTATATTGAATGCAAGGAGGGGGTACAGTTTTTCATTTCTGCAGGAGTAAGATTGTTTACAAGTAACTGCTCTTTGATAAAGTGGAGTTTCACAGGGATGATCTCTATAAACTTTTTAATAAGGGGGCTCTAGATGCAATGTCATAAAGTGGCTTTTTCTGACTACACCCATATATGTAAGGAAGGGGACATGAAAATTTAGTATTATTGTTATATAATATAGCCAACAACTAGAAAGATCTAAATAGCCATGTAGCAGTTAGCAAGAGCAATGCACTTTGAGAAGCAAGAGCAATACAAAAATACTAGGTTGGCTGAGCTTCTACCCATTCACCCAAAATGAGTAAGAATTTCAACAAAGGAGGCTTCAACCCCTTGATTCCCTATAGAAATAACTACTGGGGTTTGACAATTAGGAGCCCTGAATTCCTATTTTATGTTGATGAATTCTCCAATGATGGCTACATTTGCTCTAGAGATATAAACTATGCAATAGATGCATGAGGATTAAAAGATTAATTATTTTCAAGAACGAATAAACGAGCTAAGTGCATGATTTAGTGGAAATCAATAAACTGATGTTACAAAAATTAAAATTGTCTTTAAGATCTATATCAATTTTCTTGTGATCTGAATCTGAAGGAACGGACCATTGTTTTAATATTAACTTCTTCATCTTCATCTAACACCAGATTCATATACTCATCAAAACCAATAATGTGTCCTTCAATTATTGTGATCTGAATCTGAAGGAACGGACCATTGTTGTAACTGGGGGCATCATTTTTATTGTGATTTGAATCTGAAGGAACGGACCATTGTTGTAACTGGGGGTATCATTTTTATTGTGATTTGAATCTGAAGAAACGGACCATTGTTGTAACTGGGGGTATCATTTTTATTGTGATTTGAATGTGAAGAAACGGACCATTGTTGTAACTGGGGGTATCATTTTTATTGTGATTTGAATCTGAAGAAACGGGCCATTGTTGTAACTGGGGGTATCAACATCATTTCAATTATTGTTGGCAAGAAGAAAAAGAAGCAATATAATTTTCTGTAATAATTCTCCAAAGGAAACAGAATTCTTGTTCAAGTAAACATACCTAATATCCATTTAAATTTGAAAATACGTTTTGTGCAACAGAATCAATGTAAAAAGATTGCTTGCTAAGAAAGCACAACAAAGATGTGATACATTCTGGGAATTTGTTTATTGCTCGCTCGGAAGTTTAAGTTGTTTGGCTCCCCCCTGACAATTAGGTATTGAATAACGGGGCCCTGGCGTCTTAATGCTTCAAGAATAAACACTGTGAAATAAAAGGATGCGGTGAAATAAACACGGCGAATATTTCATTGCAGTTCGCACTTTCATACGTATTAATGGCGAGAGGTGTCTTTTGCTTGCGTAATGCATTAGGTATATTTGGTATGTGCTATATGGAGCACTACAACTCATCTCAAGCACGAATCCTCCTTATCTGGAATCCCAACTTGTATCATGCGTGTCCGAAGACGTTGGAAAGCAGGAGCTTACACTATCAATCTTTACATTACCTTCAACTTATAGATACTAATACATATGTAAAAGTTAAAGAAAATATGAACATATGCTGCTAGATGTTTTAGTCCCGTTTACGCTACCGATTTCATACGAAGACGATATGGAAATATTTTCATATGAAAACGGCATAGTGTTAAAGGAATAGCATTTTCTTACGCAATAATCTTCATGTGATGCTGTCGAAAAGGACATTACGTAGGTAGGACTAGAGCCAGTCCCTTTTAATCAACCAATAGCTGCGTAGAGCTCAGCTTGACGTAATTATACCAATTGGACAAATGCTTTTAATGCTACGTAGTTTTCAATAGACTAGAATGTTGTTTAGATATGTGAGTGACAGTGTTCTCGTTCTATAGTTATGTTAAGTTTATGAAACTTTTAGTTCTCACTGCTTTGAAACTGAATATTCACAAAAGATGCCAGATAGGAAAGCAGCTCAATGTAGAACAGTGATTCTTAAATTTTCAAAATATTTAACATGGTGGCCCCCTACTTCATGCTTCTTTTACTTGCGGTCCTCCTCCGGAGGGGTATCTTTAAAAAGAGTAGCACTGGTAGAACGTGTATTATGCTATACCCCTAGTTATTTATTCAGCGAAGTACTTCCATTTGTTGCAGAGCTATCATTCTTACTTTGCAGAACCCTACTTCTGCAGATTTGTCCTTATGAATATAGCAAATATCAGAAAGTATACACTTCCATAACAGAACTTAGAGTGAAGCTTGGGGAAAATATGGGTCTAAGGGCTTAGCCCCCAAAAACTTATCGAAACCACGCCAATTACTTTGGTTTAGAATACATCTCCCAGTATTAATCTTGCAATGTGCGAAAAGAAATTTTTATACTTAGTTTCAGCTTTTTGCAAGAGAAAACGCCACATATAGCAAGAATGAAAGCATCTTAGCTAGACATAACTGACTCAAAGATAGCTATTCCATGGAAAATTTTAAAGCCATCTTGCAGTAGATGCAAGATGTAGATCCTAGTTATTCAGTAGCAACAAAATTTACTTTCACAGAAAAATAAAAGCAGAGTTTGAAAGTATAAGTTTACCGAGTTGCTGAGGTTTGTCACTTTGCGCAAAAAAGGACCTAGCAGTCTATGAATGTGACTTTGCAAACTGTAAGCTTCAGCAGCTTCTTGCGGTCCTCCAAAAACTCTTCGCGGTCCCCCAGTTTGGGAACAACTGGTGTAGACGGTAGGACAAACCAAAACGTTTTCATACCGTTTTCGTAGGAGTATAAATGGGGCCCTACTTCATTCCAAATAGCATTTGTTACTGGTAGTTTCCTGGCAGTATTCATTTAACATCAACTCTCTTCAACTTTACACTCTGTAATCAGGGCCGTACTGTAGGATAGACCAGTAGAAAAGTGAAGGAAAAATTTCAAATTTTGCTGAAAGAATAGGTGTGGTAGCTAGGATGTTTGCCTAATGGTGGTCAAACTTTTAAAGAACTTACGCAATTTCCCAAAAATACGAAAAAATATTGGAACAACATTTTCGAGGGGTTGTGACACTCCACCCTGTCACGACGGTCGTTGCAATGATAGTAAAATCACATGACAATGCTGTAATGTGTAGTACCACAAAGCTCTGCCTTCTGCTTGAATTTTGCTTTTGACGTGTCACTAAAAGATTACCCCCTAAACTCTTTCCATGATTTTTTAATGAAGAGTAACACGTAGTGAATTATAAAGAACTTTTTGACGTCACTACCTGTTGTTCGAATTTGCATGCATGCAATATGCATCATAACAGCCCAATCCAGTCTCATGAACTTCCCTATACAGCTTTCAATTCTGTTAGAAGTTTGTTGAGATTCGTTGGCTTGAACTTTGAAAGATCTGTCATTAAACATGAGCTAAAATTTTAAAGAAAATATTCAAAATAATAGCGGCATTGCAGACTTGTCAACTCTCCCGGATTTGCAAAGAAACTCCCAGTTTTGAATGCTTTCTCCCAGTGTCCCGGTTTACATACTTTCTCTCCCCGTCTAGAAAAACGTTATCTAGCAGAAATTAATGGATTTATAGCTGCTATATCATAGGTTTTCTGACATCCGTTTGGTTGTTGCATGATGTATTTTAAAAAATTTTGTATTTATAATTCTGACATTGTGATCACATTGACTTTCCACAGGACGAAAGCTTTTGTTAGAGCTTACTGACCAGCAAATATCCGATAGAACACTTTTCAAGAGACTTCTCATGATCATTTTTGCGATAAACTGTTTGCTTGCCAAGTACAGCATCAAGAAAAAGAAAGGAACAATATATTCTTTTCAACATATTTTAAGATTTTTCTTTGATACTGCACTGCAAAAAAGTGGGGGGGGGGCAGTGCCCCCGGCTCCCCCGGTTTCGACGCCCCTGAATTATGGACCATGTTAGTCAGTTTACTTCAGTAAAAGCTAAGAAAAGTTTAAGAAAATATCAGTCTCAATTTCGGGAAAAGTTAAGAAAATTGAGGCTCAGGCAAAATGGCGGTTTTAGTATAAAAAAGTGTGTATTGCTTTCGAGCGTAATAGGTGTTCTTTTCAAGCTTTCAAACAAACACCAAAACAAGCCTATACTTTTAAAAACGCATCATTTAAAGATGCTTTAAAGTCTGTTCTTCCAGCCAGTAGTAAATTCAACAGAATGTCTGGTAATTTAGAGGGGTGCATTTGGAATCATTATCTTAAAAAGATGCAACTATTCATATAAATTCCCAAGCTTATCAGAAAATTCTTTGAAAATCTTGGGAATCTATAAAATTGAAATTTGGATTCTATGCTAGGCCGAGCACATGGAGATGAGTTTTGATATAGTCTAAATACTTATTACAGTTTTAGCTATAGCTTCTGATGTAAACAGGGTTGAATGATTCCAATATAAAAATTTGAAGGCAACAAGACCACAAGCATTTTTTGTTGGGATCCACAGCTCATTTTGTATAGTTTGTAACTTCGATATTGCTTTAAGGGGAAGATATTAACGTTAATAGCTGAGAAAATATTAACGAATGTTTAAGTTTTTCGAGATTGTATGGGAATTTCTTATTCGAATGTTTAAGTTATTTGAAATTAAGCCTGAGATTTTCTTAAATGTATCTTAACTTTTACTAAAATAAACTGGTAAAAATGGTTTGCAATTTCGTTATTAATATTTTTTTTGCTTAAATTTGAATTCCATATTTAACATTTTGAATGCAATAACGATGAAATATCGATTTTTGGTCAATAAAAGCACTAAATTGTGGAAATTGAGCCTCGTGATTTTCTTACGATTTCTATAAGATTTTGACAATTTGAGCCTAATTTTCTTATGAACTGTTTTCTTATAGAAAAAAATGTGTAGGCCTTTTTGGTATGTTGAAAGAAGTTGCACTCGTATATTACGAAATACTAGCTCATTGAGTCTGCTATGCTCTCGAGTTTAGGGATACTTATATTATCTTCTGCTACTGAAGTGATGCTAGTGACGTTACGTAGTTTATTGATTAGGATATTTATTGTCGCACAGGTTTCCTTCAGATTCCTTCATAGGACTGACGTTTCATTATGGAATGCTGCTTTTTTGTCTTTGTTTTTAGAGCATTGGCTTTTTACGTCTTATTTTCCTTCTTCCGCTAATACCATAGATTTTTCCTTTATTGCTGTATTTTTCAGCTTTTCTTGTTTTAAAAATACATTTAGCATCGGAAGTCAACAAAGATGTGAATTTTGCAGATATTCTGCGTTTCCGGAGTGGTGCATGCTTCTCGATAATGAAAAGCAGTAGCTTCGTCTAGTTTATTACCCCTTCATTTATGTTTTGATTACTATAGAATACATGTTACCCATTTATATTAGCTAGGTCTCTATGAAATAGCTCCTCATTAAACTTTTTCATCAGACATGTTTTTTTCATATTGATGATCATTAAAGATACTCCCACAACATTATCTTATCGCATACACAAGGTATTTAAGTAATGATCGGTAAGCCTCAAATGAATCACACCAGACACGATGGTATTAATGTCTTTAATTAGTAACAATATGATCAATCAACTTGAATAACCTTGGTTGAGTGCTGACTTGATGGCAACACTAGGGAAATAAAAGCAAAAAGGAACTAGTCATCCTACATGCTAATAGCTCAAGATAGGTGCTCTCTCTAACAGACACCTCGCACGAAAGATTACCTGATCCTATAATTACCTTTTCTGTTTTATTCTTCTCTTCCAATAAAAGTTTAGCTATGAATGAATATTTGCTGAAAAATACTTCATCCAGTAGCGAGTGAAATTTAGTGGTATTGTTGTTGATAGTCAGGGTGGCCACACCCACTTCTGACCACCAAACCTATTTTATGTCTCATTTTTCTGAAGAAATATTCAAAAATTAGCTGCTCAACTTACCTGAAAATGATATCCTAGCTCTTGGCAATGGCTTTAGAACGGAATGCAGTTCCATGGAACTATGCTCAAGTTTCCAAAAGCAGCTTCTATCAAGTTTCTCTCTGTGTTCTGCAGCAAACTTTTCAAAACTTTTGTTAAATTTTGCGTTATGGTTTGAATGCATAACAGTTTACTTGCAAGACAGCCGACTACTGTTTTTAAGGCCAAAATTTGCTATAAGCTCTTTTGACCAGTTGTTGCTAATGAGTCTTATCAGTCAATTTTTATTACAAGAGTCGCACGCTAGCCCGATTAGTAAAAACTCTCCAGTTTTGTAATGGATGGCTATACAGAAACTGGTGCGATGCAGTAATAACTATTGTCACAATTATGTTGGTAATTGTTCTCCAAAGGTGTGCTATTACAATGTAATCGCATGTGGAGATTGGTTCATTCTCACTGAGCTCACTTGGTCATAAACAATAGAAGAAACCCCAAGCTTACAACTTAAAAGATGCGGCATCTGCTCAGTTTGACGGATAATTGAAGTACGCTCATTTTTGAGAAAAGTCAATCACCTGTAGTTTCCCACACAAACTGCATCAAAATTTTTGACTCATGAGTCGAAACTGACGAGAAAAGCTGATCTTGTATTTTAGCCTTAGGACGGTATGTTAGGAAGATGGATTTCTATCAGGATTGTGGCTCCAGGATTCCATACCTAGGAATGAAAAGCTTTTCAACTTGGAAGAGTGATGTAGAAACAATACCTAGTTATATGAGTCCCTAATAAACATGCCTGAATAGCATCGTATATTTTGCTTGTTTTGAAGATCCCACATGGAGTGACTGGACTACTGGAAAGTGCAACGCAATGTGCGGAGAAGGGAATCGTTTTCGTGTACGGTATTGCTACAGTCATTTGCCGTGCAAAGGGAAGAGCTCACAGGTGGAAAGCTGCAATGTAGGAGACTGTCCAGGTAGGGGTGAAATCTAATCTCTCTAATACATAACTGACCAATACTCAACTATTGTAATTAAGAACAAGCACGTGAATCAAAATTACTTTGCCTAAAGAACCCAGTGAATATTCAGTTTATTAAACAAAAGATGGAGCCTGTCCTTTTGACGTCATTCTAAAGGCAGTTCTATAAGAGGTTGCCTCGAAAATGTGTGCCATAATTTTTTGATTTACCCCAGCCCTTCAGAGCAAAGTTTTGTAATAAGTGAACCCCCTCGATTAAGTGCACCCCCAGGTAATGCAAGAAGTGCATGTTCAAGAAGCAATTCAGCAAGTCCAATCTGGTGACCTATTTCATGATATCAATGATGATAATTCATATGAAGAAATAGATCATGATGACGTTGACATCTAGTTTCATATGATCTTTTGCTTCATTTACTGGGTACTATTTTTCCAGCCTTTCCCTGTTGTACACTTTGTTTTGATTACATCTAGATGAGGAATCTTATCTTAGACATTTGTGTTAAGCACACTCCCTCGAATAAGTGCACCCTTAAAAGTTGGGAAAATTTAAAAAGCGCACCGTACTGTTTATCAAATAATTACAGTAATAGCATTTCCATGTCAAATTGTTTCCCCTCAGTGTATTTACATTTGCTGATCTGGAGCTAAAGACTTCCTCAATACATTCTTGAATGGCAAATGTGACAATGAATTTTTTTTTCATTATTTCAGGCTTCTCTTGAAGTTTCAGTAAGCTTTTAGCGTTAGTTCCTATAAAAGGAACTGCTGAAAATAGTCATCTTTGCACTTCTTCTAATTCACATATTCTAACTGGTAGCTGTAACTACATTAGGGGAGACAACTGCAAGATCTTCATTTTTGGAATGACATATAGGTTTGAATCTTGTCGGACATAATCCTAAATCTCAAGACATACCACCCCTGTGTTGTGAAATTGTGTTACCTCTCCCTCAACTCCCAACACACAAAGTCAATACGATCAATTAAGACATTTGATTTTACATAAAGAATATTATTTAGCAGGTGCACAACGAAAATAATAATTTCAGGATATGTTTTGGTAAATGTAATCTAGAGTCTCTTGTCTTCAGTCGTCTAAAATTCCTTGTTTTGTAACATTCGAAATACTTAGAAATGACTTCAAGCTGATATTTTGAACACTCTCGTAATGGAAGGATTCCTGAAGTACTACGGCTCTATTTACTCTCGAGTTTTAATTGCTTGCATGCAAAAGAGAATAGAAACTAGAAAAGGGACATCTGAAGTCTCGAATACTTCTTCCTCTTCTACAATATCTAAAAAGTCTTATATTCAGTGCACAATCCTCCCTTCTCTTTGCTGACGTCATATATGTATGATCAATTAAAGTGTATTGCCTAGACATTATCTTATTTGAAGTAGTAGCCCATGCACTATTTGATTACCTTAGGGTAGCTCTCGGCTTTGAAGAGGCTGGCAGCTCTGATTTGTTCAAAACAAGATCACACGATTTATTTTATATTTTTCTATTTATATTCAAGAGCTTCACAAATGCATCTATAACAGAACAGGAGTTGCAAGTGTCTTTTTGGGTGTATCTAATCTCACGATAAGTCGTAGTTGGCTTCCACTTTTGGATCTTAAGCCTTCATGCAATAACACAGGCAAAAATTTCATTATGACAAGTACAAGCCTGGAAGTATTTGCAGGAGATATGTGGTATCACTATTCATGTTGTGCCTTCAAGAACCCAATATGTAGCGTGATGGTAAATTCAACCAGTTGGGAATACAATAGCGAGGGACTCACTCATGCCATTGAAAAGCATCCAATCGATTGTGGAATATTTGCTTACATCAGTTCATTTCAACTCGAGAGGAATTCTACGAGTATGAGATATTCCTACACATGTTGTCAAGTGTTCGATCAAAAGTGGAAGGATTTGATGCAGTGCACGACTAATCTTACAGAGCTTGTTCCTCACTTGGGATATTATACCTTTGCACTGAGAGGATTACCCGTTACATGCAATGCTGGGTTTGGTTTGTCTAGGCTCAAATTACATAGAAATGAGGCAATGCGACAATGGGGATTCGAGTTTAGATGTTGTAAAGTCGGAAACTGAAGCTATTTCCTTGCACATTGCTATGGCATTATGACTCAAGCACTTGTTTCAAAAGACAGTTAGATTAGACTACTTTTATCATATATTACTTCATTACCTGATCTGTTTCTCCTAGTGGCATTTACTTTGGCTGATTCATTGCTATGTTCAGGATGTCTGCTCTCTCTCACTCTCTACTTCTCTTTCAATCTCTCTCACTCTCTCTTCTTCTCTCTCTTTCTGACCCTCTATCTTTTCCCTATCCTTCTCTCTAACTCTATCTCCACCCTCTTCTCTGCATTCATCTCTACACCTGTCCCTATCTTTCATTCTTTCCTCTATCTCCCTCTTTCTATTCTTCTCCATCCGTTTCTTGCTCACTTTCTCCATTGCTCTCTTTCCCTCCCTTCTCTGGACCTCTCATGATCTGAATAGCACTTTGCATAGAGTTGGCTATTTGCATAAATTATATATGCACTAAAGGCTAATATATTTGATCAGTTCCTCCGTTAGCTTTTGCTGATCAGTCATTCTATTTTTATATGCAAAAGTATAATTAAAGGGTTATACATTTACTGCAACTTGAATGCAATCTTAAGCACAACCACTTTTAAGAAAAACTTATATTTTGTGGCTATCCACTTGAGAAACATTAAAACTGCTTACCTAATGAGCAAGAGCTGATGAAAAAACTGATCATGAATTTTACACTTAACCTTCATCTTAGAGCAGCTGTCTCATCGAGAGTCCTATTTTATGAGGCCAAATCTCTTCTTCATTCGTATTTTTCCATTATCATTTACTTCTAGTTGTTTTATCACTGTAATGAAGTCGACCTAATTTGCTTTTGGCCTTTAGTTACCTTTTTCCCTAGTATGTCCAAGATCGCCTGAACCCTTGTTTCATTTCAAGGCCAAGCTTCCTCTCTCTGGAAAAATGTTT